>ML805245.1:70733-112259 GCA_009831015.1 Picea engelmannii
AAAAAAAAAAAAAAAAAAAAATGAAAAGGAAATCAAGAAAGGAGGAAGGAACAAAGGGAAATGACAAACAAGAAAAAGAAAAAAGGATATTGTGATTAGGAAGAAATAAGTCACGATTGAAATCATAATTAAGGACCCATGTTAGGTTGTTAGTTTTACTAAGAACGGGTGACTAATTTCTGGTAACTTGTCAACCATTATCTCTATTAAGATTAAGAGGATGTTTGATCATTTTAATGGCTTTTCTAAACTTACGCCTACAATATTTATCCTCTTTAGCAAGCACTTTAGTATGATTAAGGCATATTTGATGCTTAGTTTTATGGGTGTGCTTGGCAAGGGTGGAAGTGTGGAAATGATCAATTCTAATATATACTTCATGTTCCTTGACCCTTAATTGGAAGGAAGAGTTGATTTCCCCGATGTAGGATTTATCACAGGAACAAGGTATCGCATAGAACCCTTTGTAAAGACAATGGTTTATAGGGTCCTTAACATAGTTTATCATTCCCCTAATGGTGTTGGGAGGTTTGAAATAATTGTAAAGGTTTTTCTTCCTAAGGATTCTATAAATCCTAGTGGTCACACCTTTAATGAATGGAAGGACAAATTTTGAGGTTCTATCACAATCCCTCTTACAAGTCCTATTACCAGCTCTCTGAAAGATACTCCTAACTTCGGTTTCATTATAGCCATTATTTTTTAACATTTGAATGAGATGTGTGCGCTCATGATCAAGATTTTAATTGTTTGAGATTCCAAGGTCCCTAGTGGCAAGGGTACTAATGACACCAACTTTCTGGGAAGGGTGATGATGGGAATCAACATGGAGATATTGTCCAATGTGGGTGGCTTTCCTAAAAACTTGATGGGATAAGGTCTCATTATGATTTTTAGTAATCCTAACATCTAGAAAAGGAATGCTACCATTCTCTTTCATCTCCATGGTGAATTGGATATGCACACATTGTTTGTTTAGATGATGAACAAACCTAGACAATTCATGACTACCATGGGGTCGGATAACAGTGGTATCATTGACATACCTCTTCCAAACCTTGGGTTTAATATGGTAGGAGTTAAGGTCTTTAGTCTCAAAGGATTCCATGAATATATAAGCCATAATAGGGGAGAGTGGAGATCCCTTAGCAACTCCACTAGTTTGCTCGTAAAACTCTCATTGGAAACAAAAAAAGGTCAACCTTAGACAAACTTTTATAGCTTGGCAGTCTCAAGGCTAGTGATATTTCTTATGAAATCCATTTCTTTGTCAATAGGGATCTTAGTGAACAACGAGACTACATAAAAAATGACAACTAAGTCTTGGGGATCAAGGGTAGTTTCTTTGATCATATCAACAAAGGAACTAGAGTCTTTAATAAATGAGTTTGTATGGCCTAAAGGGGTTTTAAAATATCATATATCTCTGTTGGCACATAAAAGCTCTGTTGGGATGAGCCCTCACGAATAAACATGTTGTCCTCAACGACCTCCTGATGGAATATCTCCATTTGCGTATCAAGGCTCTAGATAAAATCTTAACCATTCTAGTCGCAAGCATGGGAATTCTCTTCGAAGAACCTCACGACGACAACCTCCAAGTGCCAGAAGTTAATGTCGTCCCTCCTCTAGGAAACATTCCATGATAAATACGAAGGACATAAAAGCAAAAGAAAAAATGACACTGCGATTAGGAAGAAACACACCATCATTGAAATCATAATCAAGGACCCTATGTCAAGTTGCTAATTTTATGAAGAACAGATAACAAATGTTTTCTAACATCCCAACCATTATCTCTATTAAGATTGAGAAGATGCTTGATAATTTCAATGGCTTCTCTAAACTTACACCTAAAATAGTTATCCACCATAGAAATCACTTTAGTATGCTCAAGGCATAATTGATGCTTAGTTTTATGGGTGTGCTCGACAAGGTTGGAGGTGTAGAAATGGTCAAGTATAATATCTACTTCATGTTCCTTGACCCTTAATTTGAAGGAATGATTGGTTTCCCCGATGTAGGATTTACCACAGGAACAGGGTATCCCATAGACCGCTTTTTAAATATGATGTTTTATAGTGTCGTTAACAGACTTCATCATTCCCCTAATGGTGTTATGAGGTTTGAAATAAATAGAAATGTTGCTCTTCCTAAGGATTATAGAAATCATATCAGTCACACCTTTGATGAATGAAAGGACCAATTTTGAGGTTCCATCAAAATCATTGCTACGATTCATGTTATCAACTCTATGGATGATGCTCTTAACTTGGGTTTAATTATAGCCATTCTTTTATAATGCCTAAATGAGATGTTTGCATTCATTATCAAGATGATCATTGTCCAAGAATCTAAGGGCCCTTGTGGCTAGGGTACTAATGACACCAACTTTCTAGGTGAGGTGGTGATGGTAATCAACATGGAGATATTGTTCAATGTGGGTGGGTTTCCTAAAAATTTGATGGGATAAGGTCCCATCCGGATTTTTAGTAATCCTAACATCTAGAAAATGAATAATATCATTCTCTTACATCTCCATAGTGAATTGGATAGCCTCAAATTGGTTGTCTAAATGTGAACAAACTTAAACAATTCATCACTACCACGAGGCCAAATAACATTGGTATCATTGAAAAACCCCTTACAAACCTTGGTTTTAAGATGGTAGGAGTTAAGGGATTTAGTCTCAAAGGATTCCATGAAAATATTGGCCACAATGGGGGAGAGTGAATATCCCATAGCAACTCCACTACTTTTCTCATAAAACTTTCCTTGTAAACTAATAAAGGTTGACCTTAAACAAACTTCTATGTGCCTATCAGTCTCAATGTTAGTGATATTTATCATGGAAACCATTACTTTGTCAATGGGGATCTTAGTGAAAAATGAGACAAAATCAAAGATGACAACTAAGTCTTGGGGATCAAGGGTAGTGTCTTTGATCATATAAACAAAGGCACTAGAGTCTTTAATAAAGGAGTTTGTATGGCCTACAAGGAGTCTTAAAATTCTAGCAAGGAACTGTTGATCTCTTTTACTGTCAAGGGAAAATGACCAACATTGAGAGAAAATATTGTGGGGAAAAAGAAAGACTATACTAGTTTTTATAGAGGTGGTACTCCTCTTTCTTGATATATGGAAGATTCTATTATGACCTTAGATGCATGCAATAGAAAACCCTAATAGATATTCCAATAAAAATCCTATATACATATGTACAAACTCTTATATACAGATGTAAAAACTCGTGTGTACAGATGTGCTTGTCAAGCACATCATCTCATTAAGAAAAATGTATGACATTTGTATCTACAGGGTTTGGAGTATGTTTTCAACAGATATTCTTCCTTCCTTTTAAAATAATGTGAACCTAGAATCAACTATAACTTTTCAAGATGAAATATATAAAAAATATGGGCAGGCCATCAAAGAACTTTAAAGTACTTTTGCGTTAATATCAAATGCGTTTGTAAAGCATCATGTTCTCAAGAATCCATTGATACATCACCACACAGATTCATAAAAACAACATGACACTTGAATAGTTCTTTCCGAGAGAACTTCAATAATTGTAACACACCCAACCCCTTAAAAAGGATTTTTAAGGAACGGGGCATCATAAATTCGCTTTTGTTAAACATCTTGGATCCTATGTCTAAGATATTCATCCTCTTATGCTCATCAAGATCTTTCCCACCACTATCGCCACGCTCCAATCCGAGCTCTAGATCATAATTTATACCTTTCTGAAGTTTTGCGAGCCTTATTGTCCCAAGGCCACATGGCGCCCATGTGGATCCTCCTCACACATGTCATCTCCAAGTTCCTACATCCATGGTGGGAATTCCATCCACCGTTCGATCCAACGACAAGGCTCGTTCCCCATTGAACACTTAAGTGAGGGGAGAATTTGGTGTTCGACACTTCGACGCTTAAAACCTCTTTTCCATTTTGCACACATATCTTCTGGAGTCATTAACTCTCGAAGTTATTAAATGCTACCACATAGCTCGGTCCTTCGGGCCTTTTCAAATTAACTTTTACACTATGCTCCAATCCTCCGAACTCCTAAAGGGTCCCCCACCTACACGTGGTAACACGGTATACGTGGGGACATGTACATGTGGGTTCGGCCCTTCGGCGGACCTAGTTCCAACATTCCAGCCTCTCAATCTTTCTGAAGTCTCGTAAGCTTGCCACTTATCTCCAACCTTCAGGCCTTTTGGTCTCTTTGTGATGCTACACCCTGAATCCTCTAGAGTCTTGAAGTCTCAGACTCCCAAAGTCTCGGTTACATCACCAACCATTTTGGTTGGGCGGGCATGTACCAAAGGATGAAACACAGTGAGGGTTAGGGGTGACATGTGTCCTTAACAATGGATGGCTGAGAAGGATCCCGAAGGATCCGAGGATCGATGGTCCATGTTACTTCATCACTTCGAACTTCGGGGTTTTTGACGCTACAGCAGCTCCATTCTCCCGAAGTGGGACTTCGCCGAAGTACCATACGTGAAAACCTCAGTTGGTTGATCAGGTGGTTAAGAAGGGTCATCAACGGACTCACCAAATCAACGACTCACAACGCTTCACAACTTCGAAATTAGGAAGTTTTGGCGATTATAAAGTTTCAACATTCTCGGAGCTTCGAATTCCCGGAGCTCTGAAGCCAATAAGAGCTAGCTCCTTTCGGACTAGCGCATGGTTTTCAAAACCTATTCATATGGGTCCTCCGAAGATTTTCAAGGGCTACACACACTTAATTCTCAGTCGGGAAATTGCTAAGGCTGTGAGCATGAGCCCTCGGTCACACATATGAAAGGTCTGGGGAATGCACCCCCTTTTCTACACTCTAAGAGTGTTATACCTCCTGAGATTACTGGTACCTTAAACAGAATGAAGGGACACTCCTTGTGTTTCTCCCGGAGTTTAGAACTCAGAGAGTTCTCCACTCCTACGTAGTTGATGTAGGCTCTGTGCACATTTTCACTAGTTCTCTTGACCCTAACGAACTCCCTTATCTAGGAGGCCCAAAATAACTGGCAGTGTACACACGCACACGTGAAACTATGCCCAAGGTCGAGGGACTCACAGTTCTTTTGTTTTAACTTGAGCCACTATAGGGCTTGATCATTTACGTGTACAAACCAACATAGTCATGAAAAATATAAAGGAACATAGTCCAACCATCAAGCAAACATGCACATCTCTAAATATTCACAGGATATTCAAATTTGTTTCACAGTTACAACTCAATTTACACAGAGTATGAGTATACTTATCTTTTACATGTTGCAACCAACTCACTGACTGTGGGTGTGTACATTTCCACCCAACCATAGGATCAAGGGCATTCATTCTTAGTGCTCTAGACAACCCCGTTCCAAGCCATGATATCACCAGGGAACTCTCGTAGTTTCTTAAGGATTCTTTCTCTATCTCAGCTTCTTCTCAGGTTATGTTCTCTGCAAACTCTCATAGATCGCCTTCTCTGTCATGGCCTCGGTGAGGTTTATCAGATGCTCTCTCAGCATCAAGCTCCCACCCTTCTGTTCATCACTCTATTGGAGAGCTCCACTCATTCTCTTCTTTGTCTATCTCCCTGCCTTGCACGCACACATCTCCTTTTCTGGGGGAAGGTTCTCCTTCTTATCCTGTTCCTTATGTCAAAAGGAAACTCGAGTCAGCCTGGGTCTGTGAGGCTCTGTGGTACTTTGGGCTGACAGAGTCCTGTCTCCTCAGCTAGACCATGCTTCCATTCATGGGGGTGGTTTATTTCTCAACCACCAGTCCTTTTTCATTAATTGATTTCTTTTCTTGGGATCCGAAGGGGTTTTTTATTCCCACCAAGGGGAAATTTGGGGTCATACCCATAATGAACCTTCCCCATAGTTTTACTCACTCTTCCCTCTAGTGATATCATGGCTAGTAATTCAAGGCTTCACCCCCATAGTCAGTTATTGGAATTCAAACAATAATAAATTTACATTGTTCCCATGCCACAACATGGTAAAATCCTAATTAATGATTAAGGGGAAAACATGGGTGTTACAATCCCCTCCCCCTTAAAAAGGAACATTGTCCTCAATGTTATTTTTTAGTAACACTTGTCATGCCTTTCTCATTCAGTCGCTTCAAAGTCTTGACCTTATTTCTTGGTCAGGTCCTTTTTCAGACTCTTAACCTTCGTCACCTGCCTTCAATAATTCTTGGACAACAAGCACATTAATCATAGTTTGATGCAAAAACATTTTACTGTTGTTCAAAATTCAAGAAGAAAATTTCATAATCTAGCACAATACTTATCTGTGCAGTTCATAGATTTGAATCCACATGGTTGTCTTGTTGTCTTAGCTCTATGTTTTTCCTTGAAATACCCATTATGTGCATGATCCCAATCAATAGTTTATAAGAATTATCAAAGTCTCCTCTTCCTTGCGATCTCTCACCCTCCAGGCCCAGGCTCAGCCATCCCCTTCTCTGCTATATAGTCCCTTGGGCGATCCATATTGACTTGCCAAGTATTTCTCACACAAGAAGAGTTCTAGAGACTTCATTGATCCTTACATTTGACGCATCCCTCGGACTTACTCTGCCAAGGCGTCCCTCCAACTTGTGTTACCACAACACAACATATTCTAGGGTGATCATGGCTTACCACGGGGTTCTCATGTCTCAACAATAGCCTCTTTCATTCTTTCCATCTTGAAAACCTTCATCTGTCCTCCCTAGGCAGATCTTTTTGTCTCACTTGTATCACTAGTATAAAAAAATTATGAGATATTATCCTCAATTTCAAATTCATCATTTTCTTGCAAATCTGTCACCCACAAATTTCCAAATTCCACATTTAGTTTCAGATCCATTCCGCACAAGAACCAGATTCACAAGTATGGGACTTTCCTTCCCATGGCAGTTTGGCTCAGTAGGAAATTGGTCTTCCTTATAGCCTTAGAAAATTTCCATATCCAAGACCCTTTCTTCGTGCAATGTCAACAGTCCTCCGCCAAACAATTTGTTAGTTCTCATGCACATTATATTTTCATCGCACACTTGTAGTGGCTCACAAACAATTTCAGAATTGTGCATACTAACAATCAAATTCACTTTCTCAAAAAGGAAATACCATTCCTTGTAGTTTGTCTCAACAGGCAATTGGTATTCCTTATGGGCTTACAACACTGCCATATCCAAGACCCTTTTCTTCCTGCAATTTCAATGTTCCTTAGCAAAACAAATTGTTAGTTTTCATGCACATTATCTTTTCAAAATCATGCATACTAACACTCCAAGTCATTTTAATCTATTCAAGGATACAAAGAAAAAGGAAACATTGTTATTTATGTATGCATCCTTTCAACATACTAAATTTTCCAGATGCAATTCAAATATCAAATGTCTTTAATCATTGTGTCAATTTTCATGGCCACATTCACACCCAATGCACCCTTGCATTGATTTCAAGTTTGCCACACTTTATGACAAGTACTTTTCCATGGTGCATTGGAGCTTAGCCAAGCGTTTCACCATATGGATTATTCATTCTCGTTCATTGTTGCAGGAGGACTATGATTCCAGCTACAGGATGATCATGATCCCAAATCAACACATGTGAAACTAAAAGTTTCTCTTGAATGCACCCAAGCATTCTTCCTTCATTAGTAACCAGGGTGCCAACACTCATGGCCTCCCAGAATTCTCTTTTCTTTAACACCTCTACAATTCAAGTAGAGTATTGGAAGGTCCTCCTTCCTTAATGGACAATCCATCATCTTCCCTCTTATGCAAACATGCATTTCCTCAATGCATTCCATGCAATGTGCTAACTATGAGCACATTTATTCCCAATCTCCCTAGATTGGTCATTGTATCCATGGTACTCCTTACTCATGCATTTTCTTGCAAGTATTATAACTCATCCTTTACTGGCATAGACTTCCTCTCTATATTATTCAGATTCTTCCTTCCTCAATCTTACCCTGCTTGGGTAGCAATGACATACAATAGCCACTCAAAATAATTCACATATCAGTAAGAAAATGAAATATTTTCAGAAGGGATTCTTACCAAATCCATTCATACCTTATGCCATACAAGCATGAACATTTTTATACTTGTTCTGGCTACTAGCACCCTTTTTTTTTTTTACCTCATCAGTAGTGCTTCATGGGGGCTCCCAAATTCCCTTCAACAATATTTTAACAACAACCTTCTCATAGTCATCCTTTGCTTGAGGTTGTTCACCATTGGCAACTGTCTTTCTCAACAAATCCAATTCCTTTCTACACATGTCATACATCATGATTATATTAATTGTCAGGCAAGGTAAAAATGTATGTATCACTTCAACAAAACATTTTCAAATATGTCCTAGCATATCCTTATGCACTTCTTCACGTTATCCTTAATGTTTCCATGAATGAAACGCAAACAATTTTCAATTATTTCTACAGTCATGTAACCATAATCCTTACGATGTCAAACACTTACTTGCAATAGTAAATCCATCTCTCGTACTAGAGAAATACAACAACATCCTGGAAGGAGTCAAAGAACTATTCCTTGGTCCAACTCTTCTACACATCCTTGGGATTTCATTCCAACTGAGTTACTTTCCAAGGCCTCACTGTCTTTACTTAACATGTCTCATCCACGCATATTCATTTAATCATACTCAGGGGGTTTATTTTCCTTTTACCAGTTGTATTGGTTTCCACAAATGCTCGTTTAATCCTACGACTCTATTAAACAATTCAGGGTTCTTAGGGTGAGAAAAGTGTTCCTCCTTTTCTCCCCCTTTACTTATGCAATCTACTTCTTATTGTGATATTTCTTCTCTTTTCTTGAGTAGCCTCGGTTAGGCTCATCCTAACTCTTAGGATACATCAACATGCTTTAATAGAAAATCATTTTGTCCATAATGAATCATGAACATGTGCATCTTGCACGTTACCATTCGGTTATCAGAATCGTCAAGATTCATTATTAGTCTTCTATTATATTTATATATATATATATATATACAAGCTTGTAGCTCACTGCTTAATTCTCAGCAGTCAATAAGGTTGTGACTTTATTCTCCTATATATATATATATATATATATATATACAAGCTTGTAGCTCGCTGCTTAATTCTCAGTAGTCAATAAGGTTGTGACTTTATTCTCCTGACAGAGTCTTCACACAGTTCCTCCACAGGGAACTCCTTCGGCATGCATCTTCCTTATTGCATATCCTTCACTATCTGTGATAGCCTCAACCTTGAGTTGGCTTTAGCTAGGTACCAAATATGTCATAAGGAATATAAACATGCATCTTTGTCATGCGTCCAAATTATGTATCCACACATATTCTGGTTTTGTTAACTTACATCCATGATGTGCTTAACCATATGCATAATCATAAGCATGTGTGTAGTTTCCATAGGTATATTTCACATCCCACCTACATCTCTATTTTAAAATCAAACAACTCATGATTGTTCACAATCATTCTCATGTGACCCTCAAAGGCAGAATCATTTGCCTCTTATCATCACAATAGAGCATTCTTGCTCATCCACTCTTTATTCTATTTATACTAGTCTTTCTTAAGGGAATGGAGCACATTCCCCTTAAGCTATCATTCAAAACAGAACTTTCATGACTCTTCAAAATGGATTCAACAATGCATCCATGGTATTCACTTAATCTTGGCAAGTGCAATTCTTGCCTTACATATCACTCATCAAGGCAGCCATATCGTGCATTTAGTATACATTTATCCTTACATCATGCATGTGCATCACTTGCACATTTAATATATTTCATACCTAATTGTTATTAATATTAGTCTTCATGTCAAGAAGCCTCACAATGCATTAACCCATGCATTCAAACACATACAAACCTAGCCAAACATTCATCATGCAAGCTCATTGCTTGCACCCTTTCCATGTCATACATGCACATGGACATATCAGACTTCTAGATCCTCCTCTAAGGATATTGTTGCCATCCTTATGACAAGCCTCATAGGGACACTCAACATTGAGCTTCCCTCTCAGTTGAGAGCTTGCAGTCATTCACAAGATATCCACCTGGCAGTTTAACATACATAGTCTTAATTATGTTTCCCTTTCTATGCGATAACAACTAGAAAGAAAACACTCTTGCCTCAACTTTCATGAAAACATTTCCCACTCATAAGTACAGTCTGCGCAATTATAACCATGCCCAAGGTGACAAAACATCTAATCTAGCTTCCAACTGGTCTTGATCAATAGACCTTCCGACCAAGGAAATCCTTTTCTAGATTCCCTTCACTAGGGTCCAACTATATCTATATGGCTACCATCCACCATTGGATGTCAATCTGGCCCATTAGGCTTCTAGAAGTGCCCCAACACTTCCTTTATCACATTCAAGATCAACATTTAATCAACCATTTTACCTTAATTATAATAATTTTTTAATGTCTAATAACATTTGGACTATTCTCTTAAAGCCCAAATGCAATTTTGAGTTATGTTACTTACTAAGTATTCTAGTTCAGAAATCCACAATATCTTTAGGTCATAATCAGTCTTAACCATTACACCTAGAATTCTTCCTTATGTTCAGCAACAGTCAGGGATGGAGGCCACTCTCCTCCTCCCACAAGAATTATGGCAGATTAGTTTCCTATCCACCAAGCAAGGGAGGCTGATGTGATTTCTCACTCAATCACTCTATATTTCTACAGCTTTGTTTATCAGCTTGATTAGAAAAACCCTGCCCAACAATTCATGCACCCAGAAAAAAAAAAAAAAAAAAAAATTGTTTCTCAGTTCCCTTCGAAACTTGAGAGTTGTGCATACTCTCCCTTTTCAGATAATGGTCACCAGATTCATTCCTCTGATCATGAGGGATTATACACATATACAAGGTTTAACCCTTCATTAAAGTAGTAATTATTACTATTACGGATCCTTTCCATCCATTCACATTCAAGTCTTGCTATTAGTGCCCATCAGCATAATCCCACTCCTGTAGGATCGACTATAATTTCCCAAAGAAATGATAGGCTTCCTTTGCCACAGACTAGCATGATTCAATCTCGTTGGGTAAAATCCCAACTGTATTTTAATCTACATCCTTCTACTGAAGGAATTTATGTAGAAAATTTATGTTTGGCAGTAATATTCTCCACAGGCTCATATTAGCCTTGGTAACCAAATCTTATGACTCTACAACAACACATACAATTGCAAAGTGAAGTCAACTTCTTTATTTGGAAACGCTAGTAGCACACAGTGTATATTCCCAAAACATCTATAAACAACAATAGGTTTCATTCCTCTCTTTGGTAGAGGTTTGACTAAACCTCTTAGGAATGCGGTAAGATAAGGTGTTACCCCTTAAAGTCCTCCAAACATATTTTCATATGACCTTTTCATGATCCTAAGTAGGCCAAGTGTTGATGTCATGCTCTGAAACCAATTTGTAACACACCCAACCCCTTAAAAAGGATTTTTAAGGAATGGGACATCATAAATTCGCTTTCGTTAAACATCCTAGGTCTTGTGTCCAAGATCTACTTCCTCTTCTTCTCGTAAAGTATTTCCCACCACTGTCGCCACGCTCCAATCCGAGCTCTGGATCAGAAGTTATACCTTTCTGAAGTTTTGCGAACCTTATTGTCCCAAGGCCACGTGGCGCCCACGTGGATCCTCCTCACACGTGTCATCTCCAATTTCCTACATCCATGGTGGGAAGTCCATCCACCGTCTAATCCAACAGTGGGGCTTGTTCCCCATTGAACACTTAAGTGAGGGGAGAATTCAACGTTCGACACTTCGGCGCTTAACACCTATTTTCCGTTCTACACACATATCTTCCGGAGTCCTGAACTCTCAAAGTTTTCAAATGCTGCCACATAGCTCAGGCTTTCTGGACTTTTCAACTTACCTTTGATACTATGCTCCAATCCTCCAGATTCTCAAAGTCCCAAACTCCCAAAGAGTCCCCACCTACATGTGGTAACGCGGTATACGCAGGGACAAGTAGAAGTGGG
Source organism: Picea engelmannii (assembly GCA_009831015.1). NCBI lineage: Eukaryota > Viridiplantae > Streptophyta > Pinopsida > Pinales > Pinaceae > Picea > Picea engelmannii. Next base: position 82,768 of record ML805245.1, read on the forward strand.
TCTAGCCCTTCGAAGGACCTAGTTCCAAATCTCTAGCCTATCAATCTTTCTAAAGTCCTGTAAGCTTTCCACATAGCTCCAACCTTTGGGCCTCTTGGTCTCTTTGTGATGCTACACCCTGAATCCTCTGGAGTCCCAAAGTCCCGGACTCTTGGAGTCTCGGTTACATCACCAACCACTTTGTCCAAGCGGGCATGTACTATAGGCTAACACGTGGTGAGGTTCAGGGGTGACACATGTTCTTAACGATGGACGGTTGAGAAGGATACCGAAGGATCCGAGGATCGATGGTCCACGTTACTTCGTCACTTCAGCCTTCGGGGTTTTTGACGCTATAACATCTCCATTCTCCCAAAGTGGGACATCGCCGAAGTACCATACATGAAAACCTCTGATGGTAAATTGCTAAGATCGTGAGCATGAGCCCTCGATCACACAGATGAAAGGTCTGGGGAATGCGCCCCCTTGTCTACACTCTAAGAGTGTTATACCTCCTGATCTTACTGGTACCTTAAATAAAATGAAGGGACATTCCTTGTGTTTCTCCTAGAGTTTAGAAATTAGAGATTTATCCACTCCTACGTAGTTGGTGTAGGCTCTGTACACCTTCGTGCTACCTCTCTTGAGCCTAACGAACTCCCTTATCCAGGAGGCCTAGAATAACTAGAAGTGTACACACACACATGTGAAACTATGCCCAAGGTCAACGGACTCATAGTTATTTTGTTTAAACTTGAGCCACTACAAGGCTTGAGCATTTACATGTACAAACCAACACAGTCATGCCAAAGATAAAGGAACATAGTCCAATCATCAAGCAAACATGCACATCTCTAAACATTCACAGGATATCCAACTTTATTTCATAGTTACAACTTAATTTACACAGAGTATGAGTATACTTATCTTTTACAGGTTGAAGACAACTCACTGACTGTGGGTGTGTGCCTTTCCACCCAACCATAGGTTCAGAGGCATTCATTCTTAGCACTCTGGCCAACCCCGTGCCAAGCCATGATATCACCAGGGAACTCTCACAGTTTCTTATGGATTCTTTCTCTATCTCAGCTTCTGCTAAGGTTCTGTTCTCTGCAAGCTCTCAGAGATCTCCTTCTCTGTTATGACCTCGACAAGGTTTATCAGACACTCTCTCTGCATCAAGCTGGAGACCTTCTATTAATCATTCCACTATAGAGTTCTACGCATTCTCTTCTTTGTCTATCTTCCTGCCTTGCACGCACACATCTCCTTTTTTGGGGGAAGGTTCTCCTTCCTATCATGTTCCTTCTGTCAAAAGGAAACTCAGGTCAACCTGGGTCTGTGGGGCTCTGTGGTACTTCGAGCTGACAGTGTCTTGTCTCCTTAGACATACCATGCTTCCTTTCATGGGGGTGATTGATTGCTCAACCACCAGTCCTTTTTCATTAATTGATTTATCTCCTTGGGATCCAAAGAGGGTTTGTTATTCCCACCAAGGGGAAATTTGGGGTCATACCCATAATGAACCTTCTCCATAGTTTTCCTGAATCTTCCCTCTAGTGATGTCATGGCTAGTACTTCAAGGCTTCACCCCCATAGTCAATTATTGGAAATTCAAATAGTAATACATTTACATCATTCCCATGCCACAGCATGGTAATCCTAATTAATGATTAATTACAAGTTGGGTGAAACATGGGTGTTACAATAATAATATCCCAAATATAACAAGTTTAACAATGTCTGGAAAAAGAATACTAGCATAAAAAACTCACCCAGATATCAATCACAATTAGATAAACTTAAATAAACTGCATTTGTTTTTTACAAGCAAGGATTTTACTCCTCTGGACCTGGAATATCATTAAAATGACTGAAGAATTTGGAGAAAATTTTGATCAACCCGGATATTCCTATTTCCAAACATACATGGAAAACCTAATGGAAATAATGAAGTAGAAGGAAAGATGAGGGAGAAATTTAAGCAGGTTAATTCACAAAATCTTGAAAAGGAAATACTTGCTTCTAGCAAGAAACCACCACTATTAAAACTCATGATTGCTCCCCTTGAATATGCTTCTCCTCTTCTTTTATAATCTTATCTTAATATCCTTGAAGCTTATTTATGGTTAATATTAGGGTCTTGTTTTCCCCTTTGTAAATGTGAACTTTGATATCTTCGCCATCGACTAGGACCCACTTTAGGAGTTCATAAATTTCTTTTAATAAACCATTTTCCAAAAATAATTAGATGTTAAGACCGAAATAGTCACCACTGTATTTTATTTTTTAGAGCATGATAGCTATAATTTCAACTATGGAAACCATTTCCATGTTATTCTTCACGTCTCTATCTTTCCAACGAGCACTCTTTTTTTTTTTAATTTGGACATCGAGATCAAAATTTATGGCCTCCAGAAGATAGGCACTCAACAATTATTGATCTATTCTCCACATGAATCTTGACCCTTGAATTGAAAATTCACCTTATTTATCCCACATGAATTGTGGGAAGTCTCTCATTTCATGTTTATAAACAAAATGACATCCCATATTATTTGTGTGTGAAGTAGAGAGAGCCATGGAACCCTTCGTAGCTTGTGCACAATGCAAATTTTGGTTTCCACCTCACCGCCCAGTCATCTTTGTTCAACTCATGTCATTCAAGTGTCATGTAGGGACAGGTTCACTTCACTGCCTCATGTCCACATGTGATAGATCCAGTTCACTACCATGTTTCCACATGTGATAGATCCACTTCTGATCCAGATTTAGGAGCAGAACGAACTGATTAACAGACTAAATACAATAAACACAGAGATATGAAGAATAACACAGATATCCAGTAAACAATATCTTCTATTGAATAATGAAATAGGTTGAAACTATAAAACTGCAGAACTAAAACACTTTCTCGAATGGTGGTATCTATCACTGAGAAGAGATGTGGCTGCTACGCACATCTGTCTAAGCATAATGAATTACAATGAGGATTTAGAGGCCTTTTTGATATTACTCATGAATTCCAAAACCCTATACATCCAAAAACCTAACCATAGGAGGTGAAACGTCAAAAGTCATGTGGGCCCCTACGGGTAAAAATTGGTACCTCAACTTCTCGGGGTCCTAACTTTTGCATACAACCTTCGTTTTAGCCGTGTGATATCTCATTGTAAAGGTATTTCAAAGAACTACACATTCTACCATCAAACTCTAACTCCGTATAAATTTTGACTGTGGCGAGCCAAAAAAATATTGTTTAGGCTTCCAAAATAGCCCTGGAAGTATTGTTGGGCCCTTCGTTTTTTGATAAGGAGTTCTGCAAGAAGGAATACAGTCCCAGTTTTGGCCTAGTATGAGTTGCGCAAGCTACAGAAGAAGTTAGACAGCAGAGCAAGGAGAAGCAACAGAAATCAGTTGCAAAAAGGACAACACAATGCCAGCAAAGCAAAAGCAGTTGTAATAGAACAAGAAAGCGTGCAAGCCAAAGCCAAAAGACACGAATTAGCTTATATATAGGGATGAATATGATTGAAAAAGGGTTGGATTGTGATTGTAAAAGGGTTCGGTTCGATTATTCCCTTGTTGTTAGGTTGATGTAATAGTTGTTGTTGACTGCTGAGGAGTCATATTTTGAGTTCGGTAATGTAATCTATACACCATTTTTGGAATTAGAGCTCTGGGACATGGGTCCAGAGCCAAGATTCTATAACAAAGTGCTATTGTGTATCTCTGAGATTGTAATTGAGAAAGATTTGAAGATAATATATGAAGGAGGATCCAAAATTTCAAAATATGATGTGTCTTTCTGTGTTTATACTTATGCATCGTATCTTTACAATAGTTCTTTATGGTTCATAAGTTCTACATGATGTCTCTGTGTTTGAATTATTTTCCGCAACATAAGTAGTTCCAGTTCTTGCACATATGAGTTCAGATCTGTTCTGTAGCTAGATGTCTTGTGCAAGATGAGGATGAATCTTGAAGGTTCTGTGAATCCTCCTAAGTATTTTCCTTTCCCTTCCCTATCCTTTTGTCTCAGCAGTGCTTTGGGTGAGACTTCTTCTCTTTGGAGGATATTAAAATGCCAGTACTCTAGACTACTCGGTACCTTTTTTTGGTAACCTTAGAAGGACCCTGGTCTGATCAATCTTGCGCCAACAAAATGGTTCTGTTGCCGAGACCTACGATAAAAGGGAACCTGTAGGGAGGATGCTTTTGTGGATTCACGGATCTAATATTGACCAATGGTGGGAGAGAAATTGTGACACCTTCATATGGAAAGAAGCAGAGCTAAGGGGAAAATTTGTTAAAGATACTCGGGAGGTAGTATTTTACTCATAAATATTGAGCAACCAGTACGAGATATTTTGGATTAAGTTCCCGGAAGAAATTTTTCACTGGATAGATAGGATCCAAGAAGCTCCAGAGTTCCAAGAACAAGTCAAGGGGGCTTGTACTTGGGATACATAAAATATTGCAGAACTTCATCGGTTGGATTATCCAGTCACACGAGCAATTGATTTATGGGTCAATACCACATTAGAAGGATACATTATTGAGTTTGCAGCCGAGAATCACCAATCCTTTTCACGAGCAGAGGCAAATTTCAAGAAATATGCAAGGGGAATACTATTGAGGGAAATCCCCATGTGGATTAAAATTTTCTTGATGGAAGAGGGGATGTTGACTATGTCCCCGACTAAGATAGCAGTGTAAACACCCTCGCTTAGGGTAGGGCGAGGTTGGGGTAGAGTCATGGCCTGAGAGAGGGGAAGGGTTTTTTGATAAGCGGGGGAAACAACAAGAAATGGACTCAAGAGACGAGTGAGCCTTGAAAAGAGCCTCCATAGTTGAGAAGTGGTGGTGCGGAAAGATCAAGAAAGCAGCAAGATAGTCTGAGAAGTTGCAGAAAGAAGTTGGACCAGGAGAAGTAGAGGAAAGACAAATGGAAGAGTTGAGGAAGATGAGAAGACAGGAAAGACTGGCAAGTCAAAGATTAAGTGAGAGAGAAGCGCAGAGAGAAATAAGTCCCAGGAGGGTGGACATGAAGGAGAAGGTGTAGAAGCAAGAGAGAATGAAGCAGACATGGATCTTGAAGAGGAAAGAGAAGATTCAGCCCCGATGATGGGAAATATCGGGAATCCGGCTGAAGAGACTACTCCAGTGGAGGAAAACGAGACCCCCCAGATCAAAGAAAACCGCCTTGAAGCCAATGGTGCCAGCCCTGAATCACCCATACCCCAAGTGTCTTCTATACAAGTGGTAAGTTCGATACTACCCTCTTATGCTAGTTTTGTTCCAGTACAATTAGTTATTCAATCATAGCCAGGAAGTGCGAGTACAGGGAGGATATTGTGATCCCCTGGTAGATTGCAAGCAGGACCGTTAGGTTTCATTTTGATAAGAGTAGAAATACCAGCAATGGTTGGTCATGCAGGAGGTTCGATTACCCGATACCTAATAATTCAGGGGTAAGCGAGATGAAGATGTGGAGCAGCATTGGTTCTTGTGCAAAGCAATCTGGAGATCCAGAGGGACTCTGAATGTGAATAAGTTGGTTGAGTTCAAGACTACCTTGAGAGGTCGTGCTCTCAAGTGGTACATGAATATTATTGAGCCAAGAGTGCCAGGAATGCAAGGTAAAGAGTTCACACTTGTCCAGGTATGGACAAGGTTCATAACGGAGTTTAAGCTACCTCGGTCAAAACAACAGGCTCTGTCTAAGTTGCATGAGATTCAACAAAGGGAAGGCGAATTAGCTTGGGAATACAGCCAGAAGTTTAGATATGCTATAGGGAGGTTAGCATATCCAATCCATGAGGAACATCAAAGAGAATGGTATATTCATGGATTTCTACCTCTGACATGGATTCTTCTAACACAACATCGGATAACCACTTTGACAGACGCCTTGGAACAATCGATGAATATTGAAGCCATAGCGGGATATCCTGGGAGCCTTAGAGTGACCAGACCCCCAGAATATGTGAATTTTCTGCAACTACAAGAGAAAATATTAGCACTTACAGAAAATATTCAAGAACTAACGATACCTAGACCAGGACGACCGCAGGTCTAGTGCACCGAATGTTATACAAAAGGACATATGGTAAACGAATGTCCACGAATGAGGGGAATGGGACCTCCTCTGAATCCGATGGGACCCTCACCAGCACCCACGGGAATATTTGCGCAAGTGTCTGTGAACTTACCATTCCATAAACCTACTACATATCATGCTTTCCTAGGGAGACAACCAGCACCAGTAGTTGAGTATTGTGAGATTTGTCGAATCCATGGGCATGGGCCAAGATTGTGCCCCATTATGAAAAAATATTCGTCAGTACCAAATATAGTACACTACGAGTTCTTCACATCTACCACACATACTACCAATCAATGTATATCGTTGGATGCGCTTGCAGACAGGTTGGACAGAACAACATTCAGGGTGAATGAAAACCCTCAGGGACTAGGAAGAGGTCAAGGAGGTGGAGTCGGAGGAGACTTCGGAGGAGGAAGAATTGGGGGAAGAGGACCAAGCATATGTTATAACTATGATGAGAAAGGCCATATGGCAAGAGATTGTCCTCACCCGAGGCAGCCATGGTGCTCTCACTGCAGAACTAATGGGCACACAACTGAAAATTGCCCAGAACTAATTACAAAATGGGAAGATCGGGTATGTCGACGAGGAACTAACCTCATTAGTTCAGAAATCAAGAGAGTTAGTAAAGGACAATTGCCCAACCTCAATATCGCCACTTGCGGAGGAGCAAAGACAGGAGCTTATGCCAATAATCTACCTCATATCCAGAAAGAAGAACCTAAAGAATACAGGTATGACCCTCTAAAATAGAAGTTGTTCTTTAAAAATTCCATAGAAGTAATTCATAATATCCCTAGCCCTAAGATGCAAGAGAAACCCCCACAACCTATTGTTTACCCTATGATTGTGTAAGTCCCTGCTTCACCCCCTGCACCCAGAAACCTTGTAGTCACACGGAGACAACCTGAGCAACCTCAAAATGTAGTCGACCTTTGGTTTCAATTATTCTCTGATATTCTCGGGAATGACCAATTAACAGAGAAGTTGCACAATGCGCTATACCTAGTTTTAGGGAATGAAGAACCCACAGAAGCAGGAATAAGGACCAATATTCCTGAGAAGAGTACTCATAGGTTGCAGAGAAGGAAAGTACGAACTGGAAAAGAATTCAGACTAGTAGCACAGTTAGACGAATTTGAGATTAAGGATGGCATGTTGGATCTAGGATCCGATGTGACCATTCTTCCTAAGAAGACTTGGGAAGCCTTAGGAAAACCTGAGTTGACATATCCCCCAATCCAGCTAAGGATGGCCAACCAATATTGCATCTTCCCAATAGGAAGACTGGAGAATGTAGAAATAGATGTTGTGGGAGTGAAGACTATAGCTGACTTTGAGGTGATTGAGATCATGGGGGATAAGGACCCTTTCCCTACACTATGTGGGATTGATTAGGCCTATGAAAACTATGCAGTAATCGACCTAAAGAAAGACACCATGACATTTGAAGTAGAAGGGATCAAGGTTGTTCAACCTTTGGATCTATATGTAGGTCCCAGATATATGGATCCAATAGATAATAATATGGAGGGAGAAGACTTGGATCAGCTATACACTGTAACATCAGGAACAAGAGAAGATTACATAAATCCTATTGTTGATGGATCAGTAAGTTGGAGGAGTATACAATCAATGGATGAAGATTCAGAACTAGCATTTGACAGTTGGCAGCAAGGCTCATATGAAATATTCTCAAGGAGATGCACAATTATCAGGGCAACCAGATGAGTTGGGACCGAGGTCAGAGAACACCCAGTGTATGATGGTACCTCAGGACTTGACAGTTTTTTGCTCAACGTGGAAGAAAAGGTAGTATAGGATCAAAGGATCTTAGTACTAGATTTAGACTTCCAAGATACCCCTACCATATAGTGGGCCAATCACAAAACCTTACTCATAAATTGGGATGATGTGAAGCAAGCTATCAAGTATAGGTTTCAGAATAAGGAGCAGTCGAAATCAAAGATGCAGATAGATTCCCAATTTGTGCAATTGTTCAGCAGATAATATAATCCTAAAGCACATATTGAACAGTGTGTGACACAGTGGAAAGCTATGGAAATACCCTCTCGCTTCTGGGTTCAGGTATTTCCCCACTCACTAGTTCCAATCCCGAAAGTTTGGTTCATACATGAAGAAACCAGAAGACAGACCAGCGACTAGAAAACGTTGGCAAATCACTTTTGCAAGGAATTCTCATTTACAAGTAAGTGCCATGAGCTTGAAGTAATCCTGCAAAGAATTAAAGAATTTCTTTTTACAGACAATAGTAATCAGAAATCAAACCTAGTGGTATGTGCAAAACATGGTCGAGAACTTCAGACTAATATTCACCTAACCTCAAATAAGAAGCCTATAGAATGCTATAAGATTAGTAGGGATTCAGAAAGACCATATGATTTAGAGGAATTGAGAAACCTGTCCATTAAAAGGATGGAAGGGAACAAAGAAATCCAGAACACCATACCCAGTCAGACCGGTAGTTCTTATAATCACCCATTAAAGTTGTGCAAAGTCAATATAGGGATTGTTGTACACTTAAGGCTTAGAAGCGTAACGTCAAGGCATCATAAATATAAAGGCTGATTTTAATAAGTGTTTTTTCTCCTGATAGTTATATAATACTTAATTCCTCAAATGAAAATAAAAACAGAGCAGTACAGAGGCCGTAATTTGTCTTCCAAGTCGATTTATGAAATCAGGTGAGGTGAGGGAGACTTACAAAACTGTTAAACAAAACAAGGCATCAATGTATAGATGAATCTTATCATGTTCACAATAGAAGAAAATAAAGCATGCACTCTTTAAAGGATATAAGATTTAGTTATCCAAGTATCTTACAGGTCTTGTATTTACTGACAACAAATATAGAGGAAAAATTGCTTGCTTAACAAACAACCGGTTTGGTGTGATAACAGTAGTTGTGTTACTAAATTGTAAACACTCACTTATCAAAGAGACATTTAAAGAAACAAGAAATATGGAGTACAAAGGTGAAACATAACTCAGACTGCACAAAGATTGGAATCTTTGTCTGTGCTTGTATTAATTCTCACAAAAGGATATTTTCTCTTAATTACATTCGGCAAGAAGCAAACTTTGTTCAATCTTTGAAACATGTATTTATACAAAAGGTTCTCAACCCTAAGCGATTGGAATTCTCCTTATTTCTAAAATAGTAAAATTACAAAATGTAAAATCTAAAACGCTTCACTTGCATCTCCCTTGTCTCTTCGCTATGTTGGAGGAGGCATTTTTCCTTCTTTTTCTCCAGCTCAAAAACAATTGGTCTTCTAATCATGATCTGTACAAATGATGTGTACAAGTTATCTAATTGGTTCCCAGAAGTGTTGCCTTTTCCCTGCTAAACACATTTAACACACATTCCCATGAATTGTACCACCAATATGGACATCTTTGTTAAGTCGTTTGCCTCAAACATATATAATTTATTTTCTAAGTGAGGCAGTCTTCCTTCCATTCTCCTGTCTTCTAAAACTACAGATTGTAGCTACAGACTGGGATTCACTAGCCACCTATCTATCTGAGTAATATCAATATGTTTTAATTCCAAGATTTCATCCCGAGCCTCTTCCATGTTTGTATTGATATTAAGTTGATGCTTTGCTATATCAACTTGTCCCAAGACTTCAGAGATATTATATTTTTTGAGGCCTAATGACTCTTTTTTGAGTGAATGAAAATTTTCTTCACAATCCTTCTTCATTTCATTATCCATTCTTTTACTTTACGCTATGTTAGTCTCCCAAGCCTTCAGTATAATATCGCCTCTAGCTTGTTCCGACGGAGACAATCTGGAGACCATAGATACTCCTTCTCTTTTCGACACCACAACTGCTTCTTGGAAAGTGGCCTGAGCAACAATAGCCTCTCTTTCCTTTAAACAAATGTTATTTAAGGATTGGTCGACCACCCGAAAATGGTTTTGGATAGATTCTACCTTAGTGAAAGGGGTTTGTTGTGCTGATACCATCTTCTCACACACTTCCAATGCCTTTGTTTGGAAAACTATCATATCTACAGTTGTATTTTCAGTCAAGTTTATTCTGGCCTGTAGTTGTTTTACCAACTCTCCCTGCTGAAAGGCCCATTCTCTACTCACCTATGTGTTCTTGTGCATTTTGTCGAGACTGGATTTGAGATGCAGGATTTCTTGTGTATCACAAACTCTAATCCTCTCAAAAATCTTGTTCATATCTCTCCTGACTTCCTTCTCTACAGTCTTTAATTTGTCTTGCAACTGGCTCACCAGCAGACCCTTCTGCTTCAACTTCTCCTTCAAGTTTCCTACTGAAAACTGGTTTGTTGTTGCAAAAGCTCCCAGCGAGCCTGCAACATCTGTAGTGAAGTATTCTTCTTCTAGGGACTTCCCATACAATAGCACCATGTGCTTCTTGAAAATCACACTATCCCTTTGATGCATTTCTCTTCTTACTACCACCCTTCTCTTCTTACTGAAGAAGAATTCTGAAGGAGGCATCTCTTCTGCCGAAATAGGTATAAGATATTTTATGAATACAAATTTTTCACTCGGGTTCCCTATACTGAACTATAAGGGTGTGACAAATTGGATAGGACTGCCTATCTCAGTGGATGGTTGCTTACTAGTTGTGTCAGTAGTTGGTTTACCCGGTGTGGACAGTGGTTTTTATTCTCCCCATTTTACCAAGGCCTCAGTCTGCGTTTCAGTGTGATCGCTTGGTGGATCTGTCAATGTGGTGTCTTCCTTCTGATTCAAAACCTCATTCTTCTCCAAACTTTCTTTAGCATCCTGTTTACTGGAGCTCCCTGTTTCCAAGCTCTGGGTCTCAAATTGTTGTGTAGCTAGAGGTAGTAGGGTCTCTCCCTGGAATACTTTGGGAAGGTTATTTCTTCGATTCTTCTGGAAGTTATAAAACTCGACCAATTTTTCTGGAGCCAGAGCTTGAACTCGAATCAAGGCCTCATGATAGGAACTTTCTCTTTGGAATACTCCATTTTGAGGAGAATCTTCGTGTTCATATCTTTTCAAATTGCAGAGGGCCATGTGATTACCTACAATCTTCAGCGGATCGTACTTCTTGACTTCAATATTGACCAGCTTGATTTCTTCCAGGGTTGCGGCCTCTACTTTCGAATGGATGAAATCCAACAGAGAAAATGTACCAATATTCAGGGGGAAGGTGGGCCATACCCTTTTCTGTACTGCTTTCAACTCCTTACTAATTCCACCATGCACAGTTTGATGTGCTACTTCACGGAACACAAATCGATCTGGTAAAAATTCAGTTAGAGCATGTGGAGGAACTGAACAACTGAAAACCCTAATATAGGAGAAATTCTCTTCAATGTACCAGTTAACTATCTTGCCTATATTAGCCACTATTTTGTCACAAATCCTGGGAGGTGGGAAACCATATATAATGGTATGCATCGGCACCACCACCCAGTTGTAGATTTCATAGAAGAAATATTTCGCTTTATCCTCCTAGAGTTTCGAATGATAAACATGTATGGGCTCAGCACTAGTTGGAGTCCAGTTCCATCCCATCGGGGGAAAATGTGTCATAAAGAAGACGGCATCCATGATATAAGTCGACGTGAAGAATGAGGCAAGTTTCCCCTTTTCTTTCAGTGACCGATATTCTGTAATATCCTTAACCAAATTGTCTGACAACATATTGGCCCAGTCAAAAGAATACCCCTCTACCACCATGTGCATAATAGGCACCCACTGTAACAAGAAATGGGTTGTGTTTTCCCTCCCATAGAATCTACACATCATCATTTTTATATACATTATGTGAGGCTCTAGTGAAGATACTGTGTATACGCCATGAGAGTCATCTCTAAACTTCTCAGAGCGAGAGTACCAATCCTTAATTAAGTCAGGCAGGTTTTTTCCATATTGGATAGATTCCTTCTTGTCAAAGAACACTAGGAAACTGGGATTGTAAATGAAATTGGGTGTTGGAGACAATTTGTATATTACATGTAAATGTTCTGGCTGGAAAGACCCAACTGCAACCTTTTATGAATTGAAGATGGTCCTAGTCGGTATATTAACGTTTTCCGGCGCCCAACCGATCATATCGTTGTAAGGCAGGAATCTAGGCCTCATTGCTATCTTATGTAGCTCTGATTGGACTAGAGTTTTGTATTTGGTAGCCAGGGTCTCTGTCTCCTCGTCACCTGAATCATCTAGGAAATTGACTAATTCATATTGTAGAATATTGAATACTTGCGTCCAGGATTTAATGGTGTCTATGCTTCTGGGAGAGGTGTCGGAAAAGACATATGAGTCTTGGTTCGAACTTTCACCAGGTGCTTTAGTTGCTTTTCGTTGCACCATGGTATCAGGTCACAGAAATATGTTATCTATCACAGGGAATGTGAAAAATTCTTTATCTTGAAAACTTGTTGCTCAGTAAAAATGCACAATGAAATTCAAATTCAATATCTTTTTCCTTTAATTGTATCGATTAATGCATACCTTCACTGACAATGTATTTGCTTTCCTTAATGGAAAAGATTTATGCGGTGTTTTGGGATCTTATTTGGAATAATTTCCGTAAATCAATTATTAATGTCACTAATTTTTGGTGGTTCATGATTGGGAAAAGCATAGATGAAAATTGAATTTATCCGAGTCATTATTTGGCGACAGATTAATTATGAGATAATTGTTGTTAATGCGTCAGTTAATCGCACTTATCGTTAAGTAAATTTTGGATCTTGGGATATCCTATAACAGTTCATGATATGACTTCTAAAACACGAAATCACTATGTGATTAATTAATTCTAATCATGTTTAACCCTTTTAAATAATCGTAATTAACTTCAAAAATTTTGGGGTGTTATCAATTTTCTAATTGGATTTTAGTTTCTTTGAAGTATTTATTACTTTATTCATTTGGTCAATTAACTTCATTTAAAAGTCTGACAGGTCATTTCTGGAAAGATACATCAGAGATTAAGGGGTATATGTGTGTTCTGACTTGGACCTTTGGAACGCTTTTCGCGTATCGAGACTTTGGAAGTGAGGCATGTTGAAACGCCTGAACTACGAAACTCTGAAACACGGAATTCCGAAGTATTCTATAGATATTTGACTTTTTAATGAGTAGGTGGCTCCATAACTTCTAAGAGATTAGGATCATTTGTTTTGATGGTATATTTCATCAACAGCGAGAATCAAGCGCACGTTATTTTATTTTAAAAGGAAACATAATTTATTTAAAGACTAAAGTTCAGAAATTTATATATGTTCCAACAGGGACCACATAACAACCTAAGATAGCTATGGTGGGAGATTATTGGGATGAGAAAACTAGTCAAGAAATATAGATTTTGTTGCAGGAATATGAGGATTTGTTCCCAAAGACCTTTTCAGAGTTAAAGGGGATCAAAGGAGTTATGGGAGAAATGAAAATCAAATTAAGACCAGGATCAAAGCCAGTGAGGCATAGACCATATCGCCTTAACCCTAGAGTAAAAGAGAAGGTTAAGAAGGATATAGATAAGATGTTGGAAGATGGACTTATTTTTGCAGTGGAAGAAGCAGAATGGGTCAGCCCAATAGTCATCCAAAGCAAGAAAGGAACATAGGATATCAAGGTCTGTGTAGACTATAGAATCCTTAACTTTGTCTCTATGCATGACCCTTTCCCAACACCTTTCATTGATGAGGTGCTGGAACAGGTTGCGGGGAAAGAAGCGTACTCATTTACAAATGGATTTTCAGGCTACCACCAAGTAAGGATTGCCGAAGAGGACAAAAATAAAACCACATTCATAACATAATGGGGGTCTTTTTCATACAATGTGATGCCATTTGGCTTAAAGAACGCCCCTGCAGTTTTCTCTAGAATTGTAATAGAAGATTTCAAAGAGTTTATTCACAAGTTTATAGAATTTTATATGGATGATTGGACGATATACAATCTACTCAAGGAACATGTAGCGTTGTTACGTCTGATGTTTGACAGATGCAGATAATTGCAGATATCATTGAATCTCAGAAAGTGTATCTTTTGTGTACCACATGGAAATTTTTTGGGTCACAGAGTATGCCAAGAGGGTGTACTGGTAGACCCAGCCAAAGTTGCATTTATTTTGAACATGTCACCACCTACGAGTGCTAAGCAGTTGCGCTCCACGTTGGGACACACAGGGTACTATCACAGGTTCACAAGAAGATATGCAATCATTACTACACCTCTAGAAAATCTATTGAAAAAGGCCGAAATGTTCCAATGTACCCCAAAATTTGATAAAGCATTTGAAACCCTAAAGGAGAAGCTAAGCATATCATTGATTATGATATTCCCAAAGTGGGAAAATGAATTTCACGTACACGTAGATGCTTCCAGTATTTCCTTAGGAGCTATCTTAGCACAACCTAGAGATGGCACCATAGATCATCCTATCTATATTGCAAGCAGGAAGTTGTCACAAGCTTAGCGCAACTACACAAAGATAGAAAGGGAGGGTTTAGCCATGAGCTTTGCAAAAATTTAGACATTATTTTTTAGGTTCTCATTTTAAGTTCTTTATTAATCACTCTGCATTGAAATATCTAGTTAACAAACCTGTGTTGGAAGGGAGAATCTGTAGATGGTTGCTACTATTTCAGGAATTCTCTTTGAATTAATTATTAAGCTTGGAAGATGCAACGTAGGACCTGATCACCTGTCTATATTAGAGTCAGGGGAAAATGGTGGAGCAGTTGACGATCAGCTCCTAGATGCAGATTTGTTCTGGGTTGAGGCCATACCAGAGTATCTGGAAGACATAACAGTCTTCTTAAGTACAGGAGCCTGCCCAGAAACATATTCCACAACCCAGAAACGCCATATGGTTGTTAGAGCAACGAAATACCAGTTGATTGCAGGGAAATTGTATAAATTGGGACTAGATAGTATCCTCAGAAGATGTGTCTTGGATCATGAAAGACGGGATATACTATGGGAATGCCACATTGGAGTTGTGAGAGGTCATGTAAGAGGAAAGGCCATTGTACAGAAATTCCTCCAAGCTGGACTATGGTGGGCAACGCTCTTCAAGGATGCAAAGGTATATGCTAGATCATGCGATGTTTGTCAAAGAGTGGGTAAGCCATCACGACGAGATGAATTACCACTTCAACTAGTTCGAGCTCTACATGCATTTGAGAAGTGGGAAATTGACTTAATTGGACCGATCAACCCCACAACTAAGCATTCAAAGTCTAGATACATTATTACCGCAACTGACTACCTTACACGTTGGGTTGAGGCAGCAGTCTTTCAGGACTGCTCAACCGATACTACTACTAGGTTCATTTTCGAGAATATTATCACTCGATTTGGATGTCCTAGGAGTCTAAACAGTGATCGGGAACTCATTTTATTAGTATCACTATAGAAAATCTTACAGCAGAGTTCTTGATCCAACATCACAAAAGCAGCCCCTACAACCCGCAATCCAATGGAACAGTAGAAGTGTTCAACAAGATTATGGAGAGAGGGTTAACAAAGGTGTGTTGCACAAAACGGGAAGATTGGGATGACAGAGTTCTAGTAGTATTATGGGATTACAGGACAACCACAAAGAAAATCCACGGGAACATGCCATTTCATCTAGTATATGGGAAAGAGGTTGTGGTGCCTGCAGAATTCATTACTCCAAGTTTGTACATTGCACAGATCACACAAATGTCGGAGGAAGAATCAATCGTGCAAAGACTCGTGGAGTTACAAGAAATCAAGGAGACCAGGTTTTTAACAGACTTCCATTAGTCATTTGAGAAAGAAAGGTAAAAATCTTGGCATGATAAACACATTAATACTAAAGTATTTGTGCAAGGAGATAAGGTCCTACTCTATGACAGTCAGTGCCAGAAGCATCTTGGCAAGTTGTGCATGCATTGGTTGGGACCATTTATAGTTGTGAAGATCTGACCTTCAGGAGAAGTCAGACTTGTGCAATTGGATGGTATGTTGCGGTCGGGATGGGTGAATAGCACTCGCCTGAAACCCTATATGTCTCAGAACTAAGTTAAAAGGACTATCTCTCTAGTCCGAAGGAGCATGTATAATAGTTAGATTTGAGTTTTTCTACAATTTTTGTAAATCCAGTTAATAAAGTCGATGTTTGCAGTGTTGCGCCACGACATATAGTTCATTTATTTTTCCGTCTAAGTGTTGTTTGATGCAGAACTGCTTACTCAGTAGCGTAGGATCATAAGCGTAAAGAACCCATTCATGACAGTCATTAATATGAAGGGGACCCCTTTGTGGTCGGAGGGAGAACGAATCTGAACGCAATCTGAGTCCATGTCCCAGACGAACCCAGTCTAGTCACAACCTTTATTGCTATTACGGTACCCTGTCTGAATTCAGTTAAGCCATAAAGTCATGATACGTGAAGATGTCATCGGTATTCTCGCCAGGATTCCCATCCGTCAAACAGAAAGGTCTGAAATTGGCCACGTCCCTATCCAACTTGCATATTAAATGCCAAAATCGCCCAATACGATTTACCTCGTTAACCGTCCCATCGGACAACTCAGATCCAAGTTGCGTCCATATGGTCATGATGAACAACAGTTATTACTGAACTTTCCATCTAAGCCCGAGTATAAGGCTCTGAGAACTCATCGTAGAACGCATTTTTTTCAAAGAACTTAGTGATTTTTGAATTCTGAAGAGCGAGCAAGCCTGTGTATCCCTGAGACCCATAGTTGTGACCACCAAATCCTTGTTTCACCGTGGAATTTGATGATATCTAGAACCCACAATGTCAAGAGATATAGGAAGATGAGGCGCCATGTCCAAAGACGCAGTACCAAATGAGCCATGCGACCCTCGAGTCAAGGTCGTGGGTGTAAAAGGGAAGGTGGAGCAGGTCAAGATCCTTGATCTTGACTTAACATACTCAGTCTTGTTCCCCTAGATGAACATAGACGTCTTTTGGAGTATCGCTCCAGATGAGTTGGGAGGCATGTAGTTCGTTCCAAATCCTAAATTTATCAACCTATTCAACTCAACTATCATGAACCTCAGAGACCTACAAATGTTTGGTACCACTGGTGATGTTGCGTTGTTACACATTATTTTTGTCATCCCTATGACTGTTAATGATGTAAACCTATATGTTGCCTTCAGAGGGGTCAGTGGCCTGAATTCCTGAAGAAAGAAGGGAGAAGAACTTTGCCTGAGAGAAGAAGTTGTATTTTCCTTTGTAAAAATCCTATTAAAGAGGATTTACACAAGTTTCTCTATACATAGGGTGTGGAAATGCCTGATTTATGCAGGTTGCACTATAGCTAGGTTGCAAAGTTTCCACAGACTACATTACAACTAGGGTGCGGTGGCCTTCGTACGTGGGAAAAACGAGCATTTTCTTGATGCTTCTAGAAGGAGAAGCTTCTATGGTGAGGTGACCTCTGAATGGTTTGGATCTTACTCACTTTCATGATTTAAAGGGATCAACCTAACCTCCTCACCTTATCCTATTCAACTTATAAAATGAGAGGAGCTCTCATGGAGAAATTTAGTTGGATTGAGCTTGAGTTTGGCTTGAGATTGTTAGCTTGGTTGGAGTTGCTTTGAGCTTTTCTTTGTCAAGATAGATTGTGAGTAGCTATCAGATACACAGTCTCAAAATCCATTGGAGTAAGAAGTGTGTGGGAAGCAAGGAACTGTTGGAAGGAACCTGACGACATCAAGGCATCTAGTTGTATCTTTCTTCCACATTCTTTAATACAGATATACTTTTCTTTCCTATATTAATGTTATTTGTCCATATTGTATGATTCCTTGATCACGTACATAGTTTCATATCAAATAGACTATGTTATTCTTGTATTCGTTGGCTTGTGTTTATTTGCAGATATTTCTCATAAACCTCGTGATAGAGCTTGGATTGCATTGGCGAAGTTGGATCTTCGATATTTAAAAGGTATGTTCTAGATCCATTTCTCATTTGATAATTGAATCTAAGGAAAGAGTAGTTTACTCTCTTGTTTTATTCTAGTTTCGTAGTGAAACTAGGGGGATTGATTTGTGTTCGCACTTAACAATTAGCCCGATAGCATGTGTGGTGCACCAAATTCCTGATCAGCAAGGTGCATGACCGAAGTCTCTGGTTGGATAGGCAGTATCCAATCCATGACAAAGACATCCATAAGCTTACTGGACTGTCCCTCGAGGGCGAGGATGTGTCTAAAGGATTCCAGGGTCCCAGTAAGCATGGCAAGAAGAAAGGGGAGCCTAGCCTTTATGAAAGGTTTCACATGCAAAGGGGGGGGCGCATAGCCAAAATTGACCCCATACTACCAAAGACAATCAGGATTGGCTGCTACATCATAGCCAACAAGGTTATGATGTCATATTACAAGGGAGAATGCTCGTTGGATGCATTATCAGTAGTATATTTTTGTGCCAATGGCGTTTTATTCAACTGGTGTAGTTACCTACTGGAGGAACTACTCGTGTCTTGCGAGGAATCCCAAGAGAAGGGAGGCACCTTCACATACGGATACATGTTGATGGCATTCACAATGCTAAAGTGGAAGCCACCCGTTGGAAGATCATTGACACTAGTAGACAAGAGGCGCCTTACAAAGATGTTTGAGCCCTGGAATTCCAAGATGAACTTAGAGAAGACAGCCTTCAACAACACGATGTTCTCCAAGTGATAAAATGAGCTTATCGACATGACGTAGAGGTTGCACATTCCACAGGATCTCCTCAACTACAACACAAGGAACATTGCCTTTAGCATGAACCGACACCATACGTTTGTATGGTCGAGGCATGCCAATAGGAAGACTTCCATTCGAGGATGCTCCCATTCTATTTAGATGAGGAGTCCTTTGACAAAAAAGTAATGTCGTGGCCTGAAGTTAAACGCAACCCGCACAAGTCGGGGATGCACTACATTTTGCCTATCGAGCTACTGAAGAATAAAGGCAAAGAAGCAGGGGTAGGATCAAGCTCAGGACTAGAGGCACAGAAGAAGGAATCTCTAGCACAGACGGACTCGGAAGAGGAGGAAGAGATGCAACCATTGGAGCGCAAGAAAAGAATGTTTTTGGTCTTCCCGCAACTGCCAGAGTAAGCCATGTTGATAGGTAAGGATGTCAATGAGATCATGAGAATTGTGTTCATTACCGAACTAGTGGAGAAGAATTTTAGAACAGGGGTCTCTCCAAGAAGAATTCTGAACCCCAAACCCCTTTCATTCATCATCCCCTGCACTCACTCAGCGGTCTGAGAAACCCCAGTCATCCATATTCAGGATGACCCTGAGCCTGATGCCCTTCCATCCACCATCATCCCTGAGCACCCTCCATCACCACCATAACCCCAATCGCCACCCTAAGAAACCACCAATCCACCCCAAACCACTGATCCAAAGTCGATGCAGCTTGATCCCCTAGAACAAGTAGAGTCGGAACTCCTAGAAACAAGCCCAGAATTGTCTAAGCAGAGACCAGAAGTTTTGGGTCCAAATATAGAAGTACCAGAGCATAGACTGCATTTGACTGGTCCGAACCCGGACACCCAAGACCAGCAAATTGTGCCTTTTGTGCAGAAAAAGGACACTCAAATGGTGGAGTAGCCGCAAGCTCAAAGTCCCCAGCACATTTCCTCAATGACCAAGGTTGAGGGTGCCCAGGGAAGCGCAACTCTAGAAGAAGACGCAAGTAAAGCGAAGAAGATAACAGAGGTTCAGAAGGAACCCGATTCAACATCTAGGAAGAGCGTGACATCCGTGCGGGAATAGATGGAGTTGGTTCTCCAAAACCCTCAACAGTGTGCATAGTTGTTGCAACTCTGCTTGGAAAGAACAAAGGTTCTGATATTCTTGACATGAGCCTTGAGTTTGAGACTTGTGCTAGGACCATCGATAGGAGAGGAGGAGGTAGAGACCCCCTCAGAACATTCAACGGCCAATGGACTTCCACTGCAGACCCGAGCACCCAAGGATGCAACATCATCTTCTATTGACCTTGCATAATGGACAGCAACACACTTGGTTGGAATGACATCAACTGATCAACTGGAGAAGAGGCTCCAACAAGCGAAGAGGTCTGCAGAGTTCACAAGGGATGACATGATCCTTGCACAAACATGCAGAAAATGAGAAGAACATGCAAATATCCAGGTCGAGCACAGACTGGAAAGAGTCCAAGAAATGCTTGTTGAAGCCTGGCCGGAGATTCATAAGGTTGCACCCCAACTTCCTAAAGCCAGTGATGCAGGAGAGTCGGAGCATCATATTGAACTGCTCCAAGGAGCACAGTCACAATTGGCCATTAACGTTGAGCATCTGGAAGTGCAGTTGCGAAAAACTCAGCAAGAAGTAGAGAAACAGCCTCGGAATATGCAGGAGTAGATGGAGAAGATAGTGCTGGAATGAAACAATGCCCGAGAAGCACTACATAAGCGCACAAATGAGTGCACAAATATTTTCAAAGAAGTCAGTGATTGGATGGGCATCATCACTAGACGCAACTAGAACTTGGAGGATGTGCGCACCAGAATCCAAGTGTTGAATGAATAAGTTGCAGCTACGATGGATCCGCTAGAGAAAAATATAATTTTGAACAGATCCAACAAGTGGACAATGAACTGAACACCCTATTTGAAGCGCAATCTGTAGCTAAGGAGTTGCGTGAATTCCAGCCTATCATTCAGACAGTTTATATGCAGATGCATCAAGTCGATCCAACAAAAGATTCTGAATGGAACTCATTGGTCACATCCAAGCCTAAGGGATGCATTATAGAGGCAACCCAACAGTTCATCGTCGGGGCCTTACTCCTTGCCAGGAAATGGCAGGATCAAGTTGGGAGATTTCAAGAAGTGAGGAAGTGGGCCTTGGAGTTGGTCCCAGAGTTGGACCCTTCATTTGAAGAGGAAAAATAAGAGAAAGTGCAAGTAGAAGAGAAAAAGTAAAAGGAAAAGGAGGACAAGGGAAAAAAACAGTTCCTCCTGGAAGTTGCAAAAGATTTGAGTACTTGACTCGAGGGCGAGTCAAGGTTTGTGGTCGGAGCCTGTTGGGCAATTCATTTTTGGATAAGGAGTTGTGCAAGAAGGATTACAGTCCCAGTTTTGGCCTAGTATGAGTTGTGCAAACTACAGAAGAAGATGGAAAGTAGAGTAAGGAGAAGCAACATAAATCAATTACGAAAAGGACAGTGCAACGCCAGCAAAGAAAAAGCGGTAGTAACAGAACAAGAAAGTGTGCAAGCCAAAGCGAGAAGACATGACTTTGATTATATATAGAGATGAATATGATTGAAAAAGGGTTGGATTGTGATTGTAAAAGGGTTCGGTTCGATTCTTCCCTTTCTATTAGGTTGATGTAATAGTTGTTGTTGACTGTTGAGGAGTCAGATTTTGAGTTCGGTAATGTAATATGTACACCATTTTGGGAATTAGAGCTTTGTGACATGGGTCCAGAGCCAAGAATCTGTAACAAAGTGTGACTATGTATCTCTGAGATTGTAATTGAGAAAGATCTGAAGATAATATATAAAGGAGGATCCAAAATTTCAAAATATGTTGTGTCTTTCTGTGTTTATACTTTTGCATCGTATCTTTACAATACTTCTTTATGGTTCAAAAGTTCCACATGATGTCTCTATGTTTGAATGCTTTTCCGCAACATAAGTAGTTCTAGTTCTTGTGAATATGAGTTCAGATCTGTTCTGTAGCTATACGTCTTGTGCAATATCAGGATGAATCTTGAAGGTTATGTGAATCCTCCTAAGTATTTTCCTTTCCCTTCCCTATCCTTTTGTCTCAGTAGCGCTTTGGGTGAGACTTCTTCTCTTCGGAGGAGATGAAAATTCTAGTGCTCTAGACTACTCGATACCTTTTGTTGGTAACCTGAGAAGGACCCTGGTCTGATCAATCTCACGCCAACAAGTAAAACAATATGTGTTGACATGAAAACATACAAAATAAGTTAGTTGGATTATGTTAGAGGCCACCAATATCCACCTGGAAGATGTGTAGAGATTCAGAAATCCCCAGAAGTGTTGAACCCACAATTACAAAGAAGTACAAAAGAATGTGTTGAACTAATAATGAACAAGAGGATCCAGTTGGAATAGTTGGGTGGCCACCAATAGCCAACTGGATCAATCCTCCCCCATTAGGAAGCAATGGTCTCCATTGCGTTAAGTTCCCCCATCACATGAGGAAACTTTTGTTGGATTTGGCCCTGGGTGAGCCACTTTCCTTGGTGGAGGAGTTACCCTGCCTTGACAACCCAATAAAGTTGGATCCTCTATTAGCGAGTTCCCTTGACCTATTTGTCCACTATCTTATCAATGGATGCTTTTTCCATGCAGTCAGGGTTGAGTTATGTGGGTGTCAATTGTTTTGCGATCTCTGAGGTGTCCAATAATGGTGGAAAATATGGTCAAAGGAGGTCCACATTGAACATTGGGTGCAGGCAAAGGAAGGGTGGAGTGTTGAGCTCAAAAGCATTGCTACCTATTGCCTTGGTGATAGTGTAAGGCCCATAGCGAAGTGGGTGGAGATTCCGATGGGGCCCTGTGAGATGCTCCTTCTGCAAATGTAACCATACTTTGTCGCCAACCTAAAACTAGTGTGGCACCCTGTGTTGATCATGGCACTGCTTGTAATTAGCATTGTATTTCTGCAAAATCTCTTGGACTTGTTGGTGGATGTGTTGAATCTGCTCAATGAATCTGGTGGATTTTTCGATCGCAGAATGATCATGGGAAGAGTCTGTCTTGGTGGTGGCAAGAGGAATTGCAACATCAATGGGTCCCAAGGGTTGGAATCCCAAACCCACCTGAAATGGGCTATGGTTGGCAGAGCTATGGAGAGCCCTATTGTAATTGTGATGAACATAGGGGATACTCGCGTCCCATGTATGTGGATGCTTAGAATTATACATGCGCAGGATGTGCACAATCATTCGATTGACAACCTCAGTTTGGTTGTCTGTTTGGGGGTGGAAAGCAGTGGATTTTGTGAGCTTGGTGTCCAAAAATGACCATAGACTTGACCAAAATGTGTTGAGGAACCTGTTGTCCCAGTCGAATATGATGGTCTGTGGTATCCCAAAGTGGAGCCACACTCGTTCAAAGAAGATATTGGCAGTATTTTTCACTATGATATTCTTCTTGCGGGATGTGAGGATGGCCATCTTCAAAAACCGATCAATGACCACAAATACACAGTCATTTCCTTGCTTGGTGGATGAAAGGACAGAAATGTAATCTATTGATATGGATTCCCAAGGCTTCTCATGAGTAGGAAGAGGAGTGTATAATCCTTGCTTCTTGATGGCTGGCTTGGAAATGGCGTAGGCAGTGCAAGATATGATATACTTGCTGACGTCCTATCAGAGTTTTGGCCAATAAAAATGTTTCTAAAGAACGGCCACAGTTTTCTCCATGCCAAAATGTCCGGCCATCCGACTGTAGTGGGCTTCCCAAATCAGATTTTCACTCTCTCTTGTAGGAACACAGAGATGGCCTAGGTGGTATAAGATTTCTTCCTAAATGTGAAAATCGGTGATAGTTGCACATGTACCCAAGAGTTGATAGGTGGTGGCGAAGTCTGGATCTTGTTGATAAAGTTGGGGCCACTCAGATGCTTCAAGTCCACAGGAATGGAGTACAGTGGTGAGTGCAGCCATAGGAGGTCGACTGAGGGATTCAACGACATGATTTGAGATACTTGTCTTATACTTGATGTTGAGATGGAACTATTGCAGGTAGGTGCACCACTTCTGATGCTGGTCGTTCTACAATTTCCCCTATGTCTGTATGAACTGCATAGGATTGTGATCAGTGTGTATGATCGTCTATTTTCCTAGAATGTAATGTTTCCATTGACGACAGGCTTGTACTGTGGAATACATTTCCTTGTCATAGGTGGGGTATTTCCGGATAGTATATGAGAGTGTCTCACTATGGTATTCCATCGGATGACCGTGTTGAGTGAGAACTATGCCCACAACATAGTCAGATGCATCCATCTCAATCTCAAATGGTTGTTGTAGACCGGAAAAGGAGAGTATTGGAGTTGAGCATAAGCGATGCTTCAAATCATCGAATGCTCGTTTTTGTTCCTTCCCCCACATGAACTTGGCCCTGACACTGCCCTTGGTCACCCGGCTAAGGGCCCATGAAATATGGGAGAATCCCAATGCAAACCGTCGGTAGAAGTTGGCTAGTCCTAAGAACCTTTGAAGCTCAGTCAGTGTGGTCGGGGCTGGAGAGTCACAGTTGACTTGAATCTTAGATGGATTAACATGTACCCCATGCTAATCAACAATGTATCCCACGTATTGGACCATGTTCATGCCAAAAGAGAATTTTTCTAGGTTGGCATATAGCTTGTGTTGTCGCAGAGTGCTCAAAACCTATTGAATATGTTGCATGTGCTCCTCCCACGTTCTGTTGAAGAAGAGGATGTCATCCAAATATACCACCACAAAGGAGTTGGTGAAGGATTGCAATACATCATCTATCAACCTCATGAAAGTGGTTGGTGAATTTGTTAAGCCAAAGGGCATGACTAGACATTCAAAGAGACCTTATTTATATTTGAAGGTTGTCTTCCATGCATCAGTTGGTTTGATGGGAACCTGGTGGTAGCTAGACTTTAGGTCAATATTGTTGAAGAACTTTTCCCCCTTGTTTGGTCAAGAAGGTCATCAATCCTGAGAATGGGGTACCGGTTCTTGACTGTGATTTTGTTTAAGGCTCTATAATCAATGCAAAGTCGCCAAGTCTCATCCTTCTTCTGCACCAGTACAATCGGGCTTTCGCAAGAGGAGATGTTGGGTATGATGTGCCCCTTTTGAAGAATCTCTTAGATATGACACCTAATTTCATCATTTTCCATCAGTGAGCAATGATAGACTGGTCCATTAGGTAGAGTTGTGTCGGGGGTCAAATCAATTGGATGCTTGACTTGGTAGTGTTTTGGTACCCCTGTAGGTGAGGAGAAGATGTCTATGTATTCTTCCACAATCCCATCCACTTACTTATACTGCAAAGAGAGGCTATCTGTAGAGGCCATGGATGTGGCAGTGACCTTTTGCTTACTGTGAGCATGGATCACAAAGAAGATGAACTTCCCGGTTTGTGAGATGACCTTACTACATTCTTAGTAGAGATTAAATAAATAGCAGTAGGCAGTGCTATCTCTAGTATCCTATACAATTGTCTACCCAAAGTAATAATAGCACTGCAGGGTCTAGACTCATACACAATATGATGCTTCTACAAATATGGTTGTCCTAAAATAACATCACAAAATTCAAGGGGAGCAATATCACACAGTACATCATCTTTGAAAGGCTTGATGTCGTAGGGCAGACGGAACTATTGGTTAACACAAAGATCTCTTCCTTGGCGAAGCCAACCGATGGTGTAGTGTTGTAGGTATGGTGTCTTTGACAGGTCCAGCCACTTGATGACCTCTACTGAAATCAGGTTCTTCTGACTACCGCTATCGACAATGAAATGAAGCAGAGTCCCCTTTACCCACATTTGTGAGTGAAAGAGGCGTTCCCCTTCCTTTGGTTATTCTGGTTCGATTGGTCAGAATTTGGTGGTAGCGATAGTGGCACTGGGTTCAACATCGACAATATGCTTCCCTCCTTCAGGATTTGATTCAGAATCAGAATTGGCCTCTAACTCAGAAGCCTTCAATTCGGCCATGAGTGACTACTTGGAGCAAAATTCTTTGGTGTTGTGTCAAGGGATTTTACGGTACTCACACCATTTTCTCGTGCCCTTCTTCATCTTCTCATTGCCCTTTTTGTGTTGTAGCTTGGAATAATTGTCCTAAGGGAATCCATATTAACTTGGTCCCTTGTTATGTGGGTTGGGGCCACCTTTTCCCTGCTTCATCTGTGAGGGGTTTGCAGATCCAAACTCTCGCCTTTTCTGCTTAAATTTCTCCTCGATCTCGACCGTGTATCTATAAGTTGTGCCCAATGAGGCAATGTCTAGAAAATCCATTTTTATTTGAATGTATATATGCAAATAGCCACGGTATTTGAGCACCAGATGATGCTCAGAGTCTTTGATACCCAATTTGGTGCGCAGGGTATGGAAAATATTGGTGAAATCTGGTATTTTATGGTCGCTTTCTTGACGTAGGGTGGTCCATCTGGTGTATTGGTGCTCGTAGCTTCCAACAGGATAGTATTGTTCTTTAATGGCATCCCGAAAGGAATCCCATGTAGGGGCCACCACAAACATTGCAGATTCATCTATGGGCCTTTGCTCAAAGTAAGTATCCCACCAGTCTTTAACATGGGGAACGACCTTGAGGAGTGAAAAAGTGATATTTTCCCTATCGAAAAAAATTTGGACCGAAAAATACCCTTCGAGCAGATTCAACCATTTATATACAAAATCCGCATCTATTAGTCCTTCAAATAATGGAATATCAAAATTTACTTGTACCTTGAAGGGGGTTGCATGGCCACTTGATGAAGATGCTTCTCCTGTGGGAAGTCGTCGAAGGATCTGCGCAAAGTTTTCCATCATTTCATTCCTTTATCGTGCGAGGGATTCCTCGAGAAATATTTTAATAGGATATCCTGCTCCATCATCTTTCTTTCCATCCCCCATGATTTTTTATCGGGCTCGGTGCAGCCTCTCTTGCAATGGCTCGATTGGTTTGAGTCCCAACTTCTTGTACCCAGATCTTGTCGGGGACATGCATGAAGAAAAATAAATGAAGAGTAGACCGCTCTGATACCACTGATTCGGATTTAGGAGCGAAACAAACTGATTAACATATTGAATACAATAAACAAAGAGATATGAAGAATAACACAGATATCCAATGAACAATATCTTTTATTGAATAATGAAATAGGCCGAAACTATAAAACTGCAGAACTGAAACACTTGCTTGAATGGTGGTAGCTATCTTTGAGAAGAGATGTGGCTACTACTCGCATCCATCTGAGAAGAATGAATTAGAATGAGGCTCTAGAGGCATTTTTTATATTACTTATGAATTCCAAAACCCTAGACATCCAAAAACCTAACCCTAGGAGGTGAAACGTCAAAAGCCATGTGGGCCCATATGGGTAAGTTGGTACTTCAACTTCCCAGGGTCGTAAATTTTGCATACGACCTTTGTTTTAGGCGTGCGATAGCCCATTGGAAAGGTATTTAAGAGATCTACACATTCCACCATAAAACTCTGACTTCGTCTACAATTTTATTATGGCGAGCCAAAAAAACATTGTTTGGGCTTCCAAAACGAAAGTCATAAAAAATGATTGAGTGTGAAAGTGTTCATTGAAATAAAAAGTGAAAAGTGACTAAGTATGTAGAGTGAAGTAAGGAGTGAATCATGCAATCCAATGTGGAGATATGGAAAATGGAAAATGATTAAGTATGGAAATGAAAAATAGAAATGGATGGAAATGAAAAATGGAAATGGAAATGAAGAATAGAAATGGACTAAGTATGGAAAGTATGGAAATGGAGTGTGGAGTATGAATATGACTAAGTAAAGTAATGAGTGAGTAAGGAAAATGACTAAGTATGGAGTATGGAGTATGGAGACTAAGGAAAATGACTAAGTATGTGAGTAATGAGAGAATAAGGAAAATGACTAAGTATGGAGTATGGAGAGTAAGGAAAATGACTAAGTATGAGAGTAAGGTGGTACATGTTAGAATATAGAGGATTGTGCTCGTTTAACCATTGACGATACCCTCATCACCCAACCACAGGCCTTAAGCCACCCTCCGAGCACCTTGACCTTGACCAAGAAGAGAATTATGGCTGCAATCAATAGCCAAGAGAGGCTAAATGCACCAAGCAAAAGAATAGAAGCTAAACTGAACAGATGATCCCACCCAAAAGCTAGCGCACCACTTTCCCAGCTCTCCCAGAAAACCTGCGTACCAAATTGTTGCTGCCTGCCACTGCCTGCGCAGATATTTCTCTCACTGCAACTGTTGAGATGAAAAATAATGAAACTGGCGCCCTATATTTATAGTGGACTGGCAAGTCTAACTTGGTCGACTTCTCCTTCTGAGCATCAATAAATTCAATATAAATATATTTGTTCAGCCGACAACTTGTCTAGGGTTTCCTTCAATTCTTTGCTTCCTTCCAGAGGATTCTAGTCTCGTCATAGGTCATAATAGAGGTTCATACCTCCCAAAGATACCATAATATTAACACTCCCTCCTAGCTAGGGAGGTATGGTCTTGAGAACAACAGACCATTCACTGGTAGCACCACAAGCACCTGTCATTATTATTCGACTGGATAATCTCCTATGACAACTGGTACAATATCAATTTATAGAACATACCTGTGTCTATTCCAGTAATACACAACTACTCAGACTTTGTGAAACACAATCACAAATTGTCCTTCATAACAAATAGCAACCTGCATATAAACAATGTTATGATAAAAACTGTATCATCTGGGCCAATCTTTCACTCACATCTATGAGATCTGAAAGAATGTCCACCACCACAGTAGTCTTCCTCTGCATAGAAACAACGTTATGATAAAACTGAATCATTTGGGCCAGTCTTTCACTCACGTATGTGAGATCTAAAAGAATGTTTGCCCTCAGTATAGAATATCAACACTGGGCTATCTGCCCCATTCTTCTTAACCAAGGAAGAAGGATTGTTTTTTATTTCTGAACCTGGACCATTTCCCACCCTGGGCCATTCTTCTGACACTAAACAAAGTGTAACCTGGAGAGAATGAGTCTGCCCTCGAGAAATGCTTGGACCATTCCTTACCCTGGGTCATTCCTCCGACACTAAACAAAGTGTAACCTGGAGGGAATGATTTTTCCCTAAGGAATGATTGTCCTGGACTATTCCCCACCCTGGGCCATTCTTCCGACACTAAACAAAGTGTAACCTGGAGAGAATGAGTCTGCCCTCGAGGAATAAATGTCCTTGATTGTTGAGCCTAGACTACTCCCCACCCTGGGCCATTCCTCCGACACCAAATAGGTCTAACCTGGAGCGAATGAGTCTGCCCTCGAGGAGTAACTGTCCGGACCATTCCCCACCCTGGGCCATTCCTCCGACACCAAACAGGTGTAACCTAGAGCGAATGAGTATTCCCTCGAGGAATGTTTGTTCTGCATCAACCTCCAAACGGATGAATCTTCGAAACTGCTCACAATTGTGAACTTTCAAAGAATGACTACCTGATGAGGTGGACCATTCTACTTGACCACTACTCAAAGTGACTACCAAGAAGAATGACTATCCTAGACCACTCCCCGTAATGGGAATTCGTTGTCTATGATACATCAACAATCAGTCTGCCTCCCATGTTAACTACAATGGGAAGCCACTGTCCGTCAGAAATCTCAATCCACTTTCCGAACAGGAAAGCA
>ML805245.1:140861-155887 GCA_009831015.1 Picea engelmannii
ATCGTAGCTCCGGCAGCGAGAAGAACAAGTTTTGCTCCAATTGAGATTCTCCAACACTCCACAAAATCCTTGCAAATGAAATGGTAAATGAGTTTTTCAAATCAATTCCCATTTATAAAATTTCATTTTCATAAGCTATGGTCATTTTTGGGTTTCTCTAGTGGTAAAAATGGCTCCACTAATCCCTGGTTTAGTTTCTGGCATTGCAGGCTTATTGGCAGTTCTAATACATCTTCTACTTTGTCGTATTTATGAGCATAGTCTTAGTTCATTCTCAAGATCGACAATATGAGAACGCAACCGGGTAAAGTTTTATCTCTTTTTCGGACCCGTACGGATACGATCACACGAAAAAGGAACCCCCCTGGAGTCTCCTTTAAACCCTTTTCAGACTCTTTAAATATGAAAAGATTGTCGAGTGATCTTGCTTCCTTTCACACTCGTTAAAAGGTTAGAAAGGGCGTCTTTCGAGCGATAATTTAACCCTTTTTCGGTCTCGATGGACTATCGTACGAAAAAGGAACTGAGAGAGTTCTCTTTTAAGTGTTTTTCCAAACTCTATAATCCTGAAAAACCTTCGAGTTTTCTGTCTTTGGGCTCGTTAAAACACACATCGACAGGCCCATATGGGACCGAACCCTTACTTCTTCCGGTTCGTTAAACAAAGGAAGAGGAACTTACTGAAGGTGATTTATAACGAGCATGTGTTATCCTCCTCGAGCTCGTTAAATTAAAAAGAGGTACTCATCTATCTGGATGGGGGAAAAATTGAAAGGAGCAAGCCAAGCAGTCTCTTGAGAATACCATCTAGCAATTCTTAGAGTCGCCCTTGAACACGGCACTTTGTCGCTTTGCACATACCATAATTCGCTGAACCTCTGCACTGAGCCAATCCTTTGAGTTTCCTTTCACTCCTTTGGGTCACCCGACGCAAGTCGCTATATCCATTGCACAGTTTTGGTCCATATCATGTTTTGTTGTTGTGCCTCAATGTTCAAGGGAAGTATCTGTCTCGAGAGTCAACCATCCCAAATATCTTGCCTCAAAACCTGTGTCAGTCCATGTCCGTTTGATCTACCGACTGCATCTTTATGTTTGTTTCGCATCGTTGATGGGGGATACATCAAGGCCCTCCCTCGACGAGTCTATTCCTGTCGACTTCAACGCATTATCCGGGAACTAGACTTAGAAACTATTTAGTACTTTGGGACCTGCATGCCCCAATGGCAGGCCTCCTCACATTCGACAGTAGGTTTACGTCATTGGCCTCTGATCGAATGATTCCACGAATGTTTGACTTCAGCTCATTTATTCACATTCGGTGGAATGTACTGGGATACCTTGGGAATCATTAACATTAATGGTGATCTCCCTCGCACTTGTTAACGGTTTACCTCATTGACCGGTAATCAAGTGGTTTCTGTCGTGTTCGACATCAAAACATCTATTCACATGGTTAGAATCGTATCGCATGGGGATTGGTTAGAAGACCCTGGGTTGAGTAATTCACCTTGATATATGTTTCACCCAGGTTGTGAAGGAGTTCTGGAAAAGAACATATACATTGTTACATAGATCCACTTTGTATTGGTCGTGGCTATGTCCTGTCATCTCGTAGATCCACTGTGTATCCTTCGTGGCTACGTTCAGTCTAAATTATCAAAGTATAGATCCACAGTGTATTTTCAGTGGCTATACCATTTTTACCAATACGATTATGGATCTGTAATGTATTTTATGGCGGCCATATCTTGCAAGTCTTGATCACCCAAGCATAGGTATGCCTGCCTTGGGTTTTGGAATATGTCATGATATTTGTTGGATGTTTGTGTGCAGCTTTCGTCAGGCTCTCTGAGTCTATACCCTTGCTTGAACATCTGCAAAGTATTTCAGTGATCAGTTCGTATCTTCTGACTTCATACTTTGGGGGGCATTCTATTACACGTCAAAATTGCTAAGTGTCGCATTGTCCCTGTCAATCGTCGTAAGTGTCGCATCTTCCCTACAGCTTTCGCAAGTGTCGCAAGTTGATCACTAGTGTCATAAATGATGTTTAGACATGATTCCATGATAACGACGTTAAGGAAGCACTTATGACACCTCATATAACTGATTTGAAGATCAAGAACTGGTCTACTGGAATCCAGTAACTCTTGACACCTGAAAGAGACCCTAAAACAGTGGTTTGGAGGGGGAACGCTCCTCTAATACAGCTGGAGAAGCATTGGAACTCCTCTACCATGATTCAGGAGCATTATAACGCCCTTCAGCCCTTCTGGAGGAGCGCTTCTCATCTTAAGAGCGCTGGCGCTTTCCCAAGGCACATCAGGAGTGCTATAACGCTCTGATACTCCTTTTGGGGGAGCGCTCCCTATTCTGGGTCAATTGTTAGCCCATTGAGTCGAATGAGGAGGAGATCATTCGATATTAGAAGGAAGTTGTGCTCGAATTCTTGGTTTCATCAAAATATCCCTGATCCAAGGAGATGGTTCCTAACTGGTTCTAAACATAACTCAAGAGGTTATGCCCCTGCCAACCTATATAAACAGGCTCTATGATGGTGGAAAGGGGGAAGAACTGAACATATGAAACTTATGATCTTGGAGGAAACTGATAGTCAGCCAAAGAGAAGTGATCAGTGAAGCTGCTGTTATCCAGGTTGTGGATCTTTCAGGCAAGGGTTGGACGAAGAGGACTTGATGAAGCTGTCGCATTCGCATCTACGATTGTAAGTATTGATGTCGTTATTCTCATTAATATGACACGCTTGGCCTGTTTCTTTCTAGTTTGTGTCTGATACCACATGAACTTATCATTTATTGATAGATCTGTTTTCAAGCTAATGTCAATAGAGTAGGAAGTGGTCATACCTTGTTTTTTCCACAGACCTCAGTGAGGAGCAAAAGGATTGGAGCGCAACTCGGAGCGTGCAGGGACAAACGTCGATTAAAAGGTACTTCTGTTATTCTCCCTTCTCATGCATTAGGTTTAGATAGATTTGAAAGGAAGTTAGTGTCCACGTTAAGCATTTTTCTGTCTAGGGTTAAGGTCAAGCCTTAGAGGTGATCTACCTGTCCGCAGGGATATTTTCCTACAACAAAATGCACCAAGCAAAAGAATAGAAGCTAAACTGAACGGATGATCCCACCCAGAAGCTAGCGCACCACTTTCCCAGCTCTCCCAGAAAACCTGCGCACCAAACTGTTGCTGCCTGCAACTGCCTGCGCAGATATTGCTCTCACTGCAACTGCTGAGATGACAAATAATGAAACTGACGCCATGTATTTATAGTGGACTGGCAAGTCTAACTTGGCCGACTTCTCCTTCTGGGCATCAATAAATTCAATATAAATATATTTGTTTAGCCGACAACTTGTCTAGGGTTTCCTTCAATTCTTTGCTTCCTTCCGGAGGATTCTAGTCTCGTCATAGGTCATAATAGAGGTTCATACCTCCCGAAGATACCATAATATTAACAGTACAAGGGGGTACAATTTGAGGAATGTTGAGGATAAAATGGAGATTGCAAATGAATGATATTTTTTAAGGAATGAGAGTGTTGGGTTCTCCACATGGGATTTTACTCATAAATTCGATAAGTATGGGATAGCAGTATTGAGAGGATGTGGTAAATGACTAAGTGTTGTGGTATTTCTGAAAATGGAAAAAATTGACAATATATTGGGTATATGACCTTTGTTTTTTATTCCGTAAAATGTTGGACGAAGCTAACACATGGGGATATTCAATGAGAAGATGGACATAAGCAATTTCCTTATGTTTAGTATCCTTTTATTTTCTTCTCTTTTGTTCAAAAGAGAAACCATCCCCATTGATATTTCGTGAAGAAGAATTGCAATACATAAACTAATTTTGAATTCTTAAAACTTGTTGGGTCTTCACGATCAATAGGTGGAGGTTATTTAACACTTTCCAAATTTGAAAATTTTGGTCTCCATTTGAAAGATTCATAAGTTCAAATATGCACCCCAATCACCTAGTTTGTGGGTGTCAAGAAAAAAAATCAACAAGAACTTAGCTAATTCATAGGTAGGGGAGCCAATTGTGTAGACAATGGGCCTAAGGTGAGTTCCAATTTTATGTGTTTTTGGTAAACCATAAATTCTAGGGACAATAGGGAAAATGGGGGTGAGGTGCTTCTTGGTGCATTCATTAAGGTGGGAATCCTTAATGGATTTTCTAAGATCATTGGTAACCTTGTTTAAAGGGTCACCTAATAACTTCTTATACTTATCACTCAATATAAGGTGTTCCAACATTTTAAGGTAATATTTCATATCCGTGATTAAAATGTCGCCGCCCTTGTCTGCTTTCTGTATGAAAATATTCTCATTTTCCCTAAGGTCTTTTTTAATATGCTTTTTGACGAATTTGATTATCTAAGAGTGGTAGAAACATCTTGTTTCATTTCATCTTTTACGAGGTCAAGAAAAGATTTTATCCCATATTTAATTCTTCAAATAATGTCTCTGAAGGGGATGGAATGAGGGGTGATTGCAAAACCCATGTCTTTACCTAACTCATTCAACATGGCATCTTCGAGTTGGGAAGTAGATAGGTTAACCATAGTTTTTTGGCTATGTACAGTGCCATCATGCATTCATTCTAGTGAAGATAGTCACGGGAATTTATTCATAAGTTTTTCATTAGCTTCACATCCAAGCCTAGAGGCATTAAGGGTAGTGCATGCATCCATTTTAATCTAGAAATATGGTTGGATGAGGTTGGATAGGAAGAGGTGCAAATCAAGTATGTGTCTAGACAAGGAAATCAAATCATCTTGGGTTCTCTTAATTTCTTCTTGTACCAGTCCAGAGATTCATCAACTAAACACTTGGTCATTCCATCTATTGTGCATTAGGTGATTGATAACAACAAACATAGGGATCAAATTGTTGTCACGACATTGTTTCAGGAAGGTGAGATCAACTTTCCTCTTCTCAATATTTATGCACAATATTTCAAGACGCTAACATCATTATGTATTTCAATTCCATACAGGTTAGAGATTACATTCTTCAATCTTTTATGGTTTATAGAGTTATCCATCAAGACTTCGGAGGGTGTCACATTATAATTTTTAGAGTCGATGTTTCAAACCTCAAGCTAGGTTCATCATCAGGACGAAAATAAGTTGAATATGAGAGAGCTTATTGTTGTTGTTTCTCCAATTAGCAGCATTGAGCTGACATTCTCCCAAATTGGTCATGTTGATTTGACCAAGGGAAATGACTCATTTACTTAAGGAGATTTTCTAGTGGTGAATGGCTTAGGCATAGTCTTTCTCCTAATGAGGAGTGGATAGACTCGAGGTGCTCTCACATTTCCTATTCCATGATGGAGTGATCTATATTAATTAGACGTGCATGTGAGGAAATAATTATCAAAATAAATATAATATATAAATAATATAATGTATAAATATATATATAATCAATGATTAATCATTCATAATAAATTAATTAATGAAAAGACAATAATGGAAAAGACATGTCCATTAATGAAAGGGCACTCTTCCCAAGTATATATATCGGGGCCCTCAATTGTAATATATCATCTCGTACAATATTTACTTAAACAACCTCTCATCAATTCCGCTAAGTCTTGTTGATATTTTCAGTGTGTAATTATTCCATGATAACAATAGCATTTAAATCATAAAGAAATAATTATCAGATCTGAAAATCAAAAAATTCAACATGGTATCAGAGCTAGTTAAAATATTTCAGTGCTAGAGCTAGTATAAGTCTTTTCCAAAGCTAGTTAAAAAAAAATTGTTCCAGATCTGATAGATATGCTTTAGATCTTTTATTTTTTACAATTGTATGGTCGTGGTCGCGAGTGGTATGTGAACACAGAGCGGCCACATTCCCTTTGGTCATGATTTTCCTAATTACAGGGCGCGGCCATCTTAAGGACTACACTAATAGTGCAACCATCTCTTTTTGTCACTCTATGTTTCTTTACCAAATGGTGTCTAGTCTTAGAGTAGAAGACAAGATGGATGGTGCTACAAATTTAAAATCCTAGAAGACCAGGATACTCTTCATCCTAGATGAAAATGAGATTCAAAATTATATAAAACGAAATGTCTCAGAACCAGAAAGTGTTTAAGAGAAAGCCAGACACAAGAAAACTTAACACGGTATTAGAACCTACTTTCTACCTCAGCATTGGAGGATAAAGGCTATAGAGTTGCATTCATGAATGGACAAGTTCTTGTATGGTCTAAGGGATTGAGTATAGACTCTTCAACAATGATTGGTGTTAGAGAGGGAGATCTATATATATTGTTGGGACGACTAGCCCAGGAATTGGTACATGAAAACATTAGTTTGTGTGAGCTATGGAATCGAAGATTTGTAGAGTTACATTAGAGGGATTTACCAACATTGAAGAGGATGGTCACATGGCTTCCAGAGCTTCAGGTAGAGCATGATGGAATTTGTAGGGGATTCTCACTTGGAAATAATGCCAAGGGATATTTTCCAAGCAGTCACAAAGGTCAAAGGCGATCTTGGATCTAGTACATTCAGATGTATGTGGACCTATGATAGTTGCATAATTGGCTGGATTCCTATACTATGTTATATACATTGATGATTTCTCATGGAAGACGTGGATCTTATTCATGAAGACCAAGGATTAGGTCTTTAGTGGATTCCAAGATTTCATGGCTCGGGTAGACAACCTGACAGGGAAGAAGATCAAGGTGTTGAGGTCAGATAATGGAGGAGAGTACACTCCAGGTACTTCAGTGATTTCTACAAAGATGCATGGATCAAGAGGGAGTTGATTATTTCCTACAACCCACAATAGAACGAGGTTGTAGAGAGGAAGAATAGGTCCATTGTAGAGGCTTCCAAATCCATGATTCATGATTATAATTTACCCATGTTCTTATGGGGAGAGGAATACAGTACAACAGTGTACGTCCATAATAGGAGTCCTCACCGGATCTTGGGGGACAAGACTCCTGAGGAGGCTTTCACAAGTGTGAAACCAGAGGTCAATCATTTGAGGATGTTTGGTCGTCTGGTATAGATTCATGTGCCCAAGGAGAAAAGGACGAATTTGGATCCTTCTGGGAAGAAGGGGATGTTT
Organism: Picea engelmannii; assembly: GCA_009831015.1. Lineage (NCBI taxonomy): Eukaryota > Viridiplantae > Streptophyta > Pinopsida > Pinales > Pinaceae > Picea > Picea engelmannii. Next base: position 147,987 of record ML805245.1, read on the forward strand.
GTTGGATACAACGAGATATCAAAGGCTTACAAAATGTACATTCTAGGACAACACCAGATAGAGGTCAGTCGAGATTTCACCTTTGATAAAGACACAGCCTTCAAGAGGTCCAGAGAGTCTCACATGGAGTTCAATAGTGAGGAAAAAGAGGCTCCAAAGGATGTGGGTTCATGTCCCTATGTTCCAGTTGATCATCCTTCAAACTATCAGGAGAAGTCAGCAGAGCCAGCTGAAACAGTGGACCCGCCTAGATTCGATGTTCCAGAAACTAGGAAGAGGCCAGTATGGCTTCATGATACATTGCATGATGCAGAGAGGAATGCATCTCCCCATGGTACTTTATGGAAAATTAGATGACCTCATAAATTCTCAAGGTATATCACATTGATGAGTCACATCATTGATTATGAACCTTCGAGTTATGAGGAGGCAGCAGGGAAGCAAGTTTGGAGAGATTCCATGATGGAGGAATAGTAATCCATCATGAAGAATGATGTGTGGGATATTGTTCTGAGACCTGAGGGGAAATCAATGGTGACTTCCAAGTGGATCTAAAATATCAAGCATGTAGCAGACGACATCATCGAAAATTGCAAATCGAGGTTCATGGCAAGAGGTTTCTCCCAGAAATAGGGAGTGGAGTATGAGGAGACATTTGCTCCAGTCACCAGGTACACTTCCATTAGGACCATTATTTCCATTGTAGCAGTCATGCATTGGATATTAAACCATATGGATATAAATATTTCATTCCTCAATGGTGTTATTGAGGAGGAAGTTTACATAAAACAACCTTAGGGATTTGACGTACATGGGAGGGAGTCTCATGTTTGCAAGATGAAGAAGGCCATATACGGACTCAAGCAGGCACCCAGGGCATGTTACTCCAGGATTGATGGATACTTAATGAGCTTGGTATTAACCAAGAGTGAAGCAGATACCAACCTTTACTACAAGGTTGTTGATGGTGATCCTTTGATCTTGGTGTTATATGTGTATGACTTGTTCCTTATGGGAGCAGACTGACTCATCGATCACTCCAAGAGGGAGTTGGCCTCTAAGTTCGAGATGAAGGATCTTGGATCGATGCATTATTTCTTGGAACTGGAGGTGTGGTAGAAACCAAGTGAGATCTTCCTCGGATAAGGGAAGTACACAGTTGATATCTTGAGCAAATTCGGTATGATGGACTGCAATTCCATGGCTACACATATGATGAAAAATCTGAAGAAGCTTAGTGATTCCACTTCAGATTCAGATCTGGTGGATTCCACTTTATTGACAGGTTCAAATTTTCCTGAAAACAACAAGGGGTACTCCCTGGTATACAGTCCCAATTAGACTATACATCATTTGGATTAGGAGTCCCATCCAGAATTTGGCTTGGCTGCCATTTATTGTTGTCTTTTGGTTTTTGTACCGATTATGGTCCGGTGTACTGATGAAGTGGGTGGGTGCAATGCAGAGATGTAGATGAAAACCATGTCTATAAAAACAACTAATATATCACTAATATATGCTAACCTATCCTATATAGGAGCACACTAGAGTAATCGGTGAGTTATAATGCAACCAAAACCTTCCACAACTTGTATACAGTTAGTTGTAACAAAAGGGGAAGATTGGAGACAAATGCATACATATGTATATAATCAGATTAGTCTAGATCACAACAACGTATATTGTAATAACCCAAAAATATCAAGGCATTGAAATATTCAAATAAATGTCAATAACTCCAGAATGACAAAGATTGTATAAGAATTAGTCTACAACAAACACACATTCGTGTAGTCCATAGAAACAACAATTATCTTCACTTGAAGTAATTCAAAACTCTGATACGTTTCTACATAGAAATCCTTCTATAATATGTTATCCCTAAGGGCCTCTCAAAATTCATTAATAGTGTATAAGTTCTCAAAAAATTTCTTGGGTCTATACAATTCTTGAAAAGCCAAAAAATAAGTATGTTTTCACAAGTTTCTACTATATTTTATACAAAAAGCTAGTTCCCTTTCACCTTCTTCTTGAAGAGGTAGTTACAAACTGTTCATCTTCTCTATTCTAATGAAAAGTGGCAAAAAGGATGAAATTTTAGGTGGTTAGGAAAAGGACAAGAGAAAACAGTTGTTTGTCCTTTCCCTATGAACTTTTGCTTCAGAGATAAGTTGTCCAAACCTCCAAATGGTTATATAGTGACTCGATTCTCATGTATGATAGTTGTTCCAATGTTGATTCGATCATGGCGTTGTTGTCATCAAGGGTTCTCATATCTTTTTCCATTCTTTTCATGTAAGCATGTATCATAGTTTGAAGCTTCACCAGCTTTAGTAGATGTTGGTCAATGAGATCAATAGAGACAAAGGTTGTTGCTTCGACTATCTGTCTCCCTCGACTCGTGTTGTCCCAGATTGCATTCGCCAATTCTTCTGTGACCAAATTATTCCCAAGTTCATATAATATTGGGAGACGACCATTCTTTATTATATCTTGGGAAACTTTGTGATTCCTTGAACATATCCCCATTACCTTGGTTACTTATTTATCTTCCCTTTTCCCTACCTGCTAGAAATTATCTAATGTGTATAGATCTGTATTTATTATTGATTTTGAGGGTCTATATAGCTCTGGAGGTGCATCAGGATTCTCTGCTATTCATGTATCAACGTCAGCTATACCTTCACGGATAGTGTTGTATTGTGCCAGCTGCATTTGTACCTGGATGTTTTGGTCAATAACTTTTGCTACCACATTTTGTAAGAGATGTAGATTTTCATACATGTCAATGATAGCACCTTCCAAATCATTCCTCACTTTTTCCGCACTGACATTAAAGTTGATAAGATTTCTTTCATAAATCTTTACTTGTTGGAGCCTTTCTTCTAGCTCTATGATCCTTACCTATTTCTCTTCATTCTATTGGCATAGCCTCTGTATATTGTCTATGGTTGCATCCACAAATGCAAATCCTACCCCTAGTTGTTTCCATTGGGTCTTCCCTAACATCTCCTATGATAGAGACTTGAGTAACCACTAACAAAGGGGATCCTTCTATTGCTGGAACCTTTTTCACTATTTTTTGCACGACTCTACCAATTTTACTATCATATATGAAACTTCATAGATCCAATATTTCGGCTGACCAAAAAGGTTCCCAAGGCCTGAGGCCTAAACCATTGCTCGTTGTTTATTCTCTTGTACCTATGGTGGACATCCCAATGAAATCCAAGTCCATCAGGTGTGTGTCACCCTCTCTATCATCTACATTCTTCTTTTGTATTTCTTCTTTAGCAGCTTTATCTGTTGCTTATTTCTCTGCTAATTTTGTTGCCACTCTTGCCGCTTCAACTAGCTCCTTTTCTTTTTCTGCATCATCTTTTTCTTCGGCTTCAAATTTTTCCTTAGCTTCAACTTTTTCTTTCACTTCATTTTCTACCCTGGCCTTTGCTTTGTCAGCTTCTATTTTTTGTTTCTTTTTAGCATCATTCCTCCTTTTCAATACATTCTCTTTGTCTATTTTATTTTTATATGTTGGTGCTCCTTCCTCCTCTTCTACAGAACCTGAATGAGTTGATATAGATATGGGGGAATATCTCTCAGCTTCATCTTATTTTGCCTCTTTTATGGCCGCCTCTCTTACAGCTTCTTCATCTGGGATCCTTCTTTTTGGCTAGCCCTGCCTATTGAATATAACTTCATCATAAGCTATGGTGTTTTGATGCACTTCCTTTTCTTCCTAGAACTCATTGGTGTACTCATATGGGAGTCTCATGCTATTGAATTTATCTTTAACGATGTTCTTAGGGTCATGTCTCCTAAATATTTCCTCTCCAAAGTGGTAGGAAAGTAAGACATCTACTTTTGTTTGGGCTTGCTTGGTGTTTTCAAAGAAATAGTTGCCAATGTAAAGAGGTAGTGGAGGCCAAATTGCTTTCTTTGATCTGTATAACATTCTTCCATCCCCGTGTATGATAGTTTGATATACCACTTCCTGAAGCATGATTTTGTCAGGAACGAACCAAAGGATTAAGTGGGGTGGTTTCATCGCACCATATATTCTTATATAGGTATCGTGCTCCATTAAATACCAACCCTTGATCCTTCTTATGAAGGATATGGCCTTGTCTGTCATACAATGTGGGGAGGTCCCAAAACTAAATTTATACAATGGAGCAAGTGTTCATAGATTTTTTGATAGTTTGTTCGGTATTTGTGCTCCCAAAGCACCTTGCAGTAGATGTGAATGGTGATGTCGGTGGGAAACCAGCTCCATCCCATGTTTAAATACTTGTGAGTGATACACATTATGTCTAGAAGATATGAAGACATATGGAAACTAGGGAAGCTTCTTGGTTGTGCTTGTGTAACAGCAGAAATAGAAGCCTTGGGATTTTCAAACAATATGTCTTCACAGTTGAATGAGACCCCCACATCTGCACATAAATAAATTAGGGGCATGTATGACAAGGGGAAATGAGTTTCATCTAGTTCCATGTATAACCTGCACAGCATGGCTACCATATATTGGTAGGTTCTCCTTAAATTGGTCGTGGAGTATCGACTCTCAGGCTGATACTTGAACTAGTTATCTTCTTTATACCATGAGGGGGGAATAAATCTTTCGGTGTGAGCTTCAACTCGTTGAGGAGTTAACCATCCTATATTTTGTTCTCAGCTTCAATATGGTAACACTTATCTGATTCATCAGTCTTGAATGAAGCTATAGGTTATTTTCTTGCATTAAAGACATATCGACTATTTATGTCTACATTTTTCAAAATCCAAGAAATGGCGTCTATACAAGGGGAAATCGTTGGATGTGCAACCACCCTGAAAATTATTGAATTTCTAATGTTCCTAAAAACTTGGAGCTCATCTGGTTCCTCTGCCTCCACAAATAAGTTTGATTTTTTAAACATATAATATACTTCTCCCCATTTCAAGGTTTCTCCATATTTGTTTAGAAGTCTTGATATATCATCATATACGGTACCGACACTTTATGTTTCTACTGTCCGTTGGGAGATGCTAGATGGCTCAGCCTCTGTTGCTTTCATCATCATCTTCTTTCGTGGTGATATGTCTGAACCTGCAAATAGGATAAATTTAGAGCATTTTATTTGGAAATACAGCTAAACGATCGAACAATTATAAGAATCACTGAAATTATCAAGACATGGCAAGTTGCTCCTCGCAAATGTCGGCTTAATAGTAGACAATACTCAGTGATATTTTGGGATGAAATGCTTGGGCACCATCCTGGAAAGGAAAAATTAGAGCATAAGAAAACAACTTCCTTAATACAGATCGAAAGAGTTAGTAACAACTCCTCTAATCGAATCGGAGGATTTAGTAACAACTTCTCTAAGCTCATCGGAGAAGTTTTTAGTAACTCCTCTGATATGTATTCGGAAGGGGTTTTCATCTTATCGAGGTGTTCAAATCACTTACAAGGAACTTCTCCGGTCATATCGGAGGAGTTGAAAGTAACTCCTCTAATATGATCGGAGGAGTTGTTTCAATTTGTTTCAAAATTGTGCGGAAGAGACAATTTTAACTCTTCCGAGCATATCGAAGAAGTTAGTAGTAACTTCTCTGATATGCTTCGAGAGTTAATTTGAAAGTATTCAGTTTTAAAGTTAGTGTTTTCTGCAAAAAAAGGAGAGCAATCAAGAGAACTATGACTAGTGTAGAGGATTGTGAGGAAACCCTTGAACTCTCACTAGATTGAGGTATTTGTGCCTAGGACGAGTCGTGGAAGGGGGAGGTTTTGCAAAGGTTGAGTGCAAGGATGCAAAGAGATTTATATTGCAGTGAAGGAGAGAGGGTCGACTAGTTGTGCATGTCATGACAAGGAACAAGTTAACATAAGGTTGGAGAAAAGGGGATGGTGTGGGCAGGAGTGAAGTGACGAGGAACGAGAGAAAGGAAGAAGATTATTGACCTAAGGCAAAAGGGAGTAAGAAAAACTAATGAACAAAGACCTAACCCTAGATTGAAAAAAGGGAGAGATGTGATAAAATATTACATGGATTATGCCGCCACGTGGTGGATATAGATAGTTGAGAGTCTCTAACAGTGTTCATCTCGATGCGTTTACCTTTGGCTTTTCTCGTTCAATTGCAAAAGGTCGAATAACAATAAACTCAATCACGTTCTATTTATATATCCAAATAGTTACTTATGACATTTAATGCGGTGGTTGGGGTAGGTTTGATCAGAGGAGTTAAGAGAAAGTCCTTCACTCAGTTCAGAAGAGTTAGAATCAAGTCCTTTGATCAGTTCGGAAGAGTTAGAAGTAACTTGTATGATCAGTTCGAAAGAGTTAGAAGTAAATTGTACAATCAGTTCGAAAGACTCTCGCGATATCATTGTGTATTGAAACGAAATATAGGAACTCCTTCGATCTTGTTCGGAGGAGTTTGAAGTAACTCCTCTGAAATTTTTTGGAGGAGTTTGAAGTAGGTCCTTCGAACTATTCATAGGAGTTAAAAGTAACTTTGTCGATTTAAAAATTGGATTGAAACACTAAGTATTGTTCATTTTCCAAGTGAAACATCAATCACCAAAAGAATCTTATGAGGCTTTCTCTTAGGCTCAAAAATCAAGGGGCTCCATTTTTAGGGAAGTAATAGGATCAAAAGAAAAATGGAGGGTTGTAGTGCCTATCACAACAAATGGCGACACATTGGATGAAGCCTTGGATCTCTGCAAAATGATGTCCACAAATAATTTTTAGGAAGAGTGCTCTATCACAAAAAATCATAAGGGAGAAAAAATAGGTCCCATAACTTGCATATTGAAAAGACTGAGGTGATTCAAAGAGGGGTGAGACCTTTTCCAATTAACAGATTGCTTTCAAATTTATTTCCAAATCTCATGGTAAATGGATAAAAAGAAAGATGTAGGTAGTAAAATAGAAATGAAACATCAGGAATGTTGAGAATACAAGTCATAATTCATTTCTCCGGTGTCGCTCCACTGCTAGCAAGTTTCTATAGCCCCGACGGAGTCACCCTGATGTCACAAGCCTTGCTTTGCTACCAACAAGTGTTCATAGCCCCAACATAGATACTTTCATTCCCATGTGATATGAAAATCATTTCCCCAAGACTTTACCTTTTATAACATTTGATTATCTTTTAATTAGAGATATAGTTGGATAGGGGGATTCCATTTAACCTTTAAAGGTACTAGGGATGACACCCGTGATGGTGAGATCTTCTAACTTGATTATAGATGAGAAAAATTCCTGAGTCATGATTCCCAACCTACTACAAACATTTCATCTAGCCCATTTCATTTAGCTTGTATAGCATAGAGATTTGTTGTTCAGTGTAGTCTCTTTGCTCTTTATTTTCCCAGTGTCTCTTTGTATTGATAATCTATGTTCCTCCACCATATCTTGACTTGTGATAGTGCATAAAGGGCTTGAAAGTCTAAGAGAGAAGTATATTTGACATCATATCACATAGACGTTTAGGCTCTCTACACCAAATGTGCTACATTTATACATGTGACTTGCTTTAAGTTGCGAGAACTCCAAAATCACAAAGGGCGGTCATCAAGAAGGACAATGAAAAAATGCTAGTAATCAAACAGATCTAGAAAACCAACCTAACTGAAGAAGAAAAATCAAATGAAAACCATAATCATGGTTTATTTATGTACAAGTGACCATCAGCCTCAATGGCTAACTGATATAGTGCTTCAGGACTTGGTTGTTTATAGGGACAGAGTTGACTCCTCCCTGAAGGTTTTGTAATCGAAAAGTGCCTTGGCCAATTTTTTCTTTAATGAGGTAAGGGCCAAGCCAAAGTTGTTGAAATTTTGAATGTTTCCCTTTATCTTCATGTGGTTTGTCCCATTTTAAGACTAATTCCCCGAATTGGAATTCT
>ML805246.1:8335-118707 GCA_009831015.1 Picea engelmannii
GCCACACATACAATACACTCTTGGAGGGTAAGCAAGTTCCCAATTTTCACCTCCAGGATGCCCTGCTTTGTCACTTGGGACACCTTTGTGTTCCTTCAAGCGAGCATGCCAAGATGATTTGGGAGGCACACTATAGTCGAGTCGTTGGGCATTTCGGGGTTGAGAAAACCGTGGCAGTACTGCAAAAGTATTTCTATTGGCCGAACCTTCGACAAGATGTCGGGAAGTACATCAAGTCCTGCACTGCTTGTGCCATTGCCAAACTAACCATCAACAAGCAAGGCCTCTATACTCCGCTTCCTACCCCCAGTCTACCTTGGGAATCCATCTCTATGGATTACATGTCAGGTCTTCCTTCTACTAAGCATGGAAATGACTGCGTTTTTGTGGTCGTCGACCGATTCTTGAAGATGTCCATTATGATGGCATGCAAGAAGAATATCACAGCAGAAGCCACCGCTAAACTCTTCTTTGAACGAGTGTGGGTACACTTTGGGATCCCATAGTCTATCATCTCAGATCGGGACAGTAGGTTCCTCAGTACATTTTGTTCCAGCCTCTAGTCGATGTTGGACACCAAGCTCACCAAGTCCACAACTTTCCATCCGCAAACTGATGGCCAGACAAAGGTCGTCAACCGGATGATCGTACACATTCTGCGCATGTACAATTCAAAGAATCCACGCACATGGGATGAGAGCCTCCCCTATGTACAACACAGCTACAACCGGGCTCTCCATAGCTCAACTAGCCACAACCCCTTTCAATTAGGCTTGGGATTCCAGCCACTATGTCCCATTGACATAGCCATTCCATTTGTGGCTACTCAGGAAGATTCAGTGCATGTCCAGTCTGAGGCGGATAAGGCAAACAACTTCATTGAGCACATTCAACACATCCGCCAACAGGTACATGACATCTTGGACAAAGCCAATGCTAAGTACAAGTAACGACATGATCAACATCGGGTGCCACACAAATTCCAAGTTGGCGACAAAGTGTGGCTGCATTTGCAAAAGGAGCGCCTCGCTAGACCCCACCGCAAGCTTCGTTCGCTTCGATATGGGCCGTACACCCTCACCAAGGATGTAGGGGAAAATTCCTTTGAGCTCAGCATTCCACCATTCCTTGGTCTGCACCCAGTGTTCAATGTGGACTGCCTTCGGCCCTACTTTCCACCTCTACTAGACACATCCGACATGGCAGAACAACTCACACCGACAGAGTTAAATCTAGACTGCATGGAACAAGCCAGAATTGATCAGATCATGGATACACAGATCAAGCACACCCAAAAACAAAGGATACCACTATATCAAGTTCTCAAAGCAGGCCAACTCCTTCACCAAGGCAAATGGCTCACCAGGGACCATGTTCAACAGAAGTTTCCTCATCTCATGGAGGAACTCAACGCAATGGGGACCATTGCTTCCTAAGGGGGGAGGAATGATCCAGGTGGATATTGGTGGCCACCCACCTATTCCACTTGGACCCCACCATTTCTTCTTTCAGTTTTGTAGTTTTCGCACAGTTTACTATTTTTAGCAGTTTTTTGGGTCCTAAACTTCTGGAGCCGTTTTGAGGCCCTAAACGACGTTTTTTAGGGTATGTTGCGGTCACAAAATTTCATCATGAAATTTTGTGGAAAATTTTGTAGTCCTCGGATAGATCTTTCCAATGGGCTATCATACGCCTAAAACGGAGATCGTATGCAAAAGTTACGACCCCGGGAAGTTGATGTACCAACTTACCCAAACGGGCCCCACATGACTTTTGGCGCTTCATCTCCCAGGGTTAGGTTTTTGGATGTCTAGGACTTTTGGCATTCCCGTTTATTGTAAAAGGGCCTTCAGAGCCTCATTGTAATCATCTTCTCACGGATGCGAGTAGCGGCCACATCTCTTCTCAGAGATAAGCTACCAGCGCCCTAGCTAGTTTATTTCCATTCTGTCTGTAAGCATATTTCAGTCATTTGTTATTAATGAAATGAAGTCTTATTTCCGCTGCATCTCTGTGTGTATGTGTATTTCTATATTTCATTGTGTTCCTACATAAATCCGGATCAATTGTTCACATATTAGCTCTTTTTTGGATGATTTAAATACACTGCTTATTTTTTATGACCACTGTCTTATGTTAGGAGGCTCCCTTCTCTTGATGAATCTTGTTCAATTTATCAATAAGGACATGTATCCCATTCATGAACAAAGTTTGGATATTGGTCACAAAGGCTAAATTCAACATTTTCTTACAATCCACTACTCTTTTGATTGATGGTTAATGTATCCTGATTTCTGAAAACACTACCGCAGAGAAATTTTGTTTGTGTTGCTAAACATTTCTGGTGCTAAAGACTCTTGTATTAATTTTTTAGATCAACGCCAAACTATTTGCCAAATCTTACTGGCTTCTCTGAATTTATTTCATTTTATTTTATTTAAATGTTGATTCAGATATGTCCATATTAAAACCTCAAAATATATTCCCAAAGTAATTTGAAGTTTACTGAAATTTGCCTAAAATATCACATGGATGTTGGTACCCTTAGGACTGGTTTGGACTATTGTTCATGACTTCATAAATATTTAAAACATTGTCGTCAATTTTTGGAAATGACCATTTTGATGAAGGTAACAATCCTACAGTCATAACCTTAGTCTCTTTCATCATACCTTCTAATTCCACCTCAATTTTGAGGTATTCCTCATTTTTATAGATTTGATAATTAGTTATTCAGACAGAGAGGATTATATTTCAAATCCTTATCATATAGAACATTTTATGTTTCATCATCAATTGTAAGAGAACCCTTCCTTTCATACATCACACTATCTTTGTTGTCTTTCTTCAAGAGACAATACTTGGTCTGATTCCCTATCTTCTCACTTATACATCCACTGTCATCATATGTTGTTGATTCACATTCTTCCCTTTTATGATATTTTGACTTCCTCCTCCATACTTTTGTGCACTTTTCTTTCTTAAGAAACTTCATTAGGCTCTAACAATCTTGAGCTTTGGGACAAAAGTTGTTGCATTTGTAATATTTTGTTGTGTGATAGAATCTGGCAACATGTCCAACTTTGTTTCACTTCCATCACTTTAAGACATTCTTGGTGCCTCTAAGTTACTTTTTTGGATAACCTTTACAATCCATGGCTTTATGACCAAAATTATTGCATGAAAAACAATAGCCATAAAAAGGAGTTTCATACCTAACTGCATAGATCCTACTTGATGATGTATCATTTTAGACTTTCTCTAACACTAATGAATTTAAACTTTGGGAAACACTCTGATTTGTTATTTTATTTTCTCCAATGTGAATCTGATTCCTTTCTTCATATATCTATTGTGAGGAAGATGAAACAATTTCATTGATATAACCTAGACCAGATTTGTCAAATGGTGACATTTGGTGTCTTAAGATCTCATCCAGGACTTCAGTGGTTTTCATGAATCAATATGTTATCTTTTTCTATGTGAATGTCTTTTCCATTTCTTATTTTAGATCAACAAATTTAGTCTTTAACCTATCAATCTCATCTTCCTTTTTATTTAGTAGTGTATTTTGATCATCAATGACTCTTTTAGTTTCTTCCATCATGTCCGCCACATGTCTCTTTGAAATATGATCATCTTCTTGACATTTTTTAAGTTGACCTTTTAACAACTAGTTTTCCTTTCTGAGTCTCGAGAGTTCTACTTCAACTTCTTCTTCATCGTTGGAAGTATCTTTGCTTGTATTTTCTACTTTTAATGAATTAAAATCAACATCCTTTTCTTTTAGTTGGCTCATGAGGATTTGTTCAATTTCCTTAGTTCCTTCTATTTACATCTTTAGTGTATCAACATCTTCCTTTTGATATAGAATTTCTTCACATTATAAAAAGTCTCTCTTAAAGTGTTCTCTTTTTTGTATTTCATTTCTTAACTCATCTAGGGAACTAATAAGTTCTTCTTCCAGGTCAACTAAAACATCTTCATCCTCAAAATTCTTACTTTCACTCATATCAGGTAGACAACAAGATTCATTTGCATAAGCATATTTGTCAAAAGAAAAATGAGTTATGTCATAAGAGTGCTTACATGGTGCTTCCTCAAGATTTTATTTGGACTGATCTTCATTTGACTTATTTGAAGATTCTTCTTTCTTACCCATGTAGAGTTTTTAAATATTTTCCCAGAGATATTTGGCTAAACTATACTTCCCAATTTTGATTTTTACAGACTTGGGTAATCCTTCCAAAATGGAATCCATTTCTAGTTTTTTGTTTCTCTTTAGTTCTTTCTTGGCTGGAGACTTAGGTGATTTTTTGGAGGGGTGTAACTAGTAACAATGATTTCCAAACATCATGTCCCATTTCCCCCATAAATTTCTTCATTCTTATGCTCCATGTCTCATAATTATCTCATCTAATAGGGGTGCTATATCAAGGCCCATGTGAAGATGACAATCCATGAGTGCTTGTAAGGATATTCCTTCTAGTGGTCAAACTGTTCCTGAAGGAACCTCAATTGTTGGAACCTTTAATAGTACTGAGAGGGGGGGCGGGGGGGTGAATCAATACTGGATACTTTTTACCTATTTTTAAATTCAATCACACCATGTAAACATTAAACATTAACAATTCCATTCATCATCACAAAACATTTTACAGAGAACAAAATGATTTTTACATGGAAAACCAAATGGGAGAAAACCACTGAATGATTTTCTTATAATCATCAAGATTACACTCATTTAATTTAATAAAACCCATCAGAAGGATGTTACAACCCCCTAGATTTACCAACTGCAACTGGAAGGAAGCACCCACTCCCTATATTATAGGAACCAACCTGTACTGAGGACACCTATCCTTTGTGAGGTCCAACTCACCCTAGCACCACCCTGCCACCTTAATCAAAACAAGCTCCAACCAGTAAATAATAGACATCAATATCCCAAGGAATGACAATCCTTTCCCAAGCACCACCCTACCTCCCTAAAGATAAATCACTTACCAGAATATCAGACATACACTTCACCATTGTTCTTCATAATTATCACCTTGGCATCATGCTGTATATAACCACATAATCATATTAACTACTTACAACATGCCTAGAGATAACTTTTTCCTTCTTTTATCACACACGAACACCTGTAGAGCCATTTTAGCTGCTTAGACAAATAGACATATGAAAAATGATCTCCATTCAAAGCCCATCAGAACCACGCTTAACACAATCACAGTGTATCCATAATTATAACATTTTTACTGATTCCACCTTGTATGTGGACATGTGACAGTTACAATGTGGAAAAACTTTGATCATGTCAAAGTCCTATTAATTATAATTTTTCTAAATAAAGTATGGAGGTTATATTTTGTACAAACTTTGACCAAATCAAGATCCTGTCAATTACAATTTTGTCTAATTAAAGAATGTGGACATATGATGATAACATTGTGGACAAAATTGTGTTATCAAACATTCTTTGACTAAATCAAATGGATAAATTTTCTTCATATTCCATTCCATCACATTCCATTCTGTGCTGACCATACCGTGTAGTTTATACCATGCAGTTCATGCCGTGCAATTCATACTACTTAGTTCATACTACTCATTCCATACTACTGATCATTGATTGTGTCTTTTCCTATTCATATCAATGATCAACAACCACACAATTTATTTCGCACAAACCATTCTGTCACACTTCTATTGCTTGTGAGACATACTGTCTATAGGTCATGTACATTACATTTGAAAATATATCTCCTCTTCTCTTTTTTGTACTCTATCTCATCTAGGGATTCTGTATTCTCCCATTGATATCAATGATAGAACAATCTTCTCACAACTACACACTTTGATGTCTCCCTGGTGTCTTACCTTTATAACTGTGCACTATGACTGTGCACTTTGACATCAATGACAACACCAATATCAACACTTTTTACTTCTGACAACTATTGATTATGAACTCTGAATCTGCTTGGAGATGGAGTATATATGTGATTTTCCTTTTTAAATTTCTTTTCTTATTCCTTCTCATTATATCCTCTGACTGTCTCTTCATAGCTTCGTTTCTTTGTTTCCTGATCTATTTTTTTGGAGCTTGAGCCCTTTTCTCTCTAGTTGTATTCCAGTCTAGAATTTTCATGATGTGGTATTTTAATGCTAATGATCTCATCCAAAACTTTAGAGATTTTCTGTGTGTTCTTCTTCTGAAGATCTTTTTGTAATGTGACAATCTCTTCTTCCAAACTTCCAATGATCCCGTCTCTTTCTTCTAACTATTCCTTGAGTGCTTCTTCAATTCTCTTGTCTTCTTCTACTAGTATTTTTAATTTAGTAATCATCTGATCTAGTTCTTTGGAGTTGGAATTTTGAACTCCCTCTTTCCTTTTTAGTTCTTCCTGTAGTGACTTGTTTTTCTTCTTTTCCCTTTTTATGACCTCTATGGAACTCAACAATTCTTATCTATAATCAACTTCTTCCTCTTCATATTATTCATCGATGCCTTCTTCATCGCAGTCTTCTACTTCCATGAATAGAACCCTTTTTGTATCACTATCGATGACTTCATCTTCGTCTTATGAGGAACAATATTCTTTTGTGTAGAGGATTTTCTTGAAAAATTTCTTTTAGGTTCTTTTGCCTTTTTAGATTTGTAATGTAATGTCCCCATTTCTTTTTGGTTCTTTTTGAAAAATTTATTAGAATTTTTTTTAATGTAGTGTCCCCATTTCTTTTCTTTTCTTATAGAGACATTTATTTTAAAAATGACCAATATCATCACAATTAAAACAAATCAACAGAAGCTTACCTCTATATTTGTTGGTCCCCTTTTTCATCCTTTTGACGAAGTTGGCTAATTCTTCATCATCTTCTGAGATATCACTGCTACTACTATATGATTTTTCCTTTTGCTTTCTCTTTTTCTTTTCCTTCTAATATTCTTTGAATGTTTCTTCCTTTGTAACCATATTTTCTTTCTCTTTTCTCATCTCATAAGCTATGAGTGTCCCATGCAACGCATCCATGGTCAATGTAGCTAGATCCTCTCTCTCTTCCATTGCTGAAATAATTGAATCAAATATCATTGGTAGGGATATCAATACCTTTTTGAATATGAATTATTAATTTACCTCATCTCCCATACATTTGATATTGTTTACTACTTCATCAACTCATAGAAAGTAAGAAACTATGTTTTCATCTTCATTCATCTTCAATTGTTCGAACTTTTCTCTGAAGATTTAAAGTTTAGCTTCCTTGACTTTCTCATCTCCTTCGTATATATTCTTTAGTTTGACCTAGATGTCTTTTGCAGAATCACAGTGCATAACTTTGGGGTATATTAATTTATTCAAACCATTTAGGAGTGCACTTGTGTCTCTTGAATTATTTTCTTCAAGTTTATTTAAATATTTATCTATTTGAGGAATGGTTGGTCCTTTGTATCCATCTACTACTGATCACCAAACATCAAATCCTAGTGCCTCTATGTATGTCTTCATTCTTCTGCTCCGGAAGGAATAATATTCCCCATAAAACTGTGGTATCCCAATCTTGGAGTAATCCATGATCTCCTTCTAGTTGTTAAACTACCTTTTGAAGGACCTGCTATGATACCAATTTTTTTATTACTGAGAGGGGGGTGAATCAATAATAGTTCTTTTTAATAATTTTTAACCACAATATATATTTATAATCAGTTACAATCTCATTCAATAATTATAGAATAAATAAACCATGAACAATGATCAATAATACACATACATAGTACACTAGTATTTTTATGTGGAAACCCAATGCGGGAGAAAACCATAGAGTCATTTTTCTTATATGTATTTAAGAAGTACGTTCATTGAAAGCACCATCTTCCTTTGTTCTCTAGCGGCAACTAGAAGGAGGCTCCAACCCCCTATATTCTCAGACTACAACCTAAGGGAATATCCAACTCCCCAATTCTCTCACTACAACCAAAAGGAGGCTACGACCCCCTATGTTCTCTGGCTACAACCGGAAGGTGGCTACAACCACCTATCCTTTCCCCATCCAACCGACTTGAAGTATAAATGCCAAATGTAGACAACTTGTCATTGTAATAAATGTCAGTGAAATCTTGTCCCAACCTATACCAATATTCTTCAAACTTTCCTGCAGATCTGCGACCTATCTATTATGCAACACATGGATGTCTGTGCCTTTCGTTACTGCAACTTATCAATATCCACACTTCTTCTTGTCGTAACTCATGGAATAGAACAAATATTTTCTAGTACACTAACACTCTCTCTGTCACTTTGTTTGTGTCATTGTCTGATCTCTCTGTATCTACTCACAAATTGGTTGATCTGATAGAAAAGAATACTCATCTAACATCTAAGTAGATCTAACACAATCATGTACTAGGTTCATACATATGTCTCACTGATCTTATGTGATATAAGAAACACTTTACATTAACCATACATCAAACCCTCACTGTTATGCAAACCCAATCTTTATTGATAACACTATGTCTCAACCATAAACCTTCAACCATACTCCAAATAACATAGGATATGTCTTAACAAGATGCCCAATGAAGTATCCCAACAACAAACAACCAATATAGTAGCAATGTATCCCTATATATTTTTTTGATAATGAATACACCATACAACCAATAGTCCCTCAAGGACAAAAAATCAATCTCTCATTGGCCATACCGCAAGCATTCAACAAAGACCTACTTAAGACAAGCACATAACATAACTTTTTTTTACTGTAGATAACTCTATTGTATCTTCAGAAATAGACCTTCATGTAGCTTGTTCTCAACTTCTCAACTTGTCACTGACGATAGATATGATCCTTCTTTTCTTCAGCCTTGGCACCAGATCCACACTATGTATTTAGTAAACCCGTGGGTATCCACACTTTGTCCCATTGTGGCATGTAAATGTCTGCACCCTTATAGTACTGCAACCTGCGGATTTCTTTAGTAAAATCCTAGTTCAATACACACAATATCGACCCTTCAACTTCTGCAACTCCTCTTGTCCCTACCTCAGGCTCACTGCTATAGATTTGTTAATGATACCTTCCCATAACATTTCACAAAAGAGATATTCAATGTTATCAAATAAGGTGCTAATGAGACACCCTTTCGCTCTTATTTATACTCTCCAAGTAGCTTCCTTTAGAGGTTATCTTCTAACTGTTTTACCAACTTCCCTCTTTTAGGGATAACCCACTTTTAACTACCTTACCCACTTTCAACCACTTTACCATAAATAGAAAACTCACCACTTCTTGTTGCAACTAATTTGTTTTTAATTATTTTCTTATTGCAATAGATTTACTCATGATTAACTCCTAGTTACAACCACTTTGACTAGTAAACTTCTCTAGGAGCTTCTAGAATAATTGACTTCTTTGACCTTCTATGGTCTTCTAGATAACTCATGAGGGTTCTCCAACTTCAATAAACCATATCTCCTCAACTGTTAGGAACTACATGAGGTACCACATATCACCGGAAATGACATGACATGTACTATGCATCTATGATAGTCTTTCCTACAATTTCTCTGATCTTCATTGCATAATTCCTTAGACAAGCATGGGTCCCTTATCCACACTTCTAGGGATACTAGACTTCCTTCAAGGGTTTACATCAATGACAACCAACCCAATTAATCAATATTCGCTTTCATAACTTCTAATCTGTGTGTTTTTATCTATCTTCAGGTATGACTGTCACCATTAGGTTTCACGCATGGTGACGAGATCCTACCCCTATCTTGTTCTATTGTATTTTTCCCTCGAAACCTAAAATTCCAAGACAATTATTATCCTTCATATCAAAATAATGAAATCCTTCAAGGATCAACCTATGTCTCTTCATAACTCCCTATACTGCATTGTACTTCCATCAATTCATAGAGATTTCATTCATACGAAATGACAGTCTGAATGATCCACATATATGAAAATATATCATCACTTATCATTAGAGGATGAGTTTGTTGAACACTTTCATTGTTAGATAGTTTGTGAAATCTTATATAAGTTTGCAGGACTTCGAATGAGGATACTATGCAGTGAGGATGGCTTCATAGGTTTTGCTTGGATTTGATTCGTTAGCTATAGGTTTGGAAGATGAATGGTTTCGAGGATGCAAGATTTGTGTGCTAGTGCTTTGGTGGGAGAAAAATTGCATAAATTATCCCACACAAAATCTCTCGCGTGCTCTGTGGCTCAAGGGTTTTCAGTTATTCTCTCAATTCATTATGTGATCCTGATTGGGAATTGATAGAAACAGGGTCCCACCAATTGCTAGAAAAAAACACTTTGTGGTTATTCCAAGATCAAGGCTTTTCACCATGGGTTTACGAGAATGAAATGGAATTTAGCCATGGCTAACCTCTGCACATGTACATCACAAAATAAGGCCCACAATGGACTAGATCTATTATAGTGGGGTCCAAAAAGGTGAAGTTCATATAGCTAGGGCCCGAATGGGATACATCTCATGTGTTTGTAGAGAATTATAGATTGGAGTTTCTTGGTTATCCCCGCAAGGCTTGATGCCTGAAATGTTTGTGTCCTCGTATACTATGGCTCATGGGTTGTGAGAAAGTAAGTTTCCTGATTTCACAGTGCTTCCACAAAATGGCCGCATCTACACTACTACAACCATGAAATAATGAGGATGGCATTTGGTGTTTATGTGCACAATCTTTCTAGGCCTGCAGGAAACTTTGAGCATTTAGTTTAAACGACCAGTTTTCCATCGTTAACTACTCTTTCAATATTCGATCTGTAGCACCTATCTTCCCATATCCTATCCATCCATTATTCATATTTATTTTGCAGGTGAAGAGAACATTTTATGATGAGCTTATGGGTTGTCATATTTCTTTCTGTGTCATTCCATGTTTCTCCTCTCCTGTGTAGGTAAAAAAAAACATTATAAGTGTAAGTTCCATAAAACTTTCAAGCAATGTACATGCATTTATTGCGAAACTTGAATTTCTATTTATCATGGTATTTAACAGATGATTGCTTGATAGGTTAAAATCAATTGAAGTCGTATTTGTAGGATACCAACAATATAAACTTTCCTTTTTTTTTATTTTTTTAGGCACCCACACATTCACTCTGACCCTCTACTATTGTACATGCGCATCGTGTAATAACCATCATATGTAATGAAAATGATTAATGAGAATACCCTAGGAAGAAGCTATGTGGTTGTGTAACACACCCAACCCCCTAGGTACCATTTTAAGGGATGGGGTATTAAAATTCATCTTTTCCTTAACCTCCTCAAACCCATTTAAAAACAATACCATCATCTTATTATTGCTAAGACATTTCCAGTGAATATATGTTTTCTTAAAACAAAGCTCTAGATCAAAATCTATGACCGTTTGAAGTTTTTGGGCCTTTATTGACCAAAGGATTCTTGATTGCCATGTGGCACCCACATGGCTCCACATCACCTATGTTATCCAACGTGGATATAACATGACACCACAAATCACCTTACATAGATGTGGCTATTATCATGTGATGCAAGAGCATCGCAAGGGCGTGTAAGCATAGCCAACAACAAGACAACGCAAAGATAAGAGACAGCTGGAAAAGCACCGAGCACATTTTTTGAAAATGTTTTGAAATATTAATGAAGTCATTAAGTGGAGGCATGCTTGTATTATTGTAAAAGGACCTTGAGAGATCCGCTCTCATCCATAGTAGATAGGAGCCTTTATGTGTAATGAATGTAGGTAGATAGAATTTAATTCTAGATTAGACAGTTTTAGAGCGCAAGAGGGAAACGGGATATAGACACCCTCATTGTATAGTTGTAGAAGGATTATGTCAATAGAGCATAGAGCACAGAGAAGAGAGCAGATATATGTAGTTGAAAAAACCCATGTACATAGATTTGAATTAATAGAAAGAGCTTCGATTCAAATTTATGGTGTCGTATTTGTTCTCTGTGTATGCATGTTGAATGTTATGCTCATGGATGTTTACTTTCTGTTATACATTTTCTTTATATGATGTGTATACGATTTCATGCTTTGTGTTTGAAGTTTGAGAGAGAGTAAGGAATGAGTTTCAATTGTTTCTCTATCTGAGCAAGAGTTCCTGCAAGGAGTGCAATGAAGTTGTCTGCAAGGAGTGCGTTGACAAGAGTTTAGAGTTTTATCTTTGAAAGCTTAGGAGGGTTAACGTTGTTCTCATTCTCGCAGAAGTGCAAGTTGAGCACAGGAGTCGTGAAAGGAGTGCATAGGCTGAGTAAAGTTCTATAGTTTCCGAACCTGAGGAATTGTTGAAGGACTACTGTTGCAGGGAGTGCGCAGAGTCGAAGGACTTCAATTCTTTGAGTTAATTGAAGGATTCACCACAAGGAGTGCGTGCGGGAGTCTTATTTAAGGCTCAGAGTTGGAGAAAGCTCAGGAGGGATAGGGTATTCACAGTTGTCAAAGAAAATCATATAAGGTTGGTGCCTTGAGGCGTTGAAAGGAGGCGTAGCAAGTTTGCGTTGCAGGCGGGTAAGTTCCGCAGAGAAATACTTGGTTAAAATTCGTAGGAATTGTCCAGGAAGAAATGGATGGTCAAAATTCTTTGAGAAGAATTCGCGAAGTCACAAGAGCCGTCATATCTTGTAGAGAAGAAGGAACGTTACAATGAGATTTCCTCAAGCGTAAGCTTAGAAGAAATCAGGGCCATAGGATCCAAGTCAGCCAGGTACATTGGATGGCTCACGAAATCTCATTTTGGAGTTTCGTGAGTTGAAGGGTCAAAGGTTTTACATTAAGGTTTGCGAAGTCTCGAGAGGTGAGTAGCGAGTGGTGAGTGGATCAAAGTCGTCCATCCAGGAAGGACAGGTGGCAGAGATATAGAGATCTCATGAACTCGGAGGTTCGCGAGGTGAGAGCCCAAAGGTTGGGTACTCTAGGTTGTGAGAGGCGAAGTCCCAAAAGGGAGAGAAGTTTCATTGTGGGACCGCGTGGACGACGTGTCAAAATTAGTATTGAGGAGTTTGGGATCTTGACACTTCAGGTGTTGTGATACAAAGGAGATAGTACTTCAGGGAGCGAAGTGGCGAAGTGCGAAGTGGAGCGTAAGGAACACGTGGCAGAATCATAAGGTGGGCCCATGAAATAGACAGGCGAACACGCATTGTTCATTGAAGAGAGTCAACACCCTATTGACTTTTCATGTCTCAAGGGTTCGTAAGATAAAGGGACGGAAGTCCAACATTACTTGCGAAGTGGTGAAAGGTGAGAAGCGCTAGTGGGAAGCCTAGCCAGTGGTCATGCGGAGAAGGGGGAGCTTGCACCTAGTGCTGTTCGCGCCATGGAAGCCTCCAAAAGGACCTGTGGATCAAAAGAAGGAATATTCAAGCAGGGAATTGAAAAAGCCGATCTGGATCAAAGGGAAATGAAGAATGATCCTGTAAGCGGATCCTCGACCTGAGGGCTGAGTGGGTCTGCACCATCTGGTATCAGAGCCTGATTCTTGTTTGTATATTTCAGGCAGGAAAAGAGAGAAGGAATTTCAGCCATGTCGTCGAGGAGAAGAGATAGGAAAACACCTGATCCGCCAGAGGAAAGGGAAATGCCAGAAGGAAGGGGCAGGCAGGTGAAGAATCTAGAAGTGGAAAGAAATCTGCATGACATTCGCGCCAGACTCGTGGATGTGGAAATAAAACAAAGGTGCACAACTGATATTGGAGATGTTAGTGAGTCTGAAAGAGAAGATGATGTTGGACATGAAGAAGAAGAAATTTCAGCAGAAGATGCAGCAAATGAATGCTTGATTAGAGCTATTGCAAGAATGAGTGCAAGAGCCAAAATGGACATTCCGGTTTATGAGGGAAACTTGGATGCTGAAGAGATTCTAGACTGGATTAGAGATCTGGACACATATTTTGACTATGAAGATGTCGAAGAAGACAAGAAGGTCAAACATGCTGTCATGAGACTTAAAGGACATGCAACATTGTGGTGGGATGAACTACAAGCTGACAAACGCTGCCAAGGTAAGAAGAAATTCAAGAGTTGGGATAGGATGATTGCAAAGATGAAAGAAAAATTCATTCCCAGAGATTATCAAATTTCTCTGTTTCGAAGAATGCGAAATTTGAGACAGAAGCTGATGTCAGTGAAGGAGTACACTGAAGAGTTCTACAGGCTGAACATCAAAGCAGGTCATTGTGAAAGTAATGATGAAAAGGTTGCCAGGTATATGAATGGCCTAAGATATGAAATTCAGGATGAGATGAGCATGATGACCATCCGAACGGTGGAAGATGCTTATCAAATGGCTCTAAAGGCAGAAGAGAAGTTGAGCCGAAAACAAGGTCAAAGAGGTCGAGGCAGAAGTCAAGCCAGAGGAAAATCAGTTGCCCAGGATAGAAATTAGAAACCCAAGGAAGACTGGAAGAAACCTCAGACTCAAACTGAGAGAGGTGGAAGCTCACAGAGAAGGCAGTATGCTGATAAGAGAGGAGAGTATGTTGATAACAACATTTTTCCTTGTACTAGAGGTAGAGGAAGAGGAAGAGGTGGAGTGATAAAATGCTTCACGTGTGGAAAGGTCGGACACAAGTCTTATGAATGTATAGACAAGAAGAAAGAGGAAGGAGAGACTCACATTACCAAAGCACAGAGGCAGAATGTTGAGGTAGAGGATGCTGAAGGTGGAAGATCACTGATGATATGAAAAGCTCTTTTGACACCCGAGAAGGAGGTGGAGAGTTCAGTCCAAAGAAATAGACTTTTTCGGACTGCTTGCAAAACCAAGGATAGGGTATGCAAAGTCATCATGGACAGTGGTAGCACAGATAATCTCATTTCTACGGAGATGGTAGGAAAGCTGGAGCTGGAGACGATTGATCATCTGAGCCCATATAGGGTTTCATGGCTACAAAAAGGACATTAGGTAAATGTCACTAAGAATTGTTTAGTTGAGTTTAAAATAGGAGGGTATAAAGATGAAATACTCTGTGATGTCATTCCCATGGATGTTTTTCATCTATTGCTGGGTAGACCGTGGAAATATGACAGAAATGTAATTCATGATGGGAGGAAGAACACATACACCCTAGAGAAGAATGGGAGAACTCACATGTTGCTTCCAATCAAAGATAAGGAAGTGAAGCCTGAAGTAAGCAACACTGTACTTATCATGAGTGGGAAGGAACTTCTTACAGAGGTTAAGAAGAAGGAGGAACCACAATTCATTTTGGTCATGAAGCCAAAGATTGTTTTAACTAGCACAAGGGTAGATGATTTACCAGAAGAGGTTCAGGAACTGCTGGAAGAGTTCACTGACATAGTAGTGGACGAACTACCTCGTTCATTGCCACCGATTAGAAGTATAAGTCATCAAATTGATCTCATACCTGGAGCTAGTTTTCCAAACAAAGCAGCGTACAAATTGACACCGCAGGAGAATGAAGAGGTCAAAACACAAGTCCAGGATTTGTTGGATAAAGGTTTGGTCAGAGAAAGATTGAGTCCATGTGTTGTTCTGACAGTACTCAGTCCGAAGAAAGACGAAGGCTGGAGGATGTGTATTGAATCAAGGGAAATCAACAAAATAACCATCAGGTACAGATTTCCATTGCCAAGGATGGATGATCTGATGGATTTTTTGAGAGGGGCCAATTTTTTTTCGAAGATTGATTTGAAAAGTGGATATCACTAGATCTACATGAGGGAAGGTGACACATGGAAGACAACATTCAAAACCAGTGAAGGGTTATATGAGTGGCTTGTCATGCCATTTGGTTTAACAAAGGCGTCGAGTACTTTCATGAGATTGATGAATGAAGTCCTGAAGGATTTCATCGGAAAATTTGTCATTGTGTATCTTGATGACATACTGATTTTCAGTAAAACAAAGGCAGAGCATCTGAAACATTTGGCTACAGTGATGAAGAGGTTACAACAAGAGAATTTGTTGATAAACATGAAGAAATGCTCATTCATGAAGACAAATCTCATTTATTTGGGGTTTGTTATTTCTGCAGATAAGTTGAGGATGGATCCAGATAAGGTGTAGGTGATTAAGAATTGGCCATCACCAAAGAGTATATTTGAGGTGAGAAGTTTTCATGGATTGGCTAGTTTCTACCAGAATTTCATCAGGAATTTTAGTGGAATTAGTGCACTGATGATGGATACACTGAAGAAGAGACACAAATCTTTTCACTGGATGGAAGAGGCTAAGAAAAGTTTTAATTTGCTGAAAAGGAAAATTACGGAACAACCAATTCTGGTGTTGCCTGATTTCCAAAAGACATTTCAAGTAAAATGTGATGCAAGTGGATTTGCAATAGGGGTAGTCTTGAGTCAAGAAGATAGGCTGATAGCATATTTCAGCGAGAAGATGAATGAAGCCAAGATAAAATACTCCATGTATGATAAGGAATTTTATGTTATTATTCAGGC
Organism: Picea engelmannii; assembly: GCA_009831015.1. Classification (NCBI taxonomy): domain Eukaryota; kingdom Viridiplantae; phylum Streptophyta; class Pinopsida; order Pinales; family Pinaceae; genus Picea; species Picea engelmannii. The sequence continues at coordinate 24,799 of ML805246.1, forward strand.
ATTGAAAAAATGGAGACATTACTTAATTCCTAAGGAGTTTGTCTTGTATAGTGATAATCATGCATAGCAATTTGTGACTCAACAGGAGAAGTTGAATCAAAGACATGTTAAATGGGTTGAATATATGCAAAATTTCACTTTTGTGATTAAACATATTTCTGGAACTGCTAACTAAGTTGTTGATGCTTTGAGCAGGAAATGTTTTCTATTGCAGGAGTTCAGAGTTAAAAGATTGGGTTTTGATGATCTCAGGGACATGTACATAGATGATCTAGATTTTAAAGAGGCGTATGAAGCAGATGAGAATCCAATTCTCAGGGATAGAAGCCAATGGGAAGAATAGATGATCCAGGAAGAATTACTGTTTAAAGGTAATCAACTTTGTATTCCAAAATGCTCCATGAGGGAGAATTTGCTGAAGGAGAAACATAGTGGAGGATTGGCCGGACATTTTGGTCATGAAAAGACGTTCACAAAGTTGAATGAGTCATATTTTTGGCCAGGAATGCGAGAAAACATCAAAAGATTCGTGGACGTATGTAGAATTTGTCAGCATTCAAAAGGAAAGAGGCAGAATGTAGGTTTTTATCAACCGTTACCCATACCTGACAGGCCGTGGGATGCATTCAGCATGGACTTCATATTGGGGTTGCGAAGAACACAAAGAGGGTTTGAATCAATCTTTGTGGTAGTGGATAGACTTTCCAAAATGGCACATTTCATTCCATGTCAGAAAACTAGTGACGCAACTCACATTGCGAACCTATTTTTCAAAGAAGTCATTCGACTTCACGGCTTACCAAGGACCATAGTTTCAGATCGAGACACTAAGTTCATAGGACACTTCTAGAGAACCTTATGGAAAAAGATGGGAACAAAATTGTTGTTTAGTTCAACTTATCATCCTCAAACAGATGGGTAGAAAGAAGTCATGAATAGGAGTTTGGGAGACTTGCTGAGGAGCTTGGTGATAGAACACCACAGTCAGTGGGACAACATATTACCATAGGTGGAGTTTTCTTATAACGACTCACTTAATAGGAGCACAGGACATAGTCCATTTCAAATTGTTTATGGCATGCAACCAAGAGGAATGTCTGAGCTAAGGGATTCAGAACAGATTGTGACTAGGAGCGCTAGTGCAGAAGATTTCGTAGAGGTGATGAAGGAACTTCACAACCAGGTGAAGGAACGATTGCAGAGTTTGAACCAAGAATATAAACGAAGAGTAGATCAACACAGGAGACAACTTCAGTTCGAAGTTGGTGATTTGATCCTTGCACATTTGAGAAAGGAAAGGTTCCCGAGTGGAACAGATAATAAACTGAAGATGAAGAAAATCGGACCATGTAAGGTCTTGAAGAAATTTGGGAAGAATTCATATGAGATTGAATTACCCGATGGGATCGGAATTTCTCCTATATTCAACGTCTCATATTTGTACCTTTACAAAGTTGAGGGAGTATAAGAAGGTAGTGAATAGCCAGAGATTCAGTGGAAAAAACAAATGCTAGTTGCAGAGAAGCCACAGATGGAGCACATACTAGACAAAAAAGTTGGTAAGAGGACCAGGCGAAAGCAATACTTTGAATACTTGGTCAAGTGGAAGGGCCATCTAGTTGAATATGCCAGCTGGGAGAATGAAGAAGAAATCCAAAAGAATGGACAGACCATGCGCGAGCTCATGGACAGGATCCCATGAAAATTTTCAAGCGAGGGAGTATGATGCAGGAGCATTGCAAGGGCATGCAAGCATAGTCAGCAGTGAGACAATGCGGAGATAAGAGACAGCTGGAAAAGCACCGAGTACATTTTTTGAAAATGTTTTGAAATATTAATGAAGTCATTAAGTGGAGGCATGCTTGTATTATTGTAAAAGGACCTTGAGCGATCCGCTTTCATCCATAGTAGATAGGTGCATTTATGTGTAATGAATGTAGGTAGATAGAATTTAATTCTAGATTAGACAGTTTTAGAGTGCAAGAGGGAAACATGATATAGACATCCTCATTGTATAGTTGTAGAAGGATTATGTCAATAGATCATAGAGCACAGAGAAGAGAGAAGAGAGTTGTAGTTGAAAACACCCATGTACAGAGATTTGAATTAATAGAAAGAGCTTCGATTCAAATTCATGGTGTCGTATTTGTTCTCTGTGTATGCATGTTGAATGTTATGCTCATGGATGTTTACTTTCTGTTATACATTTGCTTTATATGATGTGTATATGATTTAATGCTTTGTGTTTGAAGTCTGAGAGAGAGTAAGGAATGATTTTCAATTGTTTCTCTATCTAAGCAAGAGTTCCTGCAAGGAGTGCAGTGAAGTTGTCCGCAAGGAGTGCGTTGACAAGAGTTTAGAGTTTTATCTCTGAAAGCTTAGGAGGGTTAACGTTGTTCTCATTCTCGTAGAAGTGAAATTTGAGCACAGGAGCCGTGCAAGGAGTGTGCAGGCCAAGTAAAGTTCCAGATTTTGCAAACCTGAGGAATTATTGAAGGACTACTGCTGCAGGGAGTGCGCAGAGTCGAAGGACTTCAATTCTTTGAAGTAATTGAAGGATTCACCGCAAGGAGTGCATGCATGAGTCTTATTTAAGACTCGGAGTTGGAGAAATATCAGGTGGGATAGGGTCTTCTCAGTTGTCGAAGAAAATAACAGAAGGTTGGTGCCTTGAGGCGTTGAAAGGAGGCGTAGCAAGTTTGCGTTGCAGGCGGGTAAGTTCTGCAGAGAAATATTTGGTTAAAATTCGCAGGAATTGTCCAGGAAGAAACAGATGGTTGGAATTCTTTAAGAATAATTTGCAAAGTCACAAGAGCCATCAGATATTGTAGAGAAGCAGGAACATTACGACGAGATTTCCTCAAGCGTAAGCTCAGAATAAATTAGGGCTGTAGGATCCAAGTCAGCCAGGGCCGTTGGATCGCTCACGAAATCTCATTTCGGAGTTTCGTGAGTTGAATGGTCGAAGGTTTTGCATTAAGGTTCGTGAAGTCGCGAGAGGCGAGCAATGAGTGGCGAGTGGATTAGAGTTGTCCATATGGGAAGGATAGGTGGCAGAGATCTAGAGATCTCGTGAACTTGGAGGTTCACGAGGTGAGAGCCCAAAGGTTGGGTACTCTAGGTTGCAAGAGGAGAAGTCTTGAAAGGGCGAGAAGTTTTGTTGTGGGACCGTGTGGACGACGTGTCAAAATTAGTATTGAGGAGTTTTGGATCTCGACACTTCGGGTGTCATGATACAAAGGAGACAGTACTTCAGGGAGCAAAGTGGCGAAGTGGAGCTTAAGGAACACGTGGCAGAATCGCAAGGTGGGCCCGTTAAATAGACATGCGGACACGCGTTGTTCATTGAAGAGAGTCAACACCCCATTGAATTTTCATGTCTTGGGGGTTCATAAGATAAAGGGATGGAAGTCCAACCTTTTGACTTGCGAAGTGGCGAAAGGCAAGAAGCGCTAGTGGGAAGCCTAGCCGGTGGTCACGTTGAGAAGGGGGAGCTTGCACCTGGTGCCATTCGCGCCAGGGAAGCCTCCGAAAGGACATGTGGATCAAAAGAAGGAAGATTAAAGAAGGGAATTGAAAAATCCAATCCATCTCAAAGGGAAATGAAGAATGATCATGTAAGAGGATCCTCGACCTGAGGGCCGAGTGGGTTTGCACCATCATGGATGCTAGCATGGCACCTTCCAAAAAATTCACCAGCACCGACCCTTTTCCGTGCTCAATACTAAGCTCCACATTCTCTTGAGACCAACTCTCACCAAATAATGACACCTATCCCTGGGTCATTAGGACCACAGGACCTTGGAACCTTGGATCCCGAGATCTTGAGACCTCGAACTTTTCTCTATTTGAAAATCCTTGAAACTCCCAATCTGGGATGAAATGGAGTCTCGCACATACGATCTTATCTTATAATGACACTTTCATTTACCATGGCACGACATGTGGCCACCATCACCTCATGACATGTGGCACACATTTTCCCCATGAAGTTCTGCCTAAAAATTGCTAAAATCACTTGACACATGGCATGATGTCCATGTGACACATGTACTTCCCACGTGGGATGATGCAACATACACATCATCACAGTGCCCATGGTTCACCCAATAGGGCATTGACACTTGTCTAGTTCCTATTCATTTAATGATTTCATCTGATGTCATCTCGAGTCCTTTGACCATTTTTGTAAGCTATGTTTCCCAAAATCTCCCTATGGTCCAACATTCGAGATTAAATTGGCATCTTGGGCCACTTGGCCCTATCTATTCATGCTAGTTGTCATGACATGTGGAAATTGTACCACTTGACATATGGAACTCATTTTCCACCTAGAACTTTGATCCAGGTGGATATTGGTGGCCACCCACCTTTTCCAGCTGGCTCAAAACAACTTTCTCGCAATTTTGATAATTTACTATTTTTATCAGTTTTTTCGGGTCCTGAACTTCTGGAGCTGTTTTGAGGCCCTAAACGATGTTTTTTGGGGTATGTTTCATCGTAAATTATCATTTTGAAATTTTGTGCCACTGTTGTAGTCCTCGGATAGATCTTTTCAATGGCCTATCATATGCCTAAAACGGAGAATGTATGCAAAAGTTAGGACCTCGAGAAGTTGATGTACTGACTTACCCAAACTGGGCCCACATGGCTTTTGGCGCTTCATCTCCTAGGGTTAGGTTTTTGGATGTTTAGGGTTTTTGAAACTCCTGTTTGTTGTAAAAAGGACTTGAGAGCCTCATTGTAATCATCTTCTTGTGAATGAGCGTAGCCATCACATCTCTTCTCAGAGATAAGTCGCCACCATTCCAACAAGCTTGTTTTCCGCTGCATTTTACAATGTTAACTTATTTCCTTATTGAATAGAAAACCAATTTTATTGTATCTCTGTTATTTTGTGTTAAGCATCTAGTAATAATCTTTAGTCATTTCATTCTTCTCATAAAATCCGGATCAACCTTCGTCCAAATATGCAAAAGTGATGTGACACATAGCCATCCCCTATCACAACATGTGGTACATTCATATCGTGACACGTCACTTTCGATGCTTTCTTGGCATTGCAGTGGCTTGGAGGATCAAATGATGGATATTAGCTCGTCAATCCATGGATCGATGGTCCTCATCGCCACAGACCTCGAACCTTGACACTTTCCCTATATCCTGTAACATAAAACTCCCCAAGGTCTGTTGTTTTGTAATTATAATATGATTAACTCAGTTAATATCAATATTATGAAGTGATTAACTAGGTTAATATTGGGGCTATGAATCGATGAGATATACGAATAATATCTCTCTCTCTTAGATATGACATCTATCACGACTCCTCTCACAAACTCGGTGTGGTAGCGACTTAATGGATCAGATGATGAAGATTTATATCATCGATCAACATATCGACGGTTCTCATTGTAGTGTATCTCGGATCGCGACGAGTCTTGGTAATTGGGGAGAATGAAAAAGGTCCAGAGGTTCGATGCATAAATACATTAGGCTGAACCAGCCTACGGTTACTTCCTCCATGACTTATAATATGACAAGTGTCACCTCCGTAGCCTCGAAACCAACTCCCTCCCGAGCTTTACATAATAGATCGATGTTTGGTATTCGACCATCATCTAATCCAACGACCACCATTATCACGTGGATTTACAAGGGACTATGATGGATAACCAACCCATCTTTGAATTCCTGAGATTGACTCTCATCTTAGGGATCAACGATTACTGAGTTTCATCGATTTCATTCAATATTATTTGAATTATAACTTGATATTTTGAACTTAGTAGTCCCACAACCTCATCCTATTGGGTCTTTTTAACTCAGCATACTCAGACCCTTAATCCATTTATAACAAGTAATAAGATTTATTTATGACATTCGATCGAGGACTTGTTTCCACACAAACATTTTGTGTTAAGGAGATGGGAAGGATACAAGGTTTATCGTCCTTTTTGGGCCTCCAACGTAGATGATTTACAAGTAAATTCACTATCCCTTATAGATTCTTACATGATTCCATATTACTTTTTGGGTTACATGGTCATGCCAAAATACACATTTCACCGTGGGGTACCTTGCATATAATACAAATATTTACTCCAATTATACAAGCAATTCTAACCATGAATGCATCCACAAAAAACAACCATTCATACAATTTCACTATTATTCAAGCACACAACCTTGAAATGAAATAACCACTTTGTTCATCAAACAAGCATACACAATCATAGATGTAAATATAGGCTCTTAGCCATTCATTCTAATTCAATTACACTGAGTAAGAAAGATACTTATCTAATAAAATAAGACACCATTTGCATGCAGACCTTTGACTTTCCTCCCATCCTTAGACTCTGTTGTTCAAAATCTAGAAGAAGGTCACCCCTCAGCTAGGGCTTAAACTCCACTTGGGAAAGGTCTCTCAACAACAACAATAATCCAATTTAGGTGCCAATTTTAACAACCATCTTATAGCCTCTAATTCCCCACATGCATGTCGCACCCTAGGAAGTGAGTTCCTTCTCTACTCAAAAGTCCTTCAGCTGCGCCACTTCCCTTATAGAGCTTCAACAACATGCTAGATAGGAATTCTTAGAGCCTTGTAGTTGCATCTTGGCACCTTGGGAAAACAATTCCCAACAATTCTCTCACTTGGAGATAATGCTTATGGGCCCGACCACCCAATGCTTCAACAAAACTTCTCTCACTTGGAGAGAATTCTCACGGGCTTGACAACCCGCCTCTTCATCAATACTTCTCTCACCTACAGAGAATTATTATGGCCCTGACAACCATCTTCTTCAAATACACATTGGCTTGAAAAACTGCTTGTTCAACTCAAACCTGCAAGAAAAACTAGTTACATGAAACTACCAAGCTTCCAAGTACATGTACCATGAGGGATAGGAACCAAGTACAAAAGGTAGATGGCAGAGTGAATATGAGAGAATAATCCTCCGAATGATAGGAAAAATTGGGAAAATACATTAAGTTTCCCCAATATAATTTGATGTACATAAAATGACACTTGTCACCTTATGGTCCCCCCTTGAGCCCAGTTGGTGGTTCGTTCCCTTTCTTTGGGAACTTAGGATAGCATAATCTATCCCATACATTATCTTTTAGGAAATGTTATTAAAATATTCCCTTCTCCTAATCGCCTTAGGTTTAGCCCCTTAACCTGAGACTCTTAGCCCCCTTTCCCTCTCTAGTGGAGTTTATCCCCCTTACTCTTTTGTTCGGTAAGTTTGTGGCAGTGGTGTGATTTTATTAATATCAGAGTGATTACATTTTATAATAACTGATGCACTATCCTTTCAGTATCTAGGCTCTTCAACCTAATAATCACATAGGCACTCAGGCCCATCACATCTTGTCTCACCAACCTATAGAAAATAAACATATGTACAATTATAACTAGGAATCAACTTGGGGTATCATATTCGCCTCCTCTTTATTTTTGCACTGTCCTTAGTGCATTAAATACAATTTTCTTTCCAAAATTATTCAAAAATGTCCATGCCTTGGCTACTGAAGCTTTCTATCCTTTTGGTCATGTCTTAACATTTCAGCTAGAAGTATTTTTCCTCTTTTCATAGCTCTGCTTCAGTAAGAAATCCAGTCACTGGGAAATTATTATTCTTCTACTCCCTTTCTTCACTCACTCTTTCAGGCTCATACATTTCTTCACTGATACATAGTCCTTCAATGATCCATCTTTCCAAGGCTTTCACAAATAGAGAGAGTGTCAACTTATTAACATACCCCCACAAAGGATCTAAAATTATAGGGCTCTAGTGTCCCAACAATAGCTTATATTCCCAAGCATTGTAGTTGTAATAAATATTATATTATTTGTAGTACATACATACAATTATCAAGAGACAATATGATAGAACTTCATTTAGAGATTCTAATTTGTTTCAGCGGGAAATTCTACTTTTTCCTCGAAATGTGAAAATTCCATGTTATATTTTCTTCATTGTTGCAAAAACATGCATCCATATTCATTATGGATTCCATAAGTTCCCTATTGGGACTACATTCCTTGCAACACTTCATCTTGTATTCATCCAAACAGTTTATTAGTATTCTAAATACCAACAATTTCTATTGTAATATTTTACAAAAGTTCACAAATGATTTCATATTTTTTTACACTTAGAATTTCAATCACCCTATCAGTCCATTGATTAATTGCAAGTACATTATCATTCTTTGCATATATATTATCAACAATCAAATTTTCCTTATCATAATTAGTTGTATTACTCTGTTTCCCTAAACATAAAATTTCCTGTAGTCCATTTGTATGTGACTACTTCCAGCTACAACTATCTTGTTGCGATTCCTAACAACTACTGAAATGTTATCAACCTCATGAGTTAGTATTATATGCCTCATATTAGTTGTTATCATATTTGTTTATACTAAATATATTGTATACATGTATTTCTAAAATGCATTCCATGAAATATTAAAGCTTACACATTGTATGTTAGCATACATGAGTGCAAAATTTACCATTTATACACTATGCATGAATACAAATCTCCATGCATATCTACTCAATGCACTCTTTCATTGATTTCTTAATTACTTTCATCTAAGTCATGTAGGTCACCATGGTGAACTAGGAGGTCTGGCCAATGCCTCAACACATCATCCATACACTTCCCATTTCCTTCTTATCCATTTATATACCTTTCTTTTCAACCTGAACACTACACCAAGAAGGTAAATCTACGATGATATTTAGTGTTATAAAAGGGTTGCATTCCAAACACTAATTATAATGGAAATTTTCCTCAATACCTGTGTAGCACTATAGCCTTTCCAAATCCAATCATGTTATGTCCTCATACATGACTAGATTTACTAGCATTTTAATTTTTTTATAACAGGTTATACACTTAATGACTTTGGTTATTAACCCATAACCAATAAAATCACGACATGTTACTATGTCATGTGAATGCATGTAAAAAATATCAAGTTCTACAACTATCCCAGGACCCTAGCCTCTACCATACCATATGGAAATCATTCTTTTTAATTCATTCAAATTATATAATAAATGAAATCCTTTGTAAAACAAAATCTGGATGAGGGGAATTTTACCTAATTCCCTTCAGCAATACTGCAACATAGCTACATAAAATTAATACCTGGATGGATGCCTACTGAATTTAATACTATCTGACTCACTGGTATCAATAGGGCTTCCATTCCTCTTTTACTTCCTCTTAACCAGTGCTTCATCTTCCTATTGTTTGCTTCATATGGATATAACTCCCATATGCAACAATATCAACAATAACACTTTCATCCATGCAATAAAATTTCACCTTGTCTTAATACAATAACCATCATTAACAACCTTCATATTCATATATACAACAATAGACTTATCCTAGTCTTAACATGCTATATATATATATTAACAAATATGCATTCATTAATACATATTTTTATGCATTAATAATGTATCCTTAGAAAGCTCATAAATGCATGTGCATTTCAGTCTCTTGTATGGTTGTCCAACTATCTTTAACATAATTTCTGCTATAACAATTGCAACCACCTCTTTCATTATGTCCAATTTCCTTTGTTATTCTTGGTTGTTCTCAGTTCTCACTATAATCATTGCACACAATTATTTCTTCCATGAGAACTTTTATGGCCAATCCACTCTTGGATATTTTTTTACATTTTCAGCCATACACTATGCTGATATTTAATATTCAGTGCTCATCTATTACTTGGATCCCTTTGACCCGACACATATATGACTAAATTACATATCCAAATATGCTCTTTTTTTAACCTTGGGTCTTCAACACCCATTTAGCTTATTGTACCAAACTAATTTTCAGCTTTCCCACTCTGAAAAATTCAACTCTTGTGGTTTCTTGAACCATTCTCCTCTTATTTCCAGACCCATTAAATCTCAACTTGACTAGCATAGTCAATTATACCTACACATGCGACCTATTCTCCTTCCGAATTTGTGGAGATCACTTTTAGAGTAATCATCATTACCCTTACTGAACACCATGAACTCTAGTGGTGCTTCCATCCTCCTGGAGTAACACCAATGGATCCTTTCCATTTGAGTGGTTCTCTCATGTACCATCTCTCATTATTACTTAGTTAAACTTAGAACCACTTGTTCTTCAAGATCCCTTATTGATTTTGCATTCAAGAAATCACCTCCATGCTTGGATCCTTTTGACTTGTTATCCCAACCTACTTTGGAAATTTGTTCAACACTTTTGAACTGCACTCAACCTTATCCTTAGCATAAACAATCCTTTCATTTCTTCCACAACTCTTTGAGTGTTGTCATAAAATCCAAATCACTTGGCATTCACTTACCAGTACCTTTTTCCTACTTCCTCTAATTACTTATGGACTTATTCCATTCTGTAATTCACTTAGATTTATGTAATTCCTTTCTATAGAGTATGGTTGTATACTTATATATCTACTTTTCACATGAGGCATTACTTTTAGAAATCTACATGCATCCTTTAGAATGCCTTCTCCTTCAATAGTTCACCTTTGAAGTTTTGACATTCCTACCGTACTTCGACTACACCACCCTGATAATAGTAATGGAGGTGTTACTCGAAAATTGTAGAGTTGATACTTGGAGATGTTTCCCTTATCTCCAAGTATACACTCTATCTTTCTCTATCAGAAGGATAGCATTTTGACATGTCTATCCACAATATACTTCTTATCTTTACATTGACACCTTTTATAGTGAATGGACCTCCACTATCGCATCCAGTAATACTTTACTCTTGTGCTCTAATCCTATTGAGTACTATGATTAGCATACGTGGATTTCTTGTAGTGGATTCCCAAGCCTTCATAACTACACCTAGAATCATAACTTAACATTGTTCATTCTTGTCCTTTGATCGCCTTGTGAGGTATTCTTGACATTTAAGACCCTATCTTCAAGTGCCTCTACTCATCCTTGATATCAGGTCCAAACTCTTTCATATACTATGAAACCATTCTTCCATATGAACTTGTGGTACATGTATTATCATGTATTGTAGATGGCCTTCCTACTTATCATCCACATATTATATGCAAAATTTCCTCAGGAATTCTATCCCCAAACAAGAATTTCATTATGGGTTTTCTTATGTTTCCCTTCAAACCCAAATGTATGATCAACAACTACTTAAGGAACCAAACGATTTTTTTTATATCATTCATTCATATTTAGTTGATCTTGATATCAGGATTCTTTGAAGAGGAATTGGATCCATCCACATGACCAGTCCCTTAGAAATAATCATACTTATGTTGCTTTCCTTTATGGAAACATTCAACAATAAGTTATTCTTGGCCAACTTCTATAATACAATTTATATTTCAAAATACAACTAGTTGATTACAATCATTACCGATGGAAGTAGAATGCCCAAATACAACTTCCTTTGTGCCTCACTCTATTCTTGGTCAACAAACCTTTATCAGGGAAGGCCTTTTCTTGGATACCCATTCACTGCTTCTTGTGTGTACTAAGTCATTCCCATATGGTTACCATCCACCTATACATGTCCAACTGACCCATCAAGATATAACTCTTGAAACATATACACACCTTTCCTTTTAATATCCCTAGAAACCTTATTTTTGACTGCCTGTGGATTTTACCACACAAATCACATTTTAGTGTGGATGTCTGGACTCCTCTATCTAAGATCTTTTCAACATGTTCATATTAGCATTAATACATAAATTTTGTAACTGATTTTCGGCCCATTAAATCCTAGTGTTGAAACTAGAGTTTTGATACCACTTGTAACACACCCAACCCCCTAAGTACCCTTTTAAGGGATGGGGTATTAAAATTTCACTTTTCCTGAACCTCTACAAACCCATTTAAAAAGGACACAATTGTCTTATTCTCACTGAGATATTTCCAATGATTGTAAGTTTTATCAAAACAAAGCTCTAGATCAAAAGTTATTCCCCTTTGAAGTTTTTAAGCCTTTATTGGCCAAAGCTTCTTTACCCTTCTCAGAGGCGCTTGGTTTACTATAGTCATGCACTCTAGTCGTTATTAAAGAATCACCCCTAACCATATATACATTCGCGGATGAGGAATTGTTGGGAGGAGGGCAAGTTTCTTGGCTGCCCCCTTCTGCACTTGTAGAGGCTTGAGTTAAATTTTTCCCATGCTGAAAGGGATTAGTCAACATGGCTTTTTGTTGCTATGTGACAAACTTCTGGGCCTCTGCAAGTTGAGGACATAGATGGGTCGGGTGGTCTTCCGCACACAAGTTGCACGGATACCTCGCCTTCCGTTTTTCTGTGGTGCCCTCGCCAGCATTATCAGTGGGTTTTTTCTCCCCCTTACCCTTTTTACGTTGTTTTTTCTTCCATTCTGGCTGCTGGGTGGCCTTTAGGTTAGTCATCTGCACAGAGTGTACTTCTGACGTTTGGGTAGGAGGAGCAGCCAAAGCAGTAGTCTGGCTGGCTGCTGAGTGTTGTATAGATAACTGTTGCAATTGCTTTGTCAATTGCTCAGCGGGCTTGCTTTGTGCTGAACCAACAATATCATCGGCATGTGGTCCATCTCTCTGTCTAGTTTTATCCATTATCGATCGTGGTGCATCCAGCAGGATGTTGTATAATAAACCAGACTGAGAATAGATGAGCTCAAACTGTTGAGCCCTCATGAAGGCATCTTCTTTGGAGAAAACTCCTGAAGTCGCGACGTCTTTGGATAATTGAGGAACTAAAGACTTAAGGAACCACTCCAGTAGGAATGCTGGTGGGACTGGTACTTTGATTAGACTCTTTTTGCGTCGCCACTCTCGGATATGGTCAGAGATATGGTCCGCTGTCGTCTATTCGAAATTGGCAAGCAGATCTGTGCCGATGTCATATCTCACAGGTAACTGGAAATGGTTAAGGAAGGCCATCGCCAGTTCGCCAAAAGAATAATATCGTGAGCGATCAAGCTCGATGTACCATTTCGCAACACTCCCGATAAGAGTGCGTTGAAACAATCGCTACTGGACGGAGTCATCTTTCAATGAGTTAGATGAACACCAAAGATGGAAAGTAGTCACGTGATCACCTGGATCTTCGTTAGGCTTGGCCTCGAACTTTGGGATGTCCGAAGGCAACTTTGTTGGAATAGGAGGCCAACGTGGATCGTGATAAATAGGATCATTTAACAACCTTGTCAAATCTGGCAAGTGTAACGTCGCCAGGAATGGTAGTTTGGGTTGCTACTGATAGCCTGGGAAAAAGGGTCCTGGGGTTTGACTGGCACCAAGTTTCCAGGAAAAGTTGGGTTGTGGGCCTGGATTCTGGTAGAAACCATGGCCCTGACCAGCGTAAGGATTTTGCATCTGTGGAGACATCATTGGTTGATTCCCTATAAAGGACATAGGATGTTGGGCATTCATCGTGTTTGATGGACTTTGGGAAGGATTACCCCATGTCGGTCCTGATGGGAGAGGCATAGAAGTCTGTCCAGGGTTCCATTGACTGTGGAAAGAATTACCCCATAACGAAATTCCGGAGGAGGGAACGGATCCTTGACCTGAGTTCCAAAGTCCTGCTATATGTGCCCCCGGTGCAGGAATAGTACCCTGCGCCGGAGTAGACTGTCCAAAAATGGGAGTGCCCCCAGATGGGAAAGTAGTGGATGCGAAAGTGTGGTTACCAAACGTCTCGTTCCAAACAAACGGGGATGAACCTACCGACTGATTTTGCGCAGGTGTTCCTTGACTCCCGGCTCCAAATGAACTTGTGTGTGCAGGCTGCCTGGCGGAATGCTCATGTAGACCACCAAGCGAAGGGGACGAAGGAGAGATATGACCTCCAGCGTAAGGGAAATCATTAAAAGGGACAGGAATGCCCCCAAGTTGAACTTGCAGAGGAGCGTTAGAGCTCCCTGCCCCCAGACCCAAAGTCTGTAAAGTGGAGTGAGTGAGTGCAGGACTTGTGCCTGAACTAGGCATACCGTATGAAAACGGAGAGCCTGTCACACTAGGTGTGAAGGGATTTGTGGCCACCGTGATAGATGGGGTCGGTCCACTGTGCGACATAGTTGCGTCTGAGACCATGGTGGTTCGGGACAACGACGACAAGGTAGGAGATGATTCTCCTATGGTAGCAACGGTGGTGGGAATGGAAGAATTCCCAGAGGAATTAACAACGTTTTTTGCCATAGATGTGTGAGGCACTGACAAGCTTTCATAAAATTGGATAGGTACAATAACCGGTGTCCAAGTATCAGTGGTTGGGGTTTCAACCGAACCAATATTGGCGGTTGATTCCTCTGGGAGTTGTTCGGGAACAATGGTTTGTAACCCGGTTGCTTCGAAAGACCCTTGTTGGTCTAACTTCTGCCTCAATGGTGGCGGGGGTGGCTCCAGTATAACTGGCGGCAGGCCCAAAAGCCTTCGTGACCGGCGGAGCTCGGGATCCTCCACTGTGTGAGAAGATCCAAGACACGCTAAGGTATTCTACATGTTCAAACGGTAACACACACTAAAAAAGAATCCCCTAAAAGATAAGACAAGCAATCACTAATTATTTTGAAGAACAGTTACAACAACCAACACTAGAGCAACTTACCGGTGCAAGTGCAACTCGAAAATGGAAGCACCCTCCGGGTATACTCTGCAAATCATGGCCCAATTTCTATCCTAGGTACCGCGGTATACCCCCACAGTCACCTGTGTATGTCCCTAAACAAGATTGGCAACTAGTTTTCCAGCACGCGAATAGTCACCAGGCGGGTACAGTCGATAGCCGGGTAGACCACAATGAGCAGGGTATCAAGCCCGAAACCTGTCAAGGGTATCGAGAGAAAAAGGTCCGGAAGACAATTGAGGGCCTCGAACAGATTCGAGACCCACAAATCCCCGTGGAAAATGCAAACGACGGAATCCCAAAACAAATCCTCGATATGTGTTCTCCACTACGTTTAGTCCGGCTTTGGAGGGGTTATCTCCTCTACCTTTCCTTATGCGACCTCGTGTTTATCCCCTGTGTTAGAGGGGGGTCCCAGATAACTTCCACGAAACTGGAATTCTACACTCCCTATCACAGACTCCAATGTTTGTTTTTGAGTGGCCTTGGAGAGTTTCCTCTCCAACCTATTCCAAGGCCCTAGTCCTGAGCTAGTGTATGAACCCTACAAACAAAAAGTCTAATAGGTTTTAAATTACCGTTTCTTTTATGGGCTTTTTTACGTCACAAGGTATGAAGGTGAAACTGATGATGTGTAAAGACTCAAAGCAAAAACGAATGAAAAAAGATGGAAACAAAATGCTTTTACTAAATGCAAAAATCAACAACTTTTCACAAAGAAAGACTTCTTTTCTTTTCAATTTTTCTAAGATTTCATGCAGCAAATATAAAGGAATTTCGCTCGACTACGAGCTACTTATACTCTAAATGCACTGCAAAAAATTATGAACAAAAGACTTCTTCCTAGCTATTGATGCAACAACACAATCTTCAAACAAAGAAGAACATGGAAAATAAATGTATATTTTTTATTTATTTAAGTGCTAAATGAAGCAACAAAGGGAAAATGCCGACAAGCAAAAAACCAAGAAAACAAAACAAAATTCTGGCTTAAAGCGCAGATCGCAAGGAATCAGAGCAAAGATACCCAATGGTAATCAAGAAAGCACGGACTCCTATGCTTGTCTGAAAAACATAAAACAAAAATTTTCTTTTTTATCTTTTCTATCAATTATCAACTAAGAAGAAACAGGCTAAGGGTAAGAGGCCCTAACCTACTGACTGTGCTACCCTGGACTCCAACCCCTGAGAGGAACACTTCTCACCACAAGAGGGGATGACTGCCCACCCTGATTGAAAAACAACCTGTCAAGCTCGCTACTATCACTGAAACAACATGCGTGCAAACACGTGCTGACCTACAACAGCGCGCGGGTACCATTGGGCTGCACTTGCACAGGCCACGTTTATGTATAAACTCTAAGACAAAACTAAACATAGGCAGCTCAGACCTAGAAGAGGCCTCTGGTATTGATAACCAATGTCTCCTGAAGGCTTGGATGCTTCTTCTTTAACAGAAAAGGAAAGTAATTGCAAAGAATAAAAACACACAATAAAGCAAACCAAAACAAGACTGTAAACCAGCAAGACTCAGATAGGATCCAGAAAGCCCCCTGAGAATGTATAATTCTGACAAGGAAGAGGGAGACTGCCTCTTAAGCTCTCTGACTCCTACACACTACTGAAACCTTTACAGAAGGCGTTCAAACACAGGCTATAGAAGGTTAGGGTGTGGGTTACATGCATGCAGGCATTCTGCAGGCCGCATGTACCTCTGTGTGTCCTGATAATTATCGTCAAGTCACAGCTAAGGATAAACTAGTATAAAGAACCAGGTTCCCTGCTAGTTTTGACCTAACAGAAAATGAACAAACAAAGAAATAGAAAATCTAATCCTTTAAACTACCCAAAAACCTCAACTCAATCCAGAAACCCTAAGAGTATCGTCCCTAGTGGAGTCTCCAATTCTTTTGTTGGGAAATAATACCCTACAGACTAGAAAGCTAGGGCTAGGCTTGCATGCAGATTTTGACCTTAAATAAATGACCTTTTAACCTACCACCCAAAACTTAAACCCCTTTTCATAATACATGCATGGAAAGGAACTACTAACCTTTTTACTGATGTTTGGTGTAGATCCTCCGTTGCGCTCTTGACTACGTGCTCGTGCAGCTCCTTCCAAAGTTAACCTGCAATCAAGACAAAACACTACACATGCATGCTACTTTTCTACTTGAGGGTTAGAAATTAAGCATAAATTACACAAACCACATATAACTCATGCATTGGGACGGGAAAAGTATTCTTTTATTATTTTCAAAATGAATCAACTTACAATTTTGAAGTCGAGACTGGCCACCGCTCCTTGATCCTGATCCTGGGCTCCTCCTCTTCTCTTTTCCTCCAACTGCTTTGCATTAATTCTCCTTAGGCTTGAGGAAAGGATAAAGGGTTGGGACAAATGGATTCGGCAAATGGGCAGAGTTTCTTTGCTATCTTTTTCCTCCTCCAAATGGTACCCCTACCCCTTCTTTTATAGGCTAGAAGGATCTAGGGTTTTGGATGAACTCTCGGCCATGCATGGCTGGGAGTTTCAGTTAACTGACCCATAGCTTTTTGTCCCGTCGGCAAATTTCCTGTTTTTGTGCTTTGTTAGGTAAACGCGGGTTGCAGTAGGCCTGCCAGCGTTCAAACATGTGAAGTAGTAGGCCTGCCAGCGTCCCAACGCGTGCAGTAGTGGGTTAGGGCACATGTACCTTTACCCAAGAGAATTTTTAAAGAGGCTTCTCAACAAATGTTTTGGCAATGAAGGGAAATGAGTTGGCCTGATGCCAGGTAAGCAGGTATGGTGCAATTTAGGGTTATAACAACTTGCCATGAAATTCACTGACATCGATCCTTTTTCGTGCTCGATATTGAGCTCCACATTCTCCTAAGACCCACTCTCACCAAATAATGACACCTATCCTCGGGTCATTGGGAAAGTGGTACCTCGGAACCTTGGATCCTAGGATCTCAGGAACTCAGCCTTTTCTCTATTTTCAAAGCCCCAAAAATACCGATCTGGAAAGAGCTAGCATCTCACACTTGAATCCTTATCTTATCATGCCACTTTTCTTGACCATGGCACGACACGTGAATACCATCACCTCGTGACATGCGGAACACATTTTCCCCATGGAGCTATGCTTAAAAATTTATGAAATCACTTGACATGTGTCATGCTCACCATGTGACATGTGTACTTCCCACGTGGGCCAACGTGACATATGTGTCATCGCAGTGACCAATGTTCGCCCAAAAGGGAATTGACACTTGTCCACTTCCTATTCATTGAAAGAAATCATTTGATGTCATATCATATACTTCAGGCATCGATTATCCACCCTTTTCATAAGGATTATTTCCCAAAATATCCCTATGGTGTGGGATCCAATATACAACTGTCATCCTGATGAACGTGGCCCTATCTTGTCATGCCACATGTCATGACACATGGCACTCATAGCATTGACACGTGGCACTCATTTTCCACCTGGACCTTCATCTAAATATGAAAAATTGATGTGACACATGGCACCACTAGTGAGTGACATGGGGCCCTCCTGCATCACGACATGTGGGCCATTCATAGCATGACACAACATTGTCAGGACTTTCCTAGAATTGTAGCATCTTACAGTATTGGAACATGGAGATTAGCTCATCAATCCAAAAATCAACAATCCTCATTGTCGTAGATCTAGGACCTCGACACTTTCCCTATATCCTGTAACCTAAAACTCCTTGAGGTCTGTCATCTAGTAATTACGAGATGATTAACTCATTTGATCTCAGGATTACAAGGTGATTAGATAGGTTAATATCAGGTCTATGACTCCATGATATCTATGGATAATATCTCTCCCACTTATATCTAACGACTATCAAATCTCCTCTCATAACCCTGGTGTGGTAACGACTTAAGGGATCAAACAATGGATATTTATAGCATGGATCAATAGATCGATGGTTATCGTCGTAACGTCTCTCCGATAACGATGAGTCTTGGTAAGTGGGGAGAATGAAAAATGTCTAGGGGTTTGAAGCCAAGATATGTTAGGCTAACGTAACCGGTCTATGGTTACTCCCTTCATGACTTAGAATATGACAAGTGTCACCTTCGTAGCTTCGATGCCAACTCCCTCCTAAGCTTTACATAAAAAATCAATGATTTGTATTTGACCATGATCTGATCCAAAGACCACCATTCTCGCATGGATTTATAAGGGACTATGATGGGTAACCAACCCATGTTTCAATGGTTTAGATTGACTCTCATCTTAGTGGTCAATGATTTCTAAATTTCATCCATTTAATTCAATGTTATTTGAATTATAACTTTAGATTTTGGAATTAGCAGTCCCGCAGTCTCATGCTTCCTCATCCTGTTGGGTCTTTTTAACTCATCTTCCTTATACCCTTAATCCATTTATAACAAGTAATAATATTGCTTTATGACATTTGGTTGAGGACTCTATTCCTTGCAAACATTGTGTGTTAAGGAGAAGGGAAAGATGCAAGGTTTATCAGCCTTCTTGGTCCTGCAACACACATGATTTACAAGTAAATTAACTATCCCTGAAAAATTGTTACTCAATTCCATACAATTCTTTGAGTTACACAATCATGCCAAAATACACATTGCAACATGGGGTACCTTGCATATAATACAAATATTTAATCCAATTATACAGGCAAGTCTAAACATGAATGCATCCACAGAAAACAACCATTCTTACAATTTCACTATTATTCAAGCACAAAACCTTGAAATGAAACAACCACTTTATTCATCAAACAAGCATACACAATCATAGATGTAAATATAGACTCTTAGCCATTGATTCTAATTCAATTAAACTGATTAAAAAAGATACTTATTTGATAAAATAAGACACTAACTGCATGCAGACCTCTGACTTTCCTCCCAACCTTAGACTCTTTTTCTCATAATCCAATAGGAGGTCACCCTTGAGATGAGGCTTAAACTCCACTTGGGCAAGGTCTCCTAGAAACATCAATAATCCAATTTGGGTGCCAATTTTAACAACCAACCTACAATCTCTCATTCCCCACATGCTTTTCCCACCCGAGGAAGTGTGCCCCTTCTCTTCTCAACAATACTTAAGATTCTCCACTTCCCTTCTAGATATTCAACAAAAAGTTGAACATGAAGTCTTAGAGCCCTATAAATACAACTTGACACCTTGGGAAAATAACAATGAGCAATTCTCTCACCTAGAGAGAATGCTTACAATCCTGATGACTCACTTCTTAAACAACACTTCTCTCACTTGAAGAAAATTTTCATGGGCCTGACAACCCACCTCTTCATCAACACTTCTCTCACCTAGAGAGAAT
Organism: Picea engelmannii; assembly: GCA_009831015.1. Classification (NCBI taxonomy): domain Eukaryota; kingdom Viridiplantae; phylum Streptophyta; class Pinopsida; order Pinales; family Pinaceae; genus Picea; species Picea engelmannii. Next base: position 44,791 of record ML805246.1, read on the forward strand.
TCTTACAAGCTTGACAACCCTCTTCTTCAACCGCACACGGGTTTGACAACCTGCTTCTTCAACTCAAACTTGCAAGAAAAACTAGTTACAAGAAACTACCAAGCTTCCAAGTACATGTATCATGACGGATAAAAACCAGGTATGGATGGTAGATGGCAGAGTGAACATGAGCGAATGATCCCTAGAATGATAGGAAAAATTGGGAAAATACACTAAGTTTCCCCAATATAATTTCATTCACATAAAATTACACTTGTTAACAAGGGAGTGGATAGTCAACAAAGGAGAATAATATTATTACAAGACCTAGTAGTGCATAGTCAACAAAGGACTCCTCAAGAGTTAGTATTCACTGAATAATTACACTGATATCTCTGTAGGTAATGGAATACTAAGAAAGGTGGTATTGCAGGTAGGTTAGGATTTCAATTTTAGGATTAGTAGTGGATCCATTTATTTTGACTGAAGAGAGAACAAAATAAAAGGATGGTTTGTTGTGGTCACAACAAATGGTGGCACACTGGAAGAACTAGTTATCTTTGTCATTAAATATTTAGGGCCTTAACTTCAAATATAAATACAAANAGGAGGTCACCCTTGAGATGAGGCTTAAACTCCACTTGGGCAAGGTCTCCTAGAAACATCAATAATCCAATTTGGGTGCCAATTTTAACAACCAACCTACAATCTCTCATTCCCCACATGCTTTTCCCACCCGAGGAAGTGTGCCCCTTCTCTTCTCAACAATACTTAAGATTCTCCACTTCCCTTCTAGATATTCAACAAAAAGTTGAACATGAAGTCTTAGAGCCCTATAAATACAACTTGACACCTTGGGAAAATAACAATGAGCAATTCTCTCACCTAGAGAGAATGCTTACAATCCTGATGACTCACTTCTTAAACAACACTTCTCTCACTTGAAGAAAATTTTCATGGGCCTGACAACCCACCTCTTCATCAACACTTCTCTCACCTAGAGAGAATTCTTACAAGCTTGACAACCCTCTTCTTCAACCGCACACGGGTTTGACAACCTGCTTCTTCAACTCAAACTTGCAAGAAAAACTAGTTACAAGAAACTACCAAGCTTCCAAGTACATGTATCATGACGGATAAAAACCAGGTATGGATGGTAGATGGCAGAGTGAACATGAGCGAATGATCCCTAGAATGATAGGAAAAATTGGGAAAATACACTAAGTTTCCCCAATATAATTTCATTCACATAAAATTACACTTGTTAACAAGGGAGTGGATAGTCAACAAAGGAGAATAATATTATTACAAGACCTAGTAGTGCATAGTCAACAAAGGACTCCTCAAGAGTTAGTATTCACTGAATAATTACACTGATATCTCTGTAGGTAATGGAATACTAAGAAAGGTGGTATTGCAGGTAGGTTAGGATTTCAATTTTAGGATTAGTAGTGGATCCATTTATTTTGACTGAAGAGAGAACAAAATAAAAGGATGGTTTGTTGTGGTCACAACAAATGGTGGCACACTGGAAGAACTAGTTATCTTTGTCATTAAATATTTAGGGCCTTAACTTCAAATATAAATACAAAGACAAGTTCATAAAATTGCATCCAGTGTTTCCATAATTATGGGTACCACATTAACGTTGAATCCTTAAAAAGATATGATCTACCCTAATGAATTTTATTTAACATATCCTTTCTAGTGAGTCAATTAATGAGGAAAATTATTAAATTAAAAAAGTGTACTTCTAATTAGCTTCAGTTCAACCATGGGTTTTAATCTTTTAGTTTTAAGAAGGCATATACATAAGTTTGTTCCTTGTCTCTTTTTTCCTGAAATTGCTTCAATGCAAGCGAGCTTCCATATCCTTGACAAAGATGCCTTAGTATCATATAAGCATATCCCCACTGCTAGTGAGCATCCATAGCCCTGACAGGTTTACTTATACTTCCCAAATTAATAATAGTTCTTTAAACTTCCCTTCCATTTCAAAATATGTTCACCCTATTAGATTTGTATATAAGCATTGCATGTATAATTGGGTGTATGCGAAGCATGGGTGATACAAGAGTGGCTTTGATTTGTTAAGTATATTCCATGCATTTTAGTTCAACCCACAAGTCTTGCTGAAAGGTATCATAGTAGCATCTTTTACATTGTTTTGAGGTGAATGGAGCTCATGTAAAAATATAGATAGATACCTTTCCTATTTTATAGATAATTATTAGTGTATGTTATAGACATTTGTGTTCCACCACAACTACAAATTGATATCTAAAATTAAATACTAAGTGAATAATATTTTCAAAATGAGAAGACCACATATCTATGACCGATATGTGTCTTTAGTGTGTTTAAACAAAGTTGGGAAATCCAAGTACCTAGGAGGAAAAGAGAAACAACTGGGTGAGGTATATTTGAAGGATACCATCATTTCCTAGAATGGTTGAAACAAAGGGTGTATTATCAAAGGAAAAGATGAATATTAAAAATGGATTTTAGCAAGGAATATTAAACTAAAAACAACTTGAGTGAGAAGAATATCCTAACCATGTTGTTGATGTACTAGTACATGCCAGAGATATTGAAATCAACAAACTAGGGACTTACAAAGATTGATATAGGAAAGGTTACGGGTTTGGGTGAATTCTCTTTGATTATGATACATATAAGAAGTGGATGCTTGGGGCCTCGAATTTGATCATCTTTCCAAAATATATATTAGATTATTTTTCATATTGACTTTCACTTGTCAGAAGAGCACAGGTGAACTTGAGGGTGATTGTGAATGAGGAGTAATTACCCAATATTAGTTGTTTGAGATTAGCCACTTTGAGGTATGGATCATTGATATTATTCTAATAAATCCTCTTAGGCTAAGGTCATGATGTGGAATATAATCATATGTGTTTGTGGCATGAGGATCTTGAATGTTAAGTCCATAATTCATTGAGAGGATGTATTCGAAATGAAATGGATGAAGAGGAAGGTAAAAATGTATCAAATATTGTAATTTTATGTTACCCTTGGTGAATCATGGGGTAGCATATGAATAATATTGAATCAAGTAATTGATTATACACTTCCTCTGCCGATCCGTGATTTTTTAATGAAAACGATCTTGTTATCAAGTTCTCAAGCTATTCTAATTAGGATTAGGTTTTCCTTCAAACATAAAAGATAATAAAAAACATTATATTTAAAAAAAGGGTGCATCCAATCATATTAAATCCAACCATCATGAAATGAAAAAAGTCTCAGAAAATTAATATTTTCTTTGATCATGTTTAACAATGGGTCAAGGGTTAAGATCTAAGTGAAGCAATGAGATTTGTTTTCAATTTTTCGTGAACTAATATCAATAATAATTTCCCAAACTTATATAAGTAAATATGAGTAAATGAGTTTAGATGAATACTTCCCTATGTTGCTCAAAACTTCACATGCATAAATAGAGAAAAGTCTGTAGTTTCTAGATTTTCTTCCTTGTTTCTCCAACTTTCACAACATAAGATACGATCAAAGTAGGATTGATTTCTACTAATCATCTATGTATTGTCGATACAACACGAATTTTGATTGAAGTTCCTTATGTGGTCAAAATGAAGTCTTCCCCCTAATCATGAAACATGTGTTGAGTCCCCTCCCATATATTTATTTCAACGAGAGTCTTAATGTTGCAACAAGGAATTTGTTAGTGCAAGCCACATTCTCATTTATGAATGACAACAGAAGGCCAATGAAAATAGGGAAACATTATATATAAGACTGGTATTGAAGAGATAATATTATATGAGGGTCCCAATGAATGAGAGGTAAAAGTTAAATACCACTCTTGGAAGGATGATTTGAAAACAAATTTCACTAAGTGTTGAGTTGACAATGGATTAGGCATACAAGTTTAAGAAACCAATATGAATAGAAATCCTTTTCCCGTTTGACTCAAATAATATTTCCCTGTGATCCCATCTAAAACCATAGAGCTCATACAAATGATAGTCAAGTTTTTGCATTCAAACGATTCCAACATTCTTGATTATGAATATGATGTTATGTTATGATAGTGATTAGTTTACTTATTGCGATACCGGGGATAAGTGGCTTATATATTTTACAATTCTGAGAAAGGTGAATACCCTATAAAAGTAGGATCAGAGTAATATAGCATGATCAAACAAAGTTAAGATTCTAGGTATAAGGGGTGAATATTTCATGTCGTTCATAAGTACATGGGGAATCTAAATTATTCTCATTATAAATCAGATGAGAAAATCAATTTGTGAATGATTGACTTGATATGTATAGCTCAACAATGACATTTAGCAAAGTTTCATTATGTTGGGTATATGTTATAACTGCATTGGATTCATTCAGAGAGAATTCTATTGATGTGTGTGGTATAACAAGATCAAAATTGAAAGTCAGTCTGAAAAACATTTTTCAAGAAGGGAAAAATTATGATGGAGACTATAAGTCTTTGGAGGTTTGTTTCATAACACAAAGGGGTTTACAAAATTATTTAAAAGAAAACTCCTCCAATGGGTTAAATGTTTTTATTAGGAACATGTTGTATATGAGTGACAAAGGATTTTAGTGAGTGAGATAATTAAGTGTTTCCCTCCCCACCACAAATTCGTCCCTTTCAAAAAAGTGGGGTTGATGAAACTATACGTATCAAGACTTCTTTATTTATTTCATTAGGTGAAATATTTAGATAACAAAAAACAATCCTTTTATTGATAAGTTCAAAGTGAAAGAAAACTAGCTAAAGATCAAAATAAATTATTCTACCCATAAAACAGTTGTAACAACATAATTATGTACAATGAAGGTAACTAATATTTTACAACTAAATTTATTTTAAGATCAAATAACATTAAAGAAATAATTATGTGAAGTAGAAGACACTAGCCTAATTTATCCTACTCCTATCATATGCTAGTTGTGAAGAGGATAAAGTAAATAAATGTGTAATGCCAATGCAACCATCTGCGTAGCTCCAAACCCACAATTACATGTTCATTGACAATCAATAGTACATATTGGAGTATTACTAGATAACAAATGGAACACATTACATCATTGAATAATTTGTCAAAGATATTGAAATCGTAATGGATGGGAAAATAGAGTAAGAAAGACTCCTCTGACCAAGCTCCAATTTTGTCAAGATATTTGCAAGAATTACCACATAATTGGTGTAAAATGGAGTAGCATACCTACTGAGAACTGTATATAGAATTTCCTTGAAAATTGTTAGGTGATAGAATTTGAATTTAAATTCTATTATCAATAGTAGGAAATGAATCAAAACAATAAGGTCTTTGTTGGAATATTGGAATCCGTATGGGAAATTTTTACCACTTTCAATCACAATGTATGAACTTCAAATTTATCAGAAATATATAATTTATGATTGCATTTAATATATCATGATAATATAACCATAAGTAGTACAATTCAACAATATCACATCAGATACACAGTACACCAGAATTTACATGGAAACCCAAATGGGAGAAAACCACACAATTATTTCTTATTTATATCAAGAATACATTCATAGGAAGAACCAACTTCCTAATTCTCTAGCACCAACTAGAAGGAGGAACCAACTCCCTATTTACAAGATCCAACCTGAAGGAAGCTACAACTCCCTAAATTCTCCAGCTACAACTGGAAGGAGGCTAGGACCCCCTTATTTAGATGTTCCAACCTGAAGGAAGATCCAACTCCTTGTGTTCTCTGGCTCCAAATGGAAGGAGGATACGACCCTCTGATTTATAAGATCCAACATGAAGGAAGCTATGACTCCTTGAATTCTCCGACACCAACCGGAAGGAGGCTACAACCCCCTTCCCTTTCCCCGTCCTGCTACCCTAAAATATTAGTGTATAATCAACCTATCACTACAAATGGTCAGCCTGTAACTTCCATTGTCATGAACCAACCTAGCACTGTCACTTTTACATAAACCAATCACTTGTTGGCTGTGGAGCCTAATTATCTCCTTTATTTATATGCAAGTATTCCTAGCCCCCTTCTGCCAGGGGTTCAGGGGTTAGGGTTTTTTTCCTAGAAGGAAACCCTCTTTTATAAGGGAATTGTATTATGGCTCATTATGAGTGTGATTATTGTATTCTGAGAGAGGATATTGTGAGAGAAAGAAGGGGAAGTTACAACGAACATGTTCTAGATTGTATCGCTTCATTTTTTTGGATAATAAAAGGAAGGATTTAGCAATTTCTCTAGTGGACATAGCCCACACTGGGTGAACCATTTATACCCATGTCTCTATTGTATTATGTCTATTATGTGTTTTATTTTCACATTTGTCTTATCTTATTTCTCTACGATCCTGTTTTTATAACAACTGGTATCAGAGAGAAATGTAACTCATAGGAAAAGAGGGTTCCTGGTTCGAGTGGGAGCAATGGAGGAAGATGGAAATTTTAGGGTCGAGAAATTTAATAGACAAAACTATCAGTTACGGAAGATGTAGATGGAAGATTATTTATATTAGAAGGATCTATTCCTACCATTGGAATAAATAGAAAATAATTCAACGACCATGAAGGACGAAGAGTGGGAAGTTCTTGATAGAAAGGCACTAGGAATGATATGGCTAAGCCTGACAACGTTGGTGGATTTCAATATTTCAAAAGAAAAGACAATGAAGGAGTTGATGGACGCATTGAATAAACTATATGAAAAAATGTTGGCTTCCAATAAGGTCTTTCTAATGAAGCGGTTATTTAATATGAATATGTTTTAAGGTGGGTTTGTTGTAGATCATTTAAATGAATTTAATACGGTTACTAATCAAATAAGTTATGTAAAAGTGGAATTTGATGTTGAGGTTAGGGATCTTCTAATCTTGTGCTCATTGCTAGAAATCTAGAATGTCTTGTTCATGGCTGTAAGTAACTCCGTCTCTGGTTAGTGTTCAATAACTCAGGTATTCCAATAGAGGACGAACACCTTTAGTAACCACTCACATAACCATATGAAATACCAACACACTGATGTTTTCATGTGGTAAAACCCCTATGGTGAAACATCCATGGCCCCAACCAACGCGACCACTTGGAGCAGTTTATTAATGCAAATAAAAATATTACAAAGATATTTTACAAGAGAGTTTCTCACAGTTGATCATCGACAAATGACCCTTCATGCTCTTTAAATAGATATCATGGACCAATCTAGTGTTAATCCACAAATCAATGGTCGTTAATATCAAGGAGAGTATGAACTGCTAGATCACTCTATGTCGATAACATATCGTGACCGTTGGATTTCCTAACTACAAATGCATTCTAATACATACTAAAGAAACACACTAGAAAACACACTTTTACCTAATGACACAGTAGACCAAGTATATCTTAACTAACTCTTAAGTGTCTAAATATCCTAACATCCCCCCTTAAGAACAACTTGGGATAGGATTGAAGGATTTACAATAGCGACAAAATAGGAGATGGAAGAAGGCATTAGAGCCTATCCCCCCTTAATGAAAACTTCCCGAACTCCTAACACAGATCAAAGTTTGGAAAACTTCACTTCTGTAAGAGACTTTGTGAAAATGTTTGCAAATTGATCTTCTATAGGGAAAAAGAGCACTTCAATAACTTGATCATGAATGAGCTTTCTGATGAAGTGCATGTGTATCTCGATGTGTTTTCTATGCTTATGTTGAATTGGGTATTTGGCGAGCTTGATGGCACTCTGATTGTCACACCAAAGTCTAGTCAGATGATGGTGCTGGAATCCAAACTATGAAAGGATCTGTCGAAGCCACATGGCTTCCTAACTTGCATTTACCATTGCTCGGTACTCTTCTTCTGTTGAAGAAAGTGCAATAGCCCGTTGTTTCTTATAGGCCCAAGTGAAAGGTCCTGAACCAAGGCTGAAAACATAACCTGCAGTAGACTTCCGATCATCAGGGTCGCTGACCCAATCTGAATCAGTGAAACCAAACAATAAAGCAGTCCCCCCTGAACTGTAATGTATCCCGAAATGAATTGTACCATGAACATAGCGAAGTATCCTTTTAGTTTCTTTCCAATGGATTTCATGGGGTATTTTCATATACTGGGAAACAAAACCAAAAACAAAGGAAAGATCAGGATGGGTATGAGTCAAGTATAAGAGGATACCAACTAACTGACAGTACAGGGTGGCATCAACTTTAGGAGAAGTACAGGTGGCAATAAGTTTGAATCCAAACTGGAAGGGAGAAGGGGTTGGTTTACAATTGTCCATGTGAAAGAGACGATGAAGGTCACAAGCATACTAAGACTGGGAAAGAAAAAATCCTTCATTGATTTACAAAGCTTGGAGGCCAAGGAAATAGTGAAAAAATCCTAAGTCTGTCATTTCAAATTTCTTCTTAAGGCTGGTTTTCACATGGTTTAAAATGTTTGAGTCACTACCAATAAGAATAAGGTCATCAACATAAAGGAAAATGATTATGAGATGGCTTCCTACTCTCTTGGTATAGACATTAGGATCATAATGACATCTAGAGAATCCAGTGGAAATAAGAAAGGTGTCCATTTTTTCATACCAAGCTCGGGGAGCGTGCTTGATACCATAAAGAGATTTCTTAAGGAGAAAAATGAGGCTAGAGTCATTATGGACATATCCAGGAGGTTGTTCCATGCATATTTATTCTTGCAAATCTCCTTGCAAGAAGGAAGATTTAACATCCATCTGATGGACCTCCCATTTATGTGAGGAAGCAAGGGCAAGAACAAGGTGGATGGAATTCATTTTGGCTACAAGGGAAAAGGTTTCATAGTCAATTCCTTCAACTTGGGAAAATACTTTGGCAACTAAACGAGCCTTGTGTCTTTCAACACTTCCATCTGATGCATACTTAGTTCTGTAGACCCATTTACATCTGACAAGTTTTATTCCTTTTGGAAGAGGTACAAGATCCCAAGTATCATTTTCCATTAAAGAACGATACTCTTCATTCATTATTGTATCCTAATCTAGATGACCTGAAGATTTTTCAAATGTCTCTGGATCATGAGTTTCTGAAACTTGAGCCAAAAGAGAAGAGGCTCACTGGAACTGTAAATGTGTCCGACACTGATCTGAAGGATCACCAAAAAGATCACCAGCTGCTTCTCATGTTGAACGGACCCATCTAGGAAGCAGTGGAGCTGGTGATGGTTCATGTTCAAATGACTCATTTGGAGGAGGGTGAGAAGGCGGAGGTGGATTTTCATCCTCACTTTCATCATCTAAAGAAGAAACTAGATCAAAAGAAGGCACAAACGTCGAACATGGTTCGCAGGCCAAAGAAGGCACAACCATTGAATTAGGCTCACAGGCCAAAGAAGGCACAAATGTCGAATTAGGCTCACAGGCCAAGAGATTTTCATCAAATTTAACATCTCTTCTAATAATAATTTCATTACAATGTGATTGAAGAAGTCTATAACCTTTGACATCTTCAGAATAACCAACAAATACACACTTCTCACTTTTAGGCTGCAATGCTTTCCTTTTCTCATCAGGAATGTGAGCCCATGCTATACTGCCAAATACACAAAAGTGACTTACATCTAGTTTAATTTTAGTCCAAGCTTCTTCCAGTGTTATATTTTTAAGAGCCTTTGTGGGAGTGCAATTTACTATGTAATTTGCACAGTTGATGGCTTCCGCCCAATACTTTAGACTTAATCCCTTAGATTGGATCATGCAATTAGCCATTTCTTTTAATGTGTGATTCTTTCTCTTAGAAACACCATTTTTTTGTGGTGTATATGGAACAGTGTGTTGCATTTGGATTCCCTGTGTAGTGCAGTAATTTGTAAAATTATTGTTCACATATTCACTTCAATTATCTGTTCTTAACCTTTGAATTTGATGTCCAGATTTATTTTCTACAAGGGCCTTATAGGCCAAAATCTTGTCAAAAAATTCTCTCTTAAGTTTTAATAAGTAAACCCAACTACGTCTGGAAAAGTCATCAATGAAAGTTAAGAAATACTTGCACGCAGAAAAAGAAGGAGAAGAAAGTGGACCACACAAATCACTGTGAACAAGCTGCAAAGGACTCGAGGCATGCCATGAGGCACGTTTTTCAAAACTGTCCCGATGATTTTTACTGAGAACACAAACGACACAAAAACCATCTCTTCATGAAACAAGAGGAAGACCAGTCACCATCTGTTGATTACATAGTTTCTGCAATGAGCGATAGTTTAGATGACCAAACTGCTCATGCCAAAGTTTGCTCAAGTCATCACTATGAGAAATAAAAACTGATGAAAAAGATGATGACCCAAAGTTGTCAAAATTGTACAACTTGGTAATATCATGAGCATTCCAGTTGCAAGAACATGATTAGGATATTTTAGTTCCTTGATTACAACTTGGTGAGGTGAAAACTCTACGGTTTTACCTTCACCTGAATGAGTGATTTGATATATTGATAGAAGGTTACAAGAAAGACTTGGAACACATAATACATCATTGAAATGGCCATTTTCTACTTGTACTGTTCCAAATACTTCAACACTAAGAGATCTATCATCACAAACAAATATTTTCTTGGTGTTACATTCATTTAGAGTAGAAAATATGTCTCTATCCTTAGCCATATGATAAGATGTTCCAGAATCAATAAGCCACTTATCAGAATTAGAAGTAGAATGTGTATTGAAGGAGAAACCAAAAGGAGAAAGTGCATGTCCATGAGAAGAATAAGAAGAAGTAGGATCAATATTAATGTTGTTCTTCTTCATCGATGCTTCTAAATCTGCCATCTTCTTGAAACATTTGGACTCATCATGACCATCTTTATCACAAAAGTTTCAATGTCTGTCAGTCTTCTTATTTTTATGTTTTTCTCCTTTATCTCCATTTGGAGAAAAATTTGTCTGAGTGGGTTTGGGAACCTTATATTTCTTGTTGTTGTGGTGAGGGTGTTGCTTCTTGGGATTCTTGGGTTTATCTTTTTGTTGGGAAACTAAGGCTTTGTTAGAGGTACCTTCAATGTTGATCACTCCAAGTTGTGCAAGATTATGTTCCTCTCTAATCAAAGCATCACAAAAGGACTCAAGAGTGAGTTTTTCATAAGATTTCCCTAGAGCCTCTCTCATGGCATAAAGGTAGATACAAACCCAAAATATGCACTACCTAGCTTAGAAAGAATAAGATAGATGCAACGCTCTTCCTCCATTTTTATCTTATATTCTTCACATAAAATTCTAAGTGTTTTAAACCTAGATAGATAGTCTCCAAGGCAAGAAAAATCACTTGGAATCAAGGTCAATGCTTGATTTTCTAACTGTTGTGCTCGAATAATATTGAGTTTACCAAACACAGATTCAATCTTGTCCTAAGCTTCTTTGGGGTCATCAATTTCTTGGAGGTGGTGTCTTAAATCAGGAGAGTTGGACATTCTGATTAGTCCATGTGCTTCATCACTCCTATTATCCCATTTGGATTTCTTATCATCATCAATGGGTTATTTTTCCTTTCCCAAGGTAATCCGGTACAAGCCTTTACTTTTTAATAAATCTTCCATATGAGATTTCCATTGGAAGTAGTTGTTGCTGGTAAGTAAGACATTACTTGTAGAAGACATATTAAATATGTAGATAATGTAGATTTAAAAACTAAAATTGATGATCTAGATGGAAAGATCTCGAAAAGTTATGTGGTTTTAAAAAAAATGGCACTGAAAAGGGACTTCCGATGTGAGAATTATGCCCTTTTAAAAAAAAGGCATAAACGGTAACCAACTGACCATGTGATATTGTAAGTTGCTTTATGAAGTGACCCACTTTTATAAAGAGAGGTGGGGATCACTTTTACAATGAAGTTACTTTATAACAGAAAAGTTGCATGCAAAATAAATAACTCTAAAATAAAATATTAAAGCTACTTATAGTGATTCACTTTTATACTTGAAGTGAAATACACGTTACGATTTTAACATGAACTTTTTAAAAAAAGTAACAAAAGAGAGACTTGAACTCAAGACCTCTTACTTAATAAGGCAAGTTTTAACCAAATGGTCTAGCAAAACTTATTGTAATGTTCAAAAGGAGGATTGTTTTTGTTTTTGTTGTTGTTGTTGACGTCCTTGGAGAGCGTGCTAAAAAAAAATCTTTTCACACAAGAAAAAAATTTCACTTCTCGATGACAACAAGGGTTAGATCATGGTTAGATGACCCGGAAGATGCACCTTTTCCTATCTATTTCTGATTTTCCAAGATCATACAGGGCATGGGGAAAATAGAATACACATATCTAAAAGAGTAGCAACCCGGAAATAAAAAAATACAAACCGAAATAAAACCAAAATAAAACTTTGCAGAAATTTAAAAAATGCATATTCAGGCTTTATACCTCCGGATCTGACTATAATGGTCATATCTTGGGAAAACAAAAACATTTTTGAGTGAAACGAAAAGTGTTCCTGAATGAAATGAGTGCTCCAGACACAATGGAACAGTCCTCTTAGCCTATAAATGTACGAAAATGATAGAAAATGGATATGAGGCAACTCAGCTTCACGATCTTGATCTACAATAGGAGCGGGTCTTCAAACAGGATCTAATACCATGTTCGACAACACAGGTATTCCAACAGAGGAAGAACACCTTAAATAAACACTCACATAACCAGATAAAATATCAAAACACCAATGTTTTCATGTGGTATAACCCCTACAAGGAAACATCCACAATCCCAACCAACGTGGCCACTTGGAGCAGTTTATTAATGCAAAGAAAAATATTACGGAGAGATTTTAAAAGATATTTTCTCACAATCGGTCATCGACAAATGATCCTCCATGCTCTTTAAATAGATATCATGGACCAATCAGGTGTTAAGCCATAGATCAATGGTCGTTAAGATCAAGGAGAGTATGAACCGTCAGATCACTCTATGTGGGGAACATATCGTGACCATCAGATTTCCCAACTACAAATGCATACTAATGGATACCAAAGAAACACACTAGAAAACACACTTTTACCTAATGAAACAATGGACCAATTAGATCTTAACTAAATCCTAAGTGGCTAAATATCCTAACAGTTAGAAAACTCTCAAATTTGATGATGTTGTTGGTGTTATCCTTAGCGAGGAAATGCGACGGAAAAAATTAAGTGAGACATAAGGTAATTCATTGAACATGGAGAATAGGAAAATATAAAAGGATAGATGAAAGGGCTCAGGTAACTATGGGAATTCTAGGAAGGGTAGATCCAAATCTAGACTAGGATGGATAGAGTTATGGAATTGTGGGAAGAAAGGACACCTAAAGAAAGACTGCAGAGCTCCAAAGAAACAAAGAGATGGACAACATGAGAAAAATCAGGAAGAAAATGTAACAGGTGATGTGTTACAAGATACTTTTATTCTTTCTGTAGATAATATTTCTAAGTCTTGGGTAGTATATTAGGGGGCTTCATTTCATGCCACACCCCATAGGAAATATTTTCTGGATTATGTTCAAGGTGATTTTGGATAAGTTAATTTGGGTGTTAATGCACCATGCAAAATTGTTGGAATGGATAAGGTACAAATAAATAAAAAGAAAGGAAACTAATGATTTTTGAAAGAGGTAATACATATTCTAGATCTAAGAAAAATCTAATTTCAACAGGGAAGTTGGAAAGTGAAGGTTGTGTAGCTATATTTACAGATAAGGCATGGAAGGTCGCCTAAGGATCATTGGTCATAGAAAAAGGAGAGAAGGTAGGTACATTGTATTTATGTACTGGTAATACTGACTCTTATATATCTTTAGCTTCTACAAGAGTGGATACAATACTGTGGCATCATATGCTTTGACAGATGAATGAGAAGGGGATGAATATGCTTCACAAAAGAAAATTGTTTCCAGATCTTAAACAAATTGATTTGGATTTTTGTGAGCACTGTGTTTATGGAAAACATAAGAGAGTCATATTTCTTAGAGTCGGAAAAGAAAAGAAGAGTGAAGGGTTAGAGATTGTGCATACATATGTATGGGGACTATCTCATGTATCATCTCTTGGTGGCTATCATTATTATGTTACTTTTATTGATGATGCAACTAGAAAAACTTGGGTTTATTGCATTCGGAAAAAATCTGATGTTTTTGATATTTGTAAGAAATGGAAAGCTTTGGTTGAGAATGAGATAGGAAAAAGGTTGAAGTGTCTTGGATAAAAAATGGAGGTGAATATTGCAGCAAGGAGTTTGATGATTACTATTCATACCATGGGATTCATAGAGAGAAAAAAGTTCCAGGAACACCATAAGAAAATGGTATGTCAGAAATGATGAAGAGGACAATCATGGAGCATGTAAGGAGTATGAGATTGCATGTTGGGTTACCCTTACACTTCTCAAAAGATGTTACAGATAGTGTTTTTTACTTAATAAACAGAGGACCTTCAAGATATTTGGATGGTGGAATTCTAAAGGAGGCATGAGTAGGTACAAGGGAAAACTATTTTTTTTTAAGACTTTCAGGTGTGAAGCATTTTTCCATATTGATAAAGAAAATAGAACAAAGCTTGAGGAAAAATACAAGAAGTGTACCTTTATTGGATACAATGTTAATGATTTTGGTTATCGCTTATGGGATTATGGAAATCAAAAAATCATTAGGAGTAGAGATGTCATATTCAATGAGAAGGTCATGTACAAAGATCAACTGCACGGAAGGAAATAAGAAAAAAAAAAAACCATAATACACACTGCTTGATGAGATCACTGAAAAATAAATTCCAAAAGTACCAGAAAATCAAAATGTACAAAAACAGGAGCAACATGTACCTCAAAATCCTGCATTTGTTGTTAGAAGGTATACCAGGTTAAGTAGACCCCCTGAACGATACTCTCCTTCATTGTATTATTTATTGTTAATTGATTTTGGTGAGTCAGAAAGTTATGAAGAGGAAATGCAGGTAGACACTAAAAAGAAGTGGGAGAAAGGCATGAAATAGGAAATGGATTCCTTGGTAAATAACTAGAATTGGGACTTGGTTTAGTTTCTTGCAGGAAAAAGACCATTTCAGAATAAATAGGTTTTACAAGTTGAAGGAAGAAGATGGAGGAAATAAATGGTAGAAGGCTGGACTTGTTGTAAATGGGTTTGCACAAAAGAAAGGTATATATTTTGATGAAATATTTTATATTGTTGTTAAGATGACTTCAATTAGGACTATTTTAAGTCTCGTGGAAGTAGAATATTTTGTAATATACCAGATATAAAATGTATGCAGAACATAAATAAAATTCTAGTAATGGTAGAATAACAACAATATAACCAGAACATTCACCACAATAACACTGAAATGATATAAGAATAACAACATAAATAACACTTTGAATCTGAAAGAAATGTTCACGGGCCTCTTCGAGGGGGAAACCTCTAGTTGAGTAGAGCTCTATTACAATAATATCCAAGCTAGGGTTCTCATACCCTCAACTCCTATTTATACTAAAAAGAAGCATCTAGAGGAAGATCCTTCTAGAAGCAGAAGCTTCTATTACGTCTTCTTACTTCCTCCTTATTCTATTTTATTGAAAGGCCTTATTACTATTGACCTTTATTACATCTGAATATATTGTTCTACCTATGTGCGGGTTAGGACCCTAACATGTCCGCCCCCTTAAAAACAACCTTGACCTCAAGGCTTGAGATGAGGAAATTGCTGCAGAATGGTAGCTGGTTCTCAAGTGGCCTCTGCTGGAGTTGTATCTTTCCACTGGACTAGCACTTCCTTGATGGTTCTCTGATGTAGGCGATGCTCACGTTGGTCCAAAAATTCTTCTGGTTATAACCAAATGGATCCTTCTTCAACTAACTCTGGAAGGTTGGTTTGAATTTGGCACTTAGCTCCAATCACCTTCTTTAAGCATGAAACATGAAAAACAAGATGTAGCTTCGAATGGTTGGGCAAAACTAACTGATAGGTGACTTGTCCCACACGCTTGAGCATGGTATAAGGACTGTAAAATTTGAGAGCTAGCTTCTGACAATGCTCGGCCTTGTAAGGTTGTAGTCGAAGAAACACCTGATCATCTTCTGCAAATTGATGTTCAGAGTGACCTTGATCTTCTTGTTGCTTCATGCGATTCTGTGCCATGACCAAATTCTCTTTGAGGGTACGGAGAATTAATTCTCAAGCTATAAGTGTTAGGTCAACCGCCTGGACCTTTGAGGCACCTAGTAAGTATGAGAGAATTGAAGGTGGCTTTTGTCCATATACCGCTTCAAAAGGAGTCATGCGTGTAGCTGTATGGTATGAAGTGTTGTACCACCATTCAGCTAGGGGTAACCATTGAGCCCACTAATTTTTGTTTTCTGAGGCAAAACACCTCAAATATGTTTCCAAACACTTGTTGACAACTTCCGTTTGGCCATCAGTCTAGGGATGATAAGTTTTGCTGAGATGCAATTCTGTGCCTTGTATCTTGAACAGTTCTTGCCAAAAATTGCTTGTGAAAGTTGGGTCGCGATAAAAAACAATAGAGTGCAGCATGCCATGAAGCTTGAAGACTTGATCCATGAATATTTGAGCCACATGGATTCTGTAAATGGGTGTTGAAGGGTGCATAAATGAGTGTACTTGGAAAGGAGATCAACAATCACGATGATGATGTATTTATTTCCCGATTTGGGTAAGCCAGTAATAAAATCCATAGAGATATCCTTCCAAATAGTAAGTGGAATCGGTAGCGGTTGTAGTGTGCCCGACGATTTGACTGTTTCTCCCTTGTTGTGTTGACACACATCACATTCAAATACAAAATTACGAATGCCCTGTTTCATACCATCCCATAAAAATGAACGTTTGACCCTGTCATATTTTTTGGTGAATCGAGAGTGCTCTACTGTGGGTGTAGCATGAAGCTCAGAAAGTACTGTGGATTTAAGCTTTGACTGTTTACTTAAATATAAATGGCCTTTGTATCGAAGTTCCTCATGGAGCCAAGAGTACCCTAGGGAAGCTGGAGCATTGGACTACAATTGTTGGATCAACTGTGAACTTTTGGGGTCTTGTAGCCATTCCTGGCGAACGGTTTGGAGCTAATCTGGTACAATGAATGAAAGAGAAAAAAGGGATCCTTCATATTCATATTTTTGGGAAAGTGCATCCACAACCACAATATCTTTTCCTTTCTTATAAATGATCTCATAATCATATCCAAAGAGTTTAGTCACCCATTTTTGTTGTTCTGGGGAGGAAATGCCTTGTTCCAGAAAATACTTGAGGCTTTGATGGTCTGTCTTAATTTGGAACCATTGCCCCAATATATAAGGATGCCATAGATCCACAACATGCATAATAGCCAACATTTCCTTTTCATAGATGGATTTTCCCATATTTCTTTCAGATAGCTGCTTGCTAGTAAAGGCCAAAGGTCTTTGTGAAATTGGGAAGGGCGAGGACTAGAGTGGTGCACATGGCCATATTAAAGGTTTGAAAAGCTTAAGCAATGGTTGGATTCCAAGTGAAAGAGTTCTTTTTGAGGAGAGTAGTGAGAGGTGTTGCAATCTTCCCATAACTCTTAACAAACTTGCGATAATACCCTGTTAATCCTAGAAATCCACGCAATCTCTTAAGAGTCTTTGGGTGAGGCTAGTATTGCATAGCTTCAATATTTTTAGGATCCACCCTGATGTCATCTTTGCCAACCATATGACCCAAGTATTCTACTTCTGAGGTGCCAAAATCACATTTAGACTGTTTCAGGAAAAATTGGTGCTGAGAGAGTAGATGGAGAACTCGATCCACATGAGCAAGATGGTATGTCCAGGTTTTGCTATAGATGAGGATATCATCAAAGAAAACTAAGACAAAATGACAGAGAAAAGTACGGAAGACATGATTCATGAGGCTTTGGAAGGTGGAGGAGGCATTACAAAAGCCAAAGGGCATGGCCAAAAACTCATAGTGGCCCTCATGAGTTCTAAAGAAAGACTTGGGAATATCTGCCTCTTTCATACATATCTAGTGGTAGCCCAAACGAAGATCCAGTTTAGTGAAGAATTGGGTGCCACTCAATTCATCTAGGAGGTCATAAATGATAGGAATGGAGAATTTGTCTTTGATGGTAAGTTTGTTGAGGGCACGGAAGTCAGGACAAATTCGCCAAGAACCTTATTTCTTCAGGACCATGACCACAGGCGACAAATAGGGCCTCGTACTAGGGCGGATAACGCCTGCATTAAGGAGTTCCTGGACCATTTTATCAATTTCATTGTTTTGGAAAAAGGGGTGACGATACAAACAAATATTGGGAGGAAGGCTTCCTGGTACAAGGGGAATGGAATGATCATGAACACCAGAAGAAGGAGGGAGGCCTTAGTGAGTGGAAAAGAACAATTGATGTTTAGAAAGGATGGCTTGGAGGTATTGCGGTATGGAAGGTGTCTCTGTTGCTTGTATGGCATGGAGTTGGGCGATAACACCAGAATGACCCTTTTTGAGCAGCTTTTCCATGCGATGAGAACTAATGATCTCAGGTGAACCTGCGGTGATGCCTTGGAACTTATATTGGTGGCCCTCTTGGTCAAATTCCATGGTTAAGTCTTTAAAATCCAGGAGAATGGGACCCAAAGTCCTTAGCCAGTCTGCACCCAACACAATGTCACAACCTCCCATGTCGATAGCAAACATATGGGATTTCAGGTGGTAGTCACCAATTTGGAGACACACATTTTCACAACACCCTCCACATTTCATGGAACCACCATTGGAAATCATGATTTGGAAATTATTGACGACATGGATGTAGCAATGAGTTTCTTTGGCAATGCAGCAATGAATAAAATTATGGGTGTTGCCACTATTAACCAGAATGATGACCTTCTGATGCTTGATGTAACCAATTAGCTTGAGGGTTTAGGGAACAGAGAAGCCAGTGAGAGAATTGAGGGAAATGACTGGTTCTACTTTGGGAGGGTCTGAGGGAGGGGTTATGTCAGTGGATTCAGGTGATTCAGACATAGAGGGAGTTTCTTCATCTTCTTCCAAAATCTCCTTGGAGATGGTCATAAAAATATTTTGTTCTTTACACTTGTGGCCCGAGAAATATTTGTCATCATAGTTATAACAAAGGCCTTTGAGTTGGCGTTCAACCATTTCAGCCCGGGTCAATTTTTTGATCTTTAGTGGAGCAGAGGGAGTAGTGGGATTTACTGGTTTAGGGCGAGGGATGAAGGAGGGTTTATGGTTTTGAGAAGATACAACCTGTTGTGATTCTTTATCTCTTTTGGTATCCTCCACCCAACTCTTAGGCTGAGCCATGAGGACATGGGCCCGAATTTCATCTTGAGGCCGCTGATAAAACACTCTTGGAAAAAGGCATCAGACATGCCCTTTGTTCTAAAATCCAGGCACTCAAAGGAAGCTATAAAGTCTTCCATTGTTCCTAAGTGTTTCAGCTTTGTCAAATGACCCAAATGGTTAGTTTCAGTGTCAAAGTGTTCATAAATATCTGCCACAAATTGTGTCCAACCAATATACCCTTGAAAAGAATTTTTTCTCCATTGCCACCATTGCCAATGTTCTTGATCTAGATGGAGAACACCATACTGGAGTTTGGACAAGTCATTTGTAATGTTGTATAAAGAGAAATAATGTTCCATTTGGGTTACCCAACCAGTGGGGTTTGAGCCATCAAATTTGGTCACATCCACCCATGGAAGGCGTAGGTCACGTTGAAAGTGATGGTTCTACAAGGTATGGGAATGAGAGGAATGGTCACCTTCAATATGTGGGGGTGAGGAAGAGGAAGGATTATCTGTAGGGATATGTAGTTTGGTGCATAGTGCTGAAAAGACTAATTCACGCTGGGTGGTGAGGTCTTGTTTTATTTTTCCCATTGAGGACTACATGGTTGTATTGATGGCGACGACATTGGCACTGAGTTGTTTCACTTCTTGTTGGGTCTCAATGAGACTAGACTGCAAGGTGTTGAAGCGATCTTCCAAGTCTTGGCTATGAGTATGGGCCATGAGGATGGGGAAACTGAAAAGGGATGGGCGGTGTAAAAACGTTTTGCCGAAAAAAATGATATGGATGAATGTGATAAGGGTGAAGAGATGAATCCAATGGAATAGGGCTGAAATAATGGTGAAAAAATTTCCAGACTTTTTTTTTTTTTTAGCGTCCGGTCTGAAGAATACTGCAGAGAGGAAATTCCCAAATGCTTAACCATAAATAAATGTGTATTTACTTGGCAACCCAAACACAGTTGCGTGGCAATAGATCTTGTCTGTTTTAATTTGTTTATGTTTATGTACCCAAGGGTTAGGTATTCAAGGGTTCTACAGACAAGGGTTTGCCCTATGCTATAGCTCTCTGATATACGTGCGGGGTCCAATAGTAGTACTCGAGACAATATCTCAGGGCACTAACTAAGGAGGATAGACCGTACCCTTAGCCGTACTACCCGAATACCCAAGTACTAGAGAGTATCTTCTCGAGTGTTATTCTCGGTGACACTATAGCAGTCATGCGGCCGATTGGTTTATCTAAAGAGGGCTTTAGGTAATCTAGGCCGATTCATACATAGGTGTTGTATGATGCACTACCACTCGAAGGGGTGCCAACAGGGGTTACAAGGGTGGCCAACAAATGTGTGCTTAAGTACCACTTGTATTTCCTGCGTGTATGAATCCCTCGACCGCAGGTTTATGCACGTAACGACAGATCTATGTGGCTTAAAGACGCCGGATTACGTCTCTACCCACACTTTCTGCCAAGGAAAGTGCTCTGATACCACTTGTAATATACCAGATATAAAATGTATGCAGAAGATAAATAAAATACTAGTAATGGTAGAATAACAACAATATAACCAGAGCATTCACCACAATAACACTGAAATGATATAAGAATAACAACATAAATAGCACTTTGAATTTGAAAGCAATGTTCATGGGCCTCTTCGTGGGGGCAACCTACAGTTGAGCAGAGTTCTATTACAATAATATCCAAGCTAGGGTTCTGATACCCTCGACTCCTATTTATACTAAAAAGAAGCATCTAGAGGAAGATCCTTTTAGAAGCGGAAGCTTCTATTAGGTCTTCTTACATCCGCCTTATTCTATTTTATTGAAAGGCCTTATTAATATTGACCTTTATTACATCCGAATATATTGTTCTACCTATGTGCGGGTTAGGACCCTAACAGATTTGCATCTTGAACAATTATATGTAAAAAACAATTCTCCATAGGGATTTGGAGGAAGAGATTTATATATAGTAGCCACAGGGGTATGAGGTAAATGAAAGGATAATTTGGTATGCATGTTGAAGAAGAGCTTGTATGGACTAAATCAAGCTCCAAGGAAGTGGTATTTAAATTTTGACAGGTTTATGATAGAACAAGGTTATAATAGATTTCATTTTGATCACTGTGTTTATTTTAAAATGATAGAAAATGGAAGATATATTTTATTTCTATTGTTTGTAGAAGACGTGCTTGTTGAAGGGTCTAATATGCATGATATAAATGTTCTCAAGAAGAAATTAGCTAATTCATTTGCGATGAAGGATTTGGGTGTTGTAAATAAAATCCTTGGTATGAGAATCACAAGAGACAGGAAAAATAAAAAAATGAGATTGTCTCAGGGTGAGTACATAGAAAAGGTGTTGGATAGTTTTAGAATGAAGAATGAAAAACCATTAAGTACACATTTGACCATCCATTTAAAATTAACCAAGGAAATTTGTCCCAAGACACAGGAGGAGATAAAATACATGTCCAGGGTCCCTTATTCATCAACAATTGGCAACTTAATGTATGCCATGGTGTGCACAAGACCATATATAGCACATGTAGTGGGAGTTGTGAGAAAGTATATGAACAATTTAGTTAAAGAACATTTGGAGGCAATAAAGTGGATTCTCAATTATTTGAGAGGTAATAACGCTCATGCATTATGTTTTGGAGGTTCAAACACTATTTTACAGGGATATTTTGATTCATATATGGAAGGTGATAAAGATAGTAGGAGGAGTACCACAGGGTATGTTTTTACTATAGGTGGAACAATAGTAAGTTGGATTTCAAAACTAAAAAAGGTTGTTGTACTTTCAACAACGAAAAAAGAGTATGTTGTTACTATAGAGGCTATTAAAGAAATGACTTGGTTACAATGGTTTATGGAGGAATTGGGAAATAAGGAGGAGAATAATAGGTTGTATTGTGACAATGAGAGTGTCATTCATCTTGCAAAGAAAACGACCTTCCATTCTAAGACTAAGAATATACAACTAAAGTATCATTTCATACAATCCATCTTGGAAGATGGACAATTGAAGTTGGAAAATATACATACTATCCAAAATCCTGCAGGCATGTTAAGAAAGGTAGTAATTAGGGAGAAACTAAGTTCCTGCTCAATTTCAGTTGGTATTCAAGCATGAAGGTGAAGATGAGAAATTTTCCTGGTGCAAGGTGGAGTATAGTCCAGAAGGTATAGTAGTAGTGGAGTGTTGACAGGTGTAAATGACACACCGTCAACTGGAAGGTCAAATCCATACTGGGGTTGTCTAAATAACCCAAGCCGTTTGGAATGAAATGACCTGACGAGTTTAGTGGCTCTATTGGCAAACTAAAGTCCTAAAAATAATAAAAGAAATGAAACTAATCTATGAAGCTATGATACTAAAGATATAAATTTAATAATTTTTGAATGTCAAAAAATAAATATGGATATGTGCATATGGTTATGAACAATGTATATACAATTGGCAAGATTTATAGGATATCTTGTGAAATAGATGTTTTTGAAAGTGTTTATAAAGTATATAAAGAAAGCATATACATTTTTTTTTTAATATTTAAAATCTAAAACAAACACTAAAGAATACTAATCGAATGTGATTGAAATGAGAACAAATAAACAATCAAAGCTAATTCAAATTGTTCCTATTTCATTGATAAATTATCTAACTAAAGAACAAATAAACTAACTTGTAATTAATTAACTAAAATGAATTTGTGCTCCTGTGCAATTTGAGCTCCTGGTTGTATTGTTGATGTGGGAAACCTGTAATGGAATGGTACTAACACTCCTAGAACAAACTCAAAGGTGATTTGGAGTAGGAATATAAAAGAAGATTGACAAATAGACAGATCTGGTGATATTATAATGATGAATACTTATAATAAAGGAAACTTAATACAAAGAATTCATGTAATACATCATTCAATATCCAACATAAATCAACAATATTTTAATGAAATATTGATCACATATGTAATATAGAACAACAAATTACAGACATAATTAAAGTGTTGAATAATATGAAATATCACATGATAATCAGACTAAAGCTGTATAAATGTAATGACATTTCATAAGATAAAGGTAAAACATAATGGGTAAGCGCCACGCTGGTCTAAAGCCAAGTAGTGAACATCTTCTCCATATATGTCTTGAAAGTCATATGTCCATAATGTGTTCCAATCAAAGATTTCATCACTACTAAGAGTGACCAGTATTTAAACTAGTTCAGGATTCAAATTCTCTTATCATACAAGATAGAGTTGAATCCACAAAAAATCAAATAATATTACAAAAATAGTGAAACTAGAAACCACTCATGCATGAGTTGGTTTGTCAAAAATAAACCAATGTTTTATAAACATAAAAAGTTAGAAACTACTGAATAATTGAGCGTATGATTCAAGGTGTTTTCTCCATGGAATCAACATCATAATCATACATTTCTTGTAGATACCAAAACAAATTTGATATTCAGATAACAATACTAATTATTATTCAAAAGAGTCTGGCTACAAAATCATAGATTTTGTAGCTAGTCTTATTATTAGCAAAAGAAATCAAATTAAATCTCCCTATTTTGATTTTTCATAATGGGATGGAATAAAATCAAAACAAAATCGTTTTACCATTAGAAATTAGCCAAAGAAGGATCCGACAGTTCAAAATTTATGATAGACTTGAAACTGGTTGTATTTTTAATGATTATATTCCCAGCCCTCTTGAATCTTTTATTTTCCCTCTTTGCGTGTGCCTTCAAGTCTAGGTTCTCTCGTTCCAATAGAGCATTATGAGCAGTAAAGTGTTTAAATTGAGCTTGTAAGGGAGGAATATCTCTATAATAATGCTCTATCCAGTCTAAGCATCTGTTGCAGTGCACAGGGGCAATGGTAGATTGACGTGGAATACAACCGACAATGGGTACTTCATTTTTCCCTATGGCTTGTTCTAGGTCGTGACTAATACCTGCAAAGCCTTCTCTGCCTCTAAGACATGGGGTATCTTAGACACAAATCCATATTGTTCAACCTTGGTAACAACCTCTTTCCTGGGACACTGATTTTCTGGGTCTTCACGAGCTAAGAAATCATTTATCTCTCAATATGAAGATTGATCATCGATCTCGATCATAGTGATCGAGCTCAGATAATCTCTCTTTCAATTTCCTAAGTTCCTACAAATCAATCGACCAAAATTCTTATTCCTGAAATTTAAATTCGAGCTCTCCTGTTTCTTTCCCTTACAAAATTTCTTCACAACAAGTTTATCATTATTGTTCAGATTATATTCATTCATAGGAATAGGGTGATTTTTCCCTTTCAATTTGCCAATTGCATGTTCTAGAGATTTCTTGGGTGAAAATATACATGGGAATTTCTTATCCATAGGGGTTTCATCAACAATAGAAGTTGGCTCATTTAACTTGAATCCATCAAGTGAATTGAAGACCTGGCTTTCGGTCACTGGTCTATCCAAATTAGGTTTTACAATTAGGTGAGGGATGATTGTATCGTCGACCTGTGTGAAGCCATTTCGACTTAGAAAACTCTCCCAATTGTCACCGATTCACAACAGGTGAGAAACCAACAGGATCTTAATGAGCCCGTGGTGGAAAAAACTTGATAGAGAATTCATACCCTATCATTTATAGCGTTTAGACATTTTATAAAGGCTCATTAACAAGTAAAACAACATGTTCAACTCGAACCCTATAAATAACCTAAGTAATCGAATGTGGTACAGAAAAACCAACCCATATCGGCCTTCACATGTGATAAACTATTTCAAAATTAAAAGGGGATTGTGCCATCTAGGTTTGATAAAATAAATGGGAACACCTTTTGGACAACAAGTGGATTTACGGGAAACCATGAATAAAATCCATGGGACATCATCCATTTTAGCATTCTTAAACCACTTTTCATATTTCAATGGGAGTCCTATCACCTTGCTTATGAAATATTCTGTTATTTATAACTGTACATCCCCAACCTTGGCCCTAAAACCGTGGAAAGTCTGTGCAAAATCCTGTGCAACTGGGAGGTTGTATCCTTTGAACTTATTGAGGAACACATCCCACACATGAGCCTTCAGGTCGTCTATGGTGTCATCATGGGATAGAAGATATTGGAAACCATTCATCTCGATATGAACTACAGGTGCCATTTCCACTGCGAAAAGGATACAACAACTACCACAAGGTGAAGGTTTCGTCTTCCAGAAGACGAGGAGCAGAGAGAGGTCTGTGTGAAATGTAATGGCACAAAAATTGCAAAGTTTGGGGACTGTCATAACTTGGAAAGAAGAGTTGGGGAAAATGAAAAATAAACAGAGAGCTCATAAAACTGTGGGCCACTAACCACGATGAATGCCAAACCCTCCATAGTAAAAAACCCCAATTCGCATAATGAATGATCTCATTAATGCTCAAGCCAACAAAGTGAATTGAAAACGTAGGTACAACATGCTTATACCAATTGACATGAATGATGATATAACAATTGAACTCATGAGAACTATATGAAACGTTAAACCAACGTTTTAGTGGGCTTGAAAATTTCACAAATTAATTCAATGATCAACTATAGAACCAATGCAGTCATGATATCCATAATACATTAAGATTTCGATGGTGGATTAATCAATAAGTTCATAAGACTTGAGTTTTAACCATATATGGGCACCTTTAAAACGATATTTCTAAGGTAAAATATATGAAACCAAGCCCCAAGTTTTATATTTAAATTCATGCTTACAGTCATGAATTTCAAAAAAGACAAAGGAAAATGCAAACAAAAACTCAATAAGCTAAGCTTAACCCAATCATCGCTTCGAAACTCAGAAACATAAAAATTTACAAATGAAAGGTGATGATAGCTACATAAAGAAATAATCTCTTTGTGGGAAATTTGATTGTAACAAGAATAAAAAATTATTGGTGGCTGCCAACAATGGTGACATACTAGGCGAAACAATTATCTCTGCATCACTAGAAAATTCGTGTTAGGGTGAGTTAGATGAAATGAATTTTTAGAAACAGTTAACAACAGGTCAAGCATTCCGATCATAACTCAGAAATAACATAGTTTATCATTAGATGTATTTCTGTCTAAAAAAAATGTAATCCGACATCTAACTTAGATTACGAGTGTAGCGATGTTTATGCAGTTGACTTCGATATTGTTGGCAGGGCCACTGCTGCCAAAAGGCGTCCATAGCCTCGGCAGGGATGCCATTTAACCCACTCTAGTACCTCTATCCTTTCCAAGAGTAGTCCATTGATGATACATAACATATTTACACTCGATCAAATTAAAAGACATACCTGAGGATCTTCTTAAACCTGGCATTGCTTCCCTTCCAGCAGGCTTGTTCAGTACCCCGACGAAGTTGCCTTGGTATCATGCATGCATTTACCCGCTTCCAGTAGACTTATTCAGTGTCTCAGCAGGTTTATAGACACTTCCCACACATTACAGTGTTTTCAACCCTCTAGAATTGTTTTATAATTTTGAGAAATTCATAATATTCAAGAGGGTGGGGTGATACTGAAAATATCATAGTTTGGAATGAAAATTTTGATCATTTACAAATTATTCTCCTATTTTGATGACCTATATCACGATTTGGAAACTTAGATTTCTGTTAGGAAACCATCTCGAGGATGGGAAGGTACAGTTGAGTTGTTTTCCTTAAAACAGGGACATCGTTAGAAGTTTGTTAATAATAATCGCATCTTCATGTAATTTCAATGAGAAACCAGAAACATTGATTTGAACATAAACTTACTTCTGCTGATTTGAGTTTTAGAATTTACTTCTCAAGTTCTTGGGGACCTATCAATTGCTGCTAATGAATGAGAATTATGATTCCCTTCCACAAATTTAATGGTGACTCAGGCATAACTATTTTAGAAAACAAATCATAATTAAGAAAAATGAAAAGAACCAAAATAAAAACAAAAAATAAAACATCAAAATATTTATAGAAGGGTGGAACATAAATTATCAGGTGAAATACCTCTTGAGGTCCTGGCCATTCACTGGAAAAGTGTCTGATTGTCCCTCCAAATTGTGCAGATGGAAAGAGTTGGGGCCCAATTTTTTAGAAATTACAAATAGTCCTAGCCACAAGTTTTGGAATTTGGTATGTTCCCCCTTACCCTCATGGGATTTGTCCCACTTGAGAACCAGATCTCTGACATTGAAATTCCTATCTGAAGATGAATTTGAATCAAACCATCTTTTTACAATTTGGTGGTGTTGATCCAGTTTCTGCTTTTCCTATGTTCTCACTTCCTCTATTTTTAATAAGGCATTTATTTGATTTTCTATAGAAGTGCACTCCTCCTCTTGAACTTTCTGCAACAATTGCAGGGAAGGAAGTAAGACATGTGGGGGAGAATTGTTTCTCTTCCATAAATGAGGAAGAAAGGGGAATTACCGACACAGGATTTTTGGGTTACCCTATCAGCCCAAAGTGAATTATACAATGCATTGTGCCAGTTCTTGTGATTTTCTGAAACTATCCTTTTAATAATCTTGATTAAATTTTTATTCGTTGATTCTGCTAAGCCATTTCCTTGAGGGTAGTAGCTTGCAGAATAATTCAGTTTAATCCCTTTTTCTAGATAAAAAATGTTCATATCAAGGGATGAAAAATAAGAGGCGTTATAAAAAGATAGACATTCGGGAATGCCGAATCGAGTGATGATATGAGAGTTCAGGAAATATACTACTTGATTTGTGTTTACCACTTTTAAAGGTATAGCTTCAGACCATCTAGTAAAATAGTTTGTTGTTGTAAGGATATACTTGTGCTGCTTCAAAGAAGAGGGATTAATTGGTCCTATGTTATCTAGGCCCCATTGCTGAAAATGCGTATCTATAGTAACATGATGCAAAGGGAATGGTGCCTTCTTTACCCGTCCTGCAGCCTTTTGGCAGATTATGCATTTGTGGGACAATGTATGGGAATCTTTAAACAAAGTAGGCCAATAGTATCCAGATCTTAACACTTCGTGGGAAGTGGTATCTCCACCGAAGTGGCCACTAGATTCTCCTGCATGAAGTTCATATAACACTTTTTTTTACTCTTCCTTTCTAAACAATGCAAGAAAATGCCATCAAAATTCTTTTGAAATAATACATCATTTATTAATTGGAAAGAAGCATATTTAAGCCTAAGTGCTCTTCTATTTTTAGGGTCAAGGTTGTGGGGAGAATATCCATGTGTTAAATAAAATTTAATGTTCTCATACCAAGAATTGATAGTATCTTGTGCACAACTGATATGTTTTTCATTATGTTGATTCACAGTTGAGGCGTTTATTTGAATTTCTTGTTCTTGAACTGAATCAACCACTAGTTTACATAGAACTTGACCTCTAACAATTTGTGTAGGGGTTATTTCAAGGTCATATTCCTGTAGTGACTTCATCCAATTAGCCCTTTTCTCACCCATACTAATAGGTTTCTCACAATAGGGTAAGGAAGAATAACCTTGGTTCTGGATTTCAATAGGTACGACCAGAAGTGTTTAGTTGCTTTGAAAACAATATATGCCTATTGATATACTGCTGGGTAATTAAGCTCTGCTCCTTTAAAATATAAGCTCATGAAGGCCATGGGTATCTCATTGATTTAAATGTTTTTCTATGTAAGTACAACAACATAAGATCGGTCAGATGAAAAAGTGTAAAGAGTGAAATCCTGAGAAAAGTCGAGAGTCATCAAGGAAGGGGATTCTATTATTTCTTTTCTAATTGAATTGGAAGCCTAAATTTCTTTCGATCCCCAACGATACAAGACATCCTTTTTAATTAAATTCTGTAACGATCTAATCATTTTTGAGAAGCTTGGGACAAACCTTATGACGAAATTAATCTTTCCCAAAAAGGACTGCATGGATTTTTCAGAAGAAGGAGGGAGGAGTTTAGGAATATCTTGGATTCTTTCAGGGTCAATAATCATTCCATCCTTAGACACTATAAATCCAATAAGTTTTCCTTTCTCTAATGCAAAGACCGATTTCTTAGGGTTAAGAGATATGCCGAACTTGCGACATCATTCTAGGACAACCCTAAGGTGAGACAAGTGATCTTTCTTGCATTTAGAGAAGATAGTGAAATCATCATGATAGACCATGACTGACTGGTTAATGGGGCCACATAAAGAAATATCCATTTCTCTCTGGAAAGTGGCGCCAACGTTTATTAGTACGAAAGGCATTTTCTTGTAGGCATAAGTGCCCCATGGGGTACGAAATGTGGTTTTAAGATGGTATGAGGGAGACATAAGTACCTGGTTGTATCCCGAAAAAACCATCTAGCAGAGATAGTCTTTCGGAACTAGAAACCTGTTTTAGAATTTGTTCCATTGGAGGAACATGGTAGATGTCTTTATTAGACGCTTGTTTTAAGTTCCAAAAATCCACACAGAGTTGCATTTCACCACTTTTATTTCTTATAGGGACTAAATTAGACACCCATTGCGTGTGCCTAACTGGGAAAATTATCTTTGCAGTTAGTAATTTGTTTAGTTCCTTTTTAACCGTGGGTTCTAATTTAGGATGCATCTTCCTTAATTTATGTTGAAAAGGTTGAGTCTGGGGTTTCATAGGGATTACATGTTTTATGATGTTGGGGTAAAAAAATTTCAAGTCATTATACATCCAAGAAAAAACGTCTTTAAATTATTTAAATAACTTTATAAAAGCATATATTTCTTGCTCGGAACATCCCTTTCCCAGATTAATACTTTGAGGATTATCTCTTGTTCATAAATTAACCGTTTCATAGATAAAAGTGGAACTGTTAGTTTTATAATTTACTGCCCCCCTAAATTTATCATGCAAGTCATAAAATTTCTCTAATCTCACAATAAATATGGGGATAGAGTTTACCAGCTCAGAAGTCAATTCAGGAGATCAAGGATCAGATATTACCATGAAGTTTCATAGGTTCTTGTCATGAGTTCGTTCATCAATGAATTCACCTTGGAAGGTGTCTTCCATATGAAGAAAGTTGATGATCTGCTGGTCATCATCGAATACTCTCCAATTTGTGATGTTATCCAGGATCAACGGCCTGAACAACAATTCAATTGAAAATGCATTAGGGGAGAGACCTTCAATCGACAATATTTTAGAAGCAACGTTGGCCAATAAATCAACTTCTGAACTACTCAATATAGAAATGGAATTTATGTTAAATGCTGAAAATATATGCATCAAACTCCATACCTCGGTTTGGTAGCTTTTCAGATGTGGTGACAAATAGTATATGGCATTTCTTACCTACTTGACAACGATTTTTGAATCATCGAATACTATCAAATTTTTCACGTCCATATCCAGTGCTTTCCTAAGTCCTTGTAGAATTTCTTCGTACTCGGTCGTGTTATTAGTACATTCAAACTCTAACCGACAAGTAATAAAATTGTTATTACCTGCGGGATCGATGAGTACACAACCAACACCTTCTCCTTATTTTTATTTGGATCTGTCAAAGTATAAGGACCAGATCTGTGCGTCATCATGAGTACTTGGAATACTTGGCAAAACTGGTGTCTAAGTATAGGTTGTAACTTCAGATTGCTGCCTAGGATCAGTGATAGAAGAAATTTTGGTCATGAAATTACCAAAGAAGGTATTCATTCCCTGTGTTTCAAATGAATTTGCAGATGTAACAAAAGGCTCATTTGTATCATTCATATCCATTACAGTATGATTGATATAACGTTCTCTATTTATCTTGATTTTGCTGGGATGTGCATTTTCAGGTAGCCACAAATGAGACCAATCTGTGGCAAAGTAACCATGCAGCTATTCTAACCAATCCCTACTTAAAAATAGGCCATAAAATTCAGGGATATCAACAATGATAATATCAATTATCTGATGAATTTTAATATTGGATGATAGTGTAATCAACACATTCTTAAGCTCACCAATTACTTTAATGTTTGTTCAATCTAACTGAATGATTTAGAGATCAGAAGGTTTAAATTTTGCATTAATGTTTTGGCATACAGACAGAGGAATCGTGTTTGATGATGCACCAAATCGACCATACAATTATGTACATTCCTATTAAAAATTCAAAGGTTAACAAAAAATGGGGGACATTTTTTCGAGTGTTGACAACAAAATTCTGCTGATTTTTTATTGTTGTCCCTAAAACAGTTTTATCTACATTTGCTACAGTTTTTTCTGTTAAGTCCCTTTTGTCTAGAGATTAAGATGTATTTTTAGTTGGGACATTTTTAGCTGTATTTGAATGAATTTCTGTTGATTTGTTTCTGCTAGGATCGTTCTTTTTACTGTTTTCAACGATGCTTTGAAGCATTTTCTACAAAATAAGGGGAAATTTCAGTAGTACAAAAATAGAAATATAAGCCCTCAATTTTGTCAGAACTTCAATTAAATCGTATTCTAAAACTAGGGTTGATCATCTTTGTTTAATTTTAGTTTTCTTTGACTGTTTTAGAAGCACATTTTTACTTATTTCAGAAGGGGGTTTATTTTGTGTTTTGCTTCGTGTGTTGTAGGGGTGGACAATTTCAAAATTCGCTTGGAAGATACTGTCTGAAAAGTGATCGAAAAAAGGGGGATATGAATCCTCCTCTTTTGGTACCTCTTCCTCAAATATATCATCATAATTTTTAGGAGGAACATAAGAAAAATTATCATGTGCTTCTAATATGGTTTGCAAAGCATACTGTAAACTTTCAAAATTTAGACCTTCTGTGATCGGGTTTGGCCGATTAGGAGGAAAAGGTTTTCTGAAAGGAGGTTTAAAAATTCATTTCTTGTGGATGCCTCCTCGACTGATCTCTTCAAGTCGTTGACTTGATTGGACAATTTTTGGAAATATTTCTGCAAGCTCTCTAAGTCTAAAGTTTTTTGTTGATTTTTGGTTGGAGGAGTCCTAGTGAGAATTTATATTTTCTTCTTAGAGGATGAGGTTGTTTTAGCTTCACTATTAATATTATCTTTTAAGCTCAAAATATCTTTCTCAATTTGACTTGCCTCCTCAAAAGCTTCCAACAAAGTGTTCTTTTTAGACCTTTTGACCCATATGGCTATATTATTGTGCAAGGCTTTATCATAATATGCGACGATTAAACTTTCTGCGGGAATCGAATCTGCAGGGATTTTGTAATCATGTTCATCCCTATATATAAAAACTAACAACAACTAAACCCTTTTACAATCATGTTCATCCCTATATATAAGCTAGGTTGTGTCTTCTGTCTTAGCTTCCATGCTTTCCTGTTCTGTTGCAACCGCTTTTTCTTAGTTGGCGTTGTGCTGTCCCTTTTTGCAATTGATTTCTATTGCTTCTCCTTATTATGTTGTTCCTCTTCTTTTGAGACTTGGGGATAGGGTACTCAGCCAAAGCTTGTGCATTTCCTTATCCCAAAAATGAAGGGCCCAACAGGATCCGACCAAAAACCTTGACTCGCCCTCAATTCAAGTGCCCAGTTCTTTCGCAGCTTCCAAGAGAAACTATTGTTTTCCATTTCCTCCTTTTCTTATTTATTTTTCTCTTCAAACGAAGGGCCAAAATCTGGGACCAACTCCAAGGACCGCTCCCTCACTCCTTGAATCTTTCAACTTTATCATGGCACTTCCTGGCAACAAGTGATGCCTCTGCTACGAACTGTTGGGTCACCTCTGTCATACATCCCTGGGGCTTGGATGCGACTAATGAGTTCCACTCAGAATCTGTTGTTGCATCAACTTGATGAATCTGCATGTACACTATCTGAATGAAAGGCCAGAAGTCGCACAACTCTTTATTTTCTATGGACTATGCCTCAAAGAGGGCATTCAACTCATTGTCTACCTTTTGGATCTAGTTGAACTTCTGTTGTTGCTCCAATGGATCCATTGTGGCTGCAACTTCTTCATTCAACACCTGTATTTTAGTGTGCACCTCCTCCAAGACCTAGTTGCATCTAGTGATGATGCCCATACAATCGTTGAATTCCCTGAAAAACTTTGTGCATTCAGCTGTGTACTTATGTAGTTTTGTACGGGCATTGTTTCCTTCTAGTACTATCTTCTCCATATACTCCTATAGCTTCTAAGGCTGTTGCTCTGCTTCTTGTTGCGTCTGTCACAAATTCACTTCCAGTTGTTCAGTGCAAGTGGCCAGTTGTGTCCATGGTCCTTCGAGCAGCTCAATCTGATGCTCTAGCTCTCCTGCATCGCTCGCTTCAAGTAGTTCGAGTGTGACCTTCCGAATCTTCAGCCAGGCTTGAGAAATCCTTTCCTGCACTCTTTCCAGTTGGTGCTCAACCTGGATATTTTCATGCGGGGGGGGGGGGAATTGTTTCTGTTCGGTAGATGAGGAAGAAAGGGGAATTACCAATAGACGATTTTGGGGTTACCCTATTAGCCCAAAGTGAATTATACAATGCATTGTGCCAGTTCTTGTGATTTTCTGAAACTATCCTTTTAATAATCTTGATTAAATTTTTATTTGTTGATTCTGCTAAGCCATTTCCTTGAGGGTAGTAGCTTGCAGAATACTTCAGTTTAATCCCTTTTTCCAGAAAAAAAAATGTTCATATCAAGGGATGAAAAGTAAGAGGCGTTATAAAAATCCAGACATTCGGGAATGCCGAATCGAGTGATGATATGAGAGTTCAGGAAAGATACTACTTGATTTGTGTTTACCATTTTTAAAGGTACGGCTTCATGCCATCTAGTAAAATAGTTTTTTGTTGTAAAGATATACTTGTGCTGCTGCAAAGAAGAGGTATTAATTGGTCCTATGATGTCTAGGCCCCATTGCTGAAAATGTGTATCTACAGGAACATGATGCAAAGGGAATGGTGCCTTCTTTACCCTTCATGCAGCCTTTTGGCAGATTATGCATTTGTGGGACAATGTATGGGAGTCTTTAAACAAAGTAGCCCAATATTACCTAGATCTTAACACTTTGTGGGCAGGGGTATCTCCACCGAAGTGGCCACCGACTTCTCTTGCATGAAGTTCATATAACACTTTTTCTAACTCTTCCTTTCTAAACAATGAAAGAAAACACCATCAAAGTTCTTTTGAAATATTACATCATTTATTAACAAGAAAGAAGCAGATTTAAGCCTAAGTGATCTCTGTTTTTAGGGTCAAGGTTGCGGGGAGAAGATCCATGAGTTAAATAAAATTTAATGTTCTCATACCAAGAATTGACAGTAGCTTGTGCACACCTGATATGTTTTTCATTATGTTGATTCACAGTTGAGGTGTTTATTTGAATTTCTTGTTCTTCAACTAAATCAACCACTAGTTTACATAGTCCTTGACCTCTAACAATTTGTGTAGGGGTTATTTCAAGGTCATATTCCTGTAGTGACTTCATCCAATTAGCCCTTTTCTCACCCATCTCTTTTTGTACTAACAAGTTTCTCACAATAGGGTAAGGAACAATAACCTTGGTTATGGATTTCAACAGGTATGACCGGAAGTGTTTAGTTTCTTTGAAAACAACATATGCATGTTGATCTACTGCTGGGTAATTAAGCTCTACTCCTTTAAAATCTAAGCTCATGAATGCAATGGGTATCTCATTGCTTTCAACGTTTTTCTATGTAAGCACAACAAAATAAGATCGGTCAGATGAAAAAGTGTAAAGAGTGAAATCCTGAGAAAAGTTGGTAGTCATCAAGGAAGGGGCTTCTATTATTGCTTTTCTAATTGAATTGAACGCTTGAATTTCTTGTGATCCCCAACAATAGAAAATATCCATTTTAATTAAATTTCGTAACGGTCTAATCATTTCTAAGAAGCTTGGGACAAACCTTCTGATGAAATTAATCTTTCCCAAAAAGGACTGCATGGATTTTTCAGAAGAAGGAGGGAGGAGTTTAGAAATATCTTGGATTCTTTTAGGGTCAATAATCATTCCATCCTTAGACACTATAAATCCAATAATTTCCTTTCTGTACTGCAAGGACCGATTTCTTAGGGTTAAGAGATATGCCGAACTTGTGACATCATTCTAGGACAACCCTAAGGTGAGACAAGTGATCTTTCTTGCATTTAGAGAAGATGGTGACATCATCGAGATAGACCATGACTGACTGGTTAATGAGGACACAGAAAGAAATATCCATTTCTCTCTGGAAAGTGGTGCCAATGTTTATTAGTCCGAAAGGCATTTTCTTGTAGGCATAAGTGCCCCATGGGGTACGAAATGTGGTTTTAAGCTGGTCTGAGGGAGACATAAGGACTTGGTTGTATCCCTAAAAACCATCTAGCAGAGATAGTCTTTCGGAACCAGACACCTATTTTAGAATTTGTTCCATTGGAGGAACATGGTAGATGTCTTTATCAAACACTCGGTTTAAGTTCCGAAAATCCACACAGAGTCGAATTTCACCACTTTTCCTTCTTACAGGGACTAAATTAGACACCCATTGCGTGTGCCTAACTGGGAAAATTATCTTTGCAGTTAGTAATTTGTTTAGTTCCTTTCTAACCATGGGTTCTAATTTAGGATGCATCTTCCTTAATATATGTTGAAAAGGCTGAGTTTGGGGTTTCATAGGGATTACATGTTGTATGATGTTGGGGTCAAATGTTTTCAAGTCATTATACGTCCAAGAAAAAACGTCTTTAAATTCCTTAAATAACTTTATAAAAGAGGATATTTCTTTCTCGGAACATCCCTTTCCCAGATTAATATTTTGAGGATTATCTCTTGTTCCTAAATTAACCATTTCATAGATAAAAGTGGAACTGTTAGTTTTACAATTTACTGCCCCCCGCCCTAAATTTATCATGCAAGTCATAAAATTTCTCTAATCTCACAACAGATATGGGGATAGAGTTTACCAGATCAGACGTCGATTTAGGAGATCAAGGATCATATATTACTCTAAAGTTTCATAGGTTCTCGTCATGAGTTCGTTCATCAATGACTGCACCTTGGAAGGTGTCTTCCATATGCATAAAGTTGATGGTTTGCTGGTCATCATCGAATACTCTCCAATTTGTGATGTTATCTCGGATCGATGGCCTGAACAACAATTCAA
Organism: Picea engelmannii; assembly: GCA_009831015.1. Taxonomy (NCBI): domain Eukaryota; kingdom Viridiplantae; phylum Streptophyta; class Pinopsida; order Pinales; family Pinaceae; genus Picea; species Picea engelmannii. Next base: position 81,103 of record ML805246.1, read on the forward strand.
TTGAAAATTCATTAGGGGAGAGACCTTCAACGGACAATATTTTAGAAGCAACATTGGCCAATAAATCAACTTCTAAATTACTCAATCTAGAAATGGAATTTATGTTAAATGCTGAAAATTTATGCATCAAACTCCATACCTCGGTTTGGTAGCTTTTCAGATGTGGTGACAAGAAATGTATGGCGTTTCTTACCTACTTGACCATGATTTCTGAATCACCGAATACTATCAAGTTTTTCATGTCCATATCCAGTGCTTTCCTAAGTCCTTGTAGAATTTATTCGTACTCAGTCGTGTTATTAGTATATTCGAACTCTAATTGACAAGAAATAAAAGTGTTATTACCTACAAGATCGATGATTACACAACCAACACCTACTCTTCTTTGTATTTGGATCCGTGAAAGTATAAGGACCAAATCTGTGAATCGTCAGGAGTACCTGACATAGTTGGCAAAGCTGGTGTCTGAGTATAGGTTGTAACTTCAAATTGCTGCCCAGGATCGGTGATAAAAGAAATTTTGGTCATGAAATTACCAAAGAAGTTATTCATTCCCCGTGTTTCAAATGAATTTGCAGATGTAAAAAAAGGCTCATTTGTATCATTTAGATCCATTACAATACGATTGAGATAACATTCTCTATTTATCTTGATTTTGTTGGGCTATGCATTTTCAGGCAGCCAAAAATGAGACCAATCTGTGACAAAGTAACCATGCAACTGTTCTGACCAATCCCTACTTAAAAACAGGCCATAAACTTCAGGGATATCAACAATGATAATATCAATTATCTGATGAACTTTAATATTGGATGATAGTGTAATAAACACATTCTTAAGATCACCAATTACTTTAACGTTTGTTTGATCTAGCTGAATGATTTTGAGATCGAAAGGTTTAACTTCTGCATTAATGTTTTGTCATACAAACAGAGGAATCACATTTGATGATGCACCGAATCGACCATACAATTATGTACATTCCTATTAAAAATTCAAAGGTTAACAAAAAACGGGGGACATTATTCCGAGTGTTAACAACAAAATTCTGCTGATTTTTTGTTGTTGTCCCTAAAACAGTTTTATCTACATTTGCTATAGTTTTTTCTGCTAAGTCCCTTTTGTCTGGAGGTTCAAATGTCTTTTTAGTTGGGACATTTTTAGCTGTATTTGAATCAATTTATGCTGATTGTTTTCTGCTAGGATCGTTCTTTTTATTGTTTTCAATGATGATTTGAAGCATTTTCTGCAAAATAAGGGGAAATTTCAGCAGTTCAAAAATAGAAATATTAGCCCTCAATTTTTTCAGATCTTCAATTAAATCATATTCTAAAACTGGGCCTGCTAATCTTTGTTTAATTTCAATTTTCTTTGACTGTTTCATAAACACATTTTTACTTACTTCAGAAGGGGGTTTATTTTTCATTTTGCTTCTTGTGTTGTAGGGGTGGACAATTTCAAAATTCGCTTGGAAGATACTGTCTGAAAAGTGACCGAAAACAGGGGGAGATGAATTCTCCTCTTCTGGTACCTCTTCCTCAATTGTGTCATCAGAATTTTCAGGAGGATCAGAAGAAAAATTATCATGTGCTTCTAATATGGTTTGCAAAGCATACTGTAAAATTTCAAAATTTAGACCTTCTGTGATCGGGTTTGGCTAATTAGGAGGAAAAGGTTTTCTGAAAGGAGGTTTAAAAATTCCTTTTCTTGTGGATGCCTCCTCGGCTAATCTCTTCAAGTCGTTGACCTGATTGGAAAATTTTTGGAAAGCTTTATGCAAGCTCTCTAAGTCTAAAATTTTTTGTTGATTTTTGGTTGGAGGAGTCCTAGTGAGAATTTATATTTTCTTCTTAGAGAATGAGGTTGTTTCAACTTCACTATTAATATTATCTTTTAAGCTCGAAATATATTTTTCAATTTGACTTGCCTCCTCAAAGGCTTCCAATAAAGTGTTATTTTTAGACCTTTTGACCCATATGGCTATATTATTGTGCAAGGCTTTATCATAATATGCGACGATTAAACTTTTTGCGGGAATCGAATCTGCAGGGATTTTGTAATCATGTTCATCCATATATATATAAAAACTAACAACAACCGAACCTTTTTACAATCATGTTCATCCCTATATATAAGCTAGGTTGTGTCTTCTGTCTTAGCTTCCATGATTTCTTGTTCTGTTGCAACCGCTTTTTCTTAGTTGGCATTGCGCTGTCCCTTTTTGCAATTGATTTCTATTGCTTCTCCTTATTATGTTGTTCATATTCTTATAAGACTTGGGGATAGGGTACTCAGCCAAAGTTTGTGCATTTCCTTATCCCAAAAATGAAGGGCCCAACAGGATCCGACCAAAAACCTTGACTCGCCCTCGATTCAACTGCCCAGTTCTTTCACAACTTCCAGGAGCAACTATTGTTTTCCATTTTCCTCCTTTTCTTATTTATTTTTCTCTTCAAACAAAGGGCCAAACTCTGGGACCAACTCCAAGTACCGCTCCCTCACTCCTTGAATCTTCCAACTTTATTGTGGCACTTCCTGGAAACGAGTGATGCCTTTTCTACGAACTGTTGGGTCGCCTCTGTCGTACATCCCTGGGGCTTGGATGCGACCAACGAGTTCCACTCAGAATCTATTGTTGCATCAACTTGATGAATCTGCATGTACACTATCTGAATGAAAGGCCAGAAGTCGCGCAACTCTTTATTTTCTATGGACTATGCCTCAAAGAGGGAATTCAACTCATTGTCTACCTATTTGATCTAGTCAAAATTCTGTTGTTGCTCCAACAGATCCATTGTGGCCGCAAATTCTTCATTCAACACCTGGATTTTAGTGTGCACCTCCTCCAAGACCTAGTTTCATCTAGCGATGATGCCCATCCAATCGCTAAATTCCCTGAAAATCTTTGTGCATTCAGCTGTGTACTTATGTAGTTTTGGGCGGGCATTGTTTCCTTCCAGTACTATCTTCTCCATCTGCTCCTGTAGCTTCTGAGGCTACTGCTCTTCTTCTTGCTGTGTCTGTCGCAAATGCACTTCTAATTGCTCAGTGAAAGTGTCTAGTTGTGTCCATGGTCCTTCGAGAAACTCAATCTAATGCACCAGCTCTCCTACATCACTCGCTTCAAGCAGTTCGGGTGCAACCTTTCAAATCTTCGGCTAGGCTTGAGAAAGCCTTTCCTACACTCTTTCTAGTTGGAACTCAACCTAGATCTTTTCATGCACTTCTTGTGTCCGACATTCTTGCGTGAGGAGTGCTTCATCCCTTACATGTTTGGAAAACCTTTCGGCTTCCTGGAGCCTCTGCTCTAGTTGATCAGTGGATGCTTTGATCAGTCCAAACAAGTGCGTCACTGGCCACTATGCTAGGTTAGCGGATGAAGGGGTTGCATCTCTGGGTGCTCAAGACTGTAGTGGAAGTCCATTGGTTGTTGAATTCTTCGAGCGGGTATCTACCTCCTCCTTTGTTGATGGTCCTAACACAAGCCTCAACTTTAGCACTGAGGGAAAGAGTGTTAGAACCTCTATTCTAGCCATGCAGAGTTGCATCATCTTTGTGCATTGCTGAGGGTTCTGGAGAACTAGGTCCATCTGTTCTTGCATGGATGTCATGCTCTACTCGAATGTTGATCCCGGTTCCTTTTGAACCTCTGGTATCTCCTGCCCATTTCTTGCATCTGCTTCTTGCATTTCACTTTCTTGGCCACCCTCAACCTTAGTCATTGAGGGGATGTGTTGGGTGCTTTGAGCTTGCATCTCCTCCTCCATTTGGGTGTCCTTTTTTGGCACAAAAGGCAGAATTTGTTGGTCCTAGATTTCTGGGTTCAGACTAATCAGCTGCAGACTCTACTCTGGTACTTCATTGTTTCTACCAGAAACTTCTGGTCTCAGCTCAGGCAACTCCTAGGTTGTTTCGAGGAGTTCTTGGTCTTCTTTCTCTGGGGGATCAAGCTTCATTGGATCTGGATCTGTGGTTTGGGGTGGACTAGTGGTTTCTGGGGGTGGCGACTGGGGTTGTGATGATGGGGGGTGCTCATTGATGATGGTGTATGGAAAGGTGTCAGGCTCATGGTAGTCATGAATATGGATGATGGTGGCTTCTCTGATCATTGAGCGAGTGTGGGGGACAGATGATGCAATGGGTTCGAGGTTCATAGGTTTACTCAGAGAGACCTCAATTTTGAGCTTCTTCACCACTGGTTCTGTGTTGAATGCAACACTTAGGATCTCATTGACATCCACACCTGTCAACATGAATTTATATAGTAGCGGGTGGAAGATAGGAAACGTTCTTTTCTTACACTCCAATGGCTGAGTCTTGTCTTCCTCCTCAGAGTCTGACTCTGCGAGAGCTTCTTTCTTCTATGGCTTTGAGCCTATGCTCGGTCCTACCCCTACTTCTTTTCCTTTCTTCTTCAGTATCTTGACAGGAAAAATATAGTGCATCCCCGACTTACGTAGGTTTCCTTTAACTCCTGGCCACAACATTACCTCTTTTTCGAAGGCCTCCTCGTCCAGTAGAATGACAACATCCTCGAGTAGAAATCCTCCCTGTTAGCATGCCTTGGCCATATGAACGTATGATTTCAATTCATACTGAAAGAAATGTTCCTCATGTTTCAGTTGAGGAGCTCCTATGGAATGAACAGTCTCTACGTTGCGTCTATCAACCCATTTTACCAGTTAGAGAACGTTGTGGTGTTGAAAGTTGTATTCTTTGAATCCATCCTGGACTGCCAGTGCTCTAACATCTTTGCAAGGTTCCCTTTGTCTACTAGAAATGGCGGCATTCCCATAGGTGGATTCCACTTGAACATTGTCAATTCCATCAGCAGATATATGTAGGTGAAGTTGCCTCCCTTCTCCTGGGCTTCCTCGCAAGCCACTAGTAGTTCCTCCAGTAGGTAACCACACCAATTGAATACAACGCCATTGGTGAAAAAGTCTGCTACTGACAATGCATCTAGCGTGCATTCGCCCTCGTAATATGACCTCATAAACTTGTTGGCTATGATGTAAAAACTAGTCCTAACTGTCTTTGGTAGTATGGGGTCATTTTTTGTTTTGTGCCCCCCCCTCTGAGTAGGTAATCTTTCATAGAGGCTGGGCTCTCCTTTCTTTTTTCCATGCTTACCAGGACCCTAGAATCCTTTTGACACATCCTCGCCTTCGAGGGACAGTCTAGTAAGCTAATGGATGTCTTCAGTATGGATTAGGTACTACTTGTCCAACTAGATACTACAGTCATGTACGCTGTTGATCAGGAATTTGGTGCACCACACAACCTCACCAGTGGTACCAAATACGGGTAGGTCTCTGAGGTTCATGATGGTCGAATTGAAGAGGTTGATAAATTCTGGTCTTGACATGAACTGCATGCCCCCTAACTCATATGGAACCATATCCTAGAATACTTCCATGTTCATATGAGGGAACACGACTGGATATGTTAAGTCAAGATCAAGGATCTTGACCTCTTCCACCTTCCCCTTGAGATCACCCACGACCTTGACTCAGGGGTCGCAGGGCTCATCTGGTACCGCATCTTTAGAAATGGTGCTTCAACTTCTTGTGGCTCTCAACATTGTGGATTCTGAGTTATCACAACTTTTTTGGTGAGGTAAGGACTAGGGGTCACGGTTATGAGTTTCACAATTGCACAAGCTTGCTCACTCTACAGAATTCACAAATTGCTAAGCTCCTTTGAAAATAATGCGTTCTATTACGAGTTCTCAAAGCATTATACTTGAGCTTAGCAGAACATTTAGCAATAGATGTTGTTCATCATGACCATTTGGACACAACTTGGATCTGAGTTGTCCAATGAGATGGGTTAACGGGGCAAATCCTATCGGGCAATTCTATCTTTTACTTGTGCGAATTGGATAGGGACACGGTCAGTTTCAGACCTTTCCATTTGACGGGTGGGAATCCTGACATGAATACCGATGAAATCTTTTTGTATCATGGATTTATGGCTTAACTGAATTCAGATGGGGTACCGTAATGGAAATAAGGGTTGTGACTAGACTGGGTTTGTGTGGCACATGGACTTAGATCATATTCAGATTCGTTCTCCCTCCGACCACAAAGGGGGTCCTAGTCATATTAATGACTTTCATTAATGGATTCTTTGCGCTTATGATACTACGTTGCTGAGCCACTCATTCTGCATCAACCAACACTTAAATAGAAAATGAACTACATGTCGCGGTGCAACACTGCGCACCTCAACTTTATTAATTGAATTCACAAAAAATTCAGAAAACTCCAATCTAACTATTACACATGCTCCTTTGGACTAGAGAAACAATCCTTTTTTCATAGTTCTGAGACATATAGGGTTTCAGGAAAGTGCCATTCACTCATGTTGTCCGCAGCATACCATCCAGTTGCGCAAGTCTGACTGCTCCTGAGGGTCAAATATTCACACTTATAAATGGTCCCAACCAGTGCATGTGCAACTTGTAGGATGCTTCTGGTACCGACTATAATAGAGTAGAACCTTGTCTCCTTGCGCAAATACCTTATTTTTAATGTGATTTTCGTGCCAAGCTTTTTGTATCATTTTTTCAACTGACTAATGGAATTCTTCTAGAAACCTGGTCTCCTCGAGTTCTTGTAGCTCCATAAGTCTTTGCGCAACTAATTGCTCCTCCAACATGTGTGATCTGTGCAATGTACAAACTTGGAGTTATGAATTCTATAGGCACCACTTCCTCTTTCCCATAAACTAGATGGAACGGTGTGTACCTATGGATTTTCTTTGTGGTTGTCCTGTAAGCCCATAGCACTATTGGAACTTTGTTATCCCAGTCTTCCTAATTTGCACAACAGACCTTTGTTAACCCTGTCTCCAGAATCTTGTTGAATGCTTTTACTAGTCCATTAGCCTACAGGTGGTAGGGTCTGCTTTTGTGATGTTGGATCAGGAACTCTATTGTAAGCTTGGCTATAGTGATACTAATAAAATGAGCTCCCTGATCACTGGTTAGTCTCCTAGGACATCCAAATTGAGTGATAATATTCTAAAAAATGAACCCAACAATAGTATTGGTCGAACAGTCTTGAACCACTGCTGCTTCAACCCAATGTGTAAGGTAGTCAGTTGCGGTAATGATGTATCTATCCTTTGAATTCTTAGCTATGGGGTTGATCAGTCCAATGAAGTCAACTACCCATTTCTCAAATGACTTTAGATCTCTAACTGGTTGAAGTGGTAATTCATCTCGTCGTGACAACTTACCCACTCTTTGAAAAACATCACATGATCTAGCATATATCTTTTCATCCTTGAAGAGTGTTTCCCACCAAATTCCAGCTTGTAGAACTTTCTGCATAGTGGCCTTCCCTCCTACATGACCTCCCGCAACTCCATTGTGGCATTCCCAGAGTATATCCTATCTTTCATGATCCAGGACACATGTTCTACGGATATTATCGAGTCCTAGTTTATATAGCTGTCCTGCGATCAACTGGTAATCCACTACTCTAACAACCATATGGCATTTCTGGGTTGCAGAATATGTTTCTGGGAAGGCCCTTGTACTTTAGAAGACTGCTATGTCCTCTAGGTACTATGGTATGGCCTCAACTCAGAACAAGTCTGCATCTGGGAGATAATCGTCAATTGCTCCACCAGTTTGCCCCGACTCTAATCTGGATAGGTGATCAGGTCCTACATTGCATCTTCCAGGCATAACAATAAATTCAAAAAAAAATTCTTGAAATAACAAAAACCATCTACAAATTCTCCCTTCCAACATAGGTTTTTTAACTATATATTTCAATGCATAATGATCAGTGAAGAACTTAAAATGAAAACGTAACAGATAATGTCTAAATTTATGCAAAGCATAAATCATGGCTAAACCCTCCCTTTATGTCATTGTGTAGTTGTGCTCTTCTTGTGACAACTTTCAACTCGCAAAGTATATAAGATGATCCATGGCTCCAGCTCGAGGTTGCACTAAGATATCTCCTAAGGCAATTCCTGAAGCATCTACATGGACGTGAAATTCATTTTCCCAGTTTGGGGATATCATAATCGATGTTTTGTTGAGCTTCTCCTTTAGGTTATCAAATTCTTTATCACATTCTGGAGTCCATTGGAACATTTCGGCCTTTTTCAACAAACTTTCGAAAGGTGCAGTAATGTTTTCATATCTTCTGATGAACTTGCGATAGTACCCTGTGTGTCCCAATGTGGAGCGCAACTACTTAACTCTCGTAGGTGGTGTCATATTCAAAATAACTGAAACTTTGGTTGGGTCTACCAATACTCCTTCTCGGCATACTATGTGGCCCAACAAATTCCCATGTGGTACACAAAAGATACACTTTCTAAGAATCAATGATATTTGCAATTCTCTGAATCTGTCAAACATCAAATGTAACAATGTTACATGTTCCTTGAGCAAGATATATATCGTCAAATCATCCATATAAACTTCTATAAACTTGTGATTAAATTCTTTGAAACCTGCTATTACAATCCTAGAAAAAACTGTAGGGACGTTCTTCAAGACAAATGGCATCACATTGTATGTGAAATATCCCCATTTTGTTATGAATGTGGTCTTCTTTTTGTCCTCTTGCTAGATCTTGACTTGGTGGTACTTTGAAAATCCATTTGTGAATGAGTATGCTTCCTTCCTCGCAAACTGTTCTAGAAACTCATCAATAAAAGGTGTTGGGAAAGGGTCATGCACACAGGAAGAGTTAAGGCTTCTGTAGTCTACACAAACCTTGATATCCTCTTTGCCTTTCTTTCTTTGAATAACTATTGGGATGACCCATTCTGCTTCTTCCACAACAAAAATGACTCCCGCTTCCAACATCTTGTCTATATCCTTCTTAACCTTCTCTTTTACTCTAGGGTTAAGACGGTATGGTCGATGTATCACCATCTTGGATCTTGGTTTCAATTCGATTTTCATTTCTCCCATAACTCCTTTGATTCCCTTTAACTCTGAAAAAGTCTTTGGGAAAAAATCCTCATATTCCTGTAACCAACTCTATATCTCTTGACTAGTTTGATCATCCCAGTAGTCTCCCACCATAGCTATCTTAGGTTTCTCTGTGGTCCCTATATTGACTTTGCGCAATTTTAATGGGTGATTATAGGAACTATCAGTCTGACTGGGTATGGTTTTCTGGATTTCTCCGTTCCCTTCTGTCTCTTTGATGGCTAGGTTTCTCAATTCCTCTAAATCATCTGTGCTTTCTGAATCCATGCTAATATTATAGAATTCTATGGGCTTCTTGATTGAGGTTAGGTGAAGATTATTATGAAGTTCTTGTCTATGCTTTTCACATACCCCTAGGTTGGATTTCTGACTACTATTATCTATAAAAATAAATTCTTTAATCTTTTGCAGGACTACTTCAAGCTTAGGGTACTTACTTGTAAACAGGAAGTCCTTGCAAAAATGACCTTCCAGCATCTTCTAGTTGATATTATGTCTTCTGGTTTCCTCGTGTATGAACCAATATTTTGGAATTTGACCTAGGGAGTGGGGAAATACATGAACCTAGAAGTGAGAGGGTATTTCCACACCTTGCCATTGTGTCATGCACTATTCGATATGCACATTAGGATCAAATTATCCATTGAAAAATTGTGCAACTTGGAGATCTGTATGCATCTCTGATTCTAGTTTCTCCTTATTCTAAAAATATATACTCGATAGCTTGCTTCACATCGTCCCAATTTCTGAGAAAGGCCTTATGATTGGCCCACCATCTGGTAGTGGTGTCCTGAAAGGATACATCTAGTATTGATATCCTTTGATCCTCTACTACCTTTTCTTCCATGATGAGCAGAAAACTATCGAGTCCTGAGGTGCCATCATATACTGGGTGTTCTCTAACTTCGGTCCCAACCCATGTAGTTTCTCTAACAGTTGCGCATCTCCTTGAGAATTTTTTGTACGATCCTTGCTGCCAACTGTCAAATTCCAGTTTTGAATCTTCATCCACTAACTATATACTCCTCCAAATTACTAATCCATCAACAATAGGATTTATGTAATTGTTTCTTGTTCCTACTGTTACAGTGTAAAACTAATCCAAATATTCTCCCTCCATATTATTGTCTGTTGGATCTATAAATGTGGGCCCTACATATGAATCCAAGGGTTGAACTACTTTGATTCCCTCAGCCTCAAAGGTCATGGTGTTTTTCTTTAAGTCAATTACTCCATAGTTGTCATAGGCCCAATCAATTCCAAGTAGGGTAGGGTAAGGGTCCTTATCCCCCATGATATCAATCACTTGAAAGTCATCTATGGTATTCACTCCCGCAACATCTATTTCCACACTCTCCATCCTTCCTATTGGGAAAATCCAATATTGGTTTTCCATTCTTAGCTAAATTGGGGAATATGTCAGTCTAGGCTTTCATAAGGCTTCCTAGGTTTTCTTGGGAATAGTGTTCACGTTAGATACAATACCCAACATGACATCCCTAATCTCAAATTCATCTAATTGGGATACTAGTCAGAATTATTTTCCAATTTGTAATTTTATTCTTTGCACTCTCTGAGTACTCTTCTCAGGAAGATTAGCCCTTATTCCTGCTTCTATGGGTTCTTCATTCCCTAAAACTAGGTATAGCACATTGCACAACTTTTATGTTAGTCGATCAATCCTAAGAATGTCAGAGAATAATTGAAACCAAAGTTCGACTACATTTTGAGGTTTCTCATGTTGTATTAGTGTGAATATAAGGTTTCTGGGTGCAGGGGGTGAATCAGGGACTTATGCAATCTTAGGGTAAACAATAGGCTCTGGGGTTTTCTCTCACATCTCAGGGCTAGGAATATTCTGAAATACTTCTATGGCATATTTAAAGAACAGCCTCTTTTTTAGAGTGTCATACCTATCTTCTTTAAGTGTTTCTTTCTGGATATGTGGTAGAGTATCAGCATCAACTCATGTCTTTGCTCCTCCTTGAGTAACGATATTGAGGTTGGGAAATTGTCCCTTAATAAATCTCTTGATTTCTTAACTGATGAGGTTAGTTCCTCATTGTCGTACCCCATCTTCCAATTTTGGAATTAATTTTGGGCAATCTTCAGTTGCATGCCCATTGGTTCTGCAGTGAGAGCACCATGGCCGCCTTGGATGAGGACAGTCTCTAGCCATGTGACCTTTCTCATCATAGTTATAACATCTTATTGGCCCTCTTCTCCAGTTCTTCCTCCTCTAAAGTCTCCTTTGGTTCCACCTCCTCGACCTCTTCCCAGTCCCTGAGGGTTTTCATTCATTCTGAGTGTTGTTTGGTCCAGCCTATCTGCAAGGGCATCCAACACTCTACATTTATTGATAGTATGTGTAGTATATGCACAAAAATCATAGTGTACTTTATTTGGTACTGCCAAATATTTCTACATAATGGGGAAATGTCTCGGCCCATGACCATGGATTCGACAGATCTCATAGTACTCAACTGCTGGTGCTGCTTGGGTCCCAAGGAAAGCATGATATGGGGTGGGGTTATGGAATGGTAAGTTCATATACACTTGTGCAACTCCTCCTGTGGGTCCTGGTGGGGGTCCCATCAGATTCCGAGGAGGTACCATTCCCATCATTCGTGGACATTCATTCACTAGATGTCCTTATGTATAACATCCGGTGCACCAGACCAGTAGTTGCCCTGGTCTAGGTATTGTCAGTTCCTGAATATTTTCTGTAAGCATTGATACTTTCCCTTGTAGTTGCACCAAGTTCGCATCTTCTAGGGGTCTGGTCACTCTCACACTCCCATGGTATCCCACCATGGCTTCAATCTTCATCAATTGTTCTAAGGCATCTATCAACGTGGCTATCCATTGTTGTGTTAGTAGAATTCGAGTCAGAGGTAGCAATCCCTGAATGTACCACTCCCTTTGTTTTTACTCATGGTTTGGATGTGATAACCTCCCTATGGCATCTCTAAACTTCTGGCTATATTTCCAGGATGATTCACCTTCCCGTTTCTAGAACTCACGCAACTTAGATAGAGCCTGTTGTTCTGATTGAGGTATTTTAAACTCTACTATGAACTTTGTCCGTACCTGGAAAAGTGTGAACACTTGACCTTGCATTCCTAGAATTCTTGGATCAATGACATTCATGTACCACTTGAGAGCATGACCTCTCAAGGTAGTCTGGAACTCGACCAACTTATTCACATCCGTAGTCCCTCTGGATCTCCAGATTGCTTCACACAAGAACCAGTGTTGCTCAACATCTTCATCTCCCTTACCAAAAAATTATGGGTATTGGACAATCGATCGTCCTGCATGACCAACCATTGTTGATATAGGTTCTCTTATCAAAATGAAACCTAATGGTCCTGCTTGAGATCTACCAGGGGATCCCAATATCCTCCTTGTACTCTCACTTCGTGGTGGTGACTGACTAACTAATTGTACTGGAACATAACTATCATGAGAAGGTAGTATCAAACTTACCACTTGTATAGAAGACACTTGGGGTATGGGTGATTTGGGGCTGGTGTCACTAGCTTCGGGGTAGTTTTATTTGATATGTGGGGTCTCATTTTCTTCCACTGGAGGGGTCTATTCAGGCGGGTTCCTGATCTCTCCTATCATCGACGCTGAATCTTCTATTTCTTCTTCAAGATTCGTGTCGGCTTCCTCCTCTCTTACATCTACACCTTCTCCTTCCTGTCCAACCTCCCGGGGACTTCCTTCTTTCTGCACTATTCGTGCACTTAATATTTGAATGACCATTCTTTCCCGTCTTCTCATATTCCACAAATATTCCATCTGTCTTTCCTCTACTTCTCCTGGTCCGACTTCTTTCCGAAACTTCTCATACTTTCTTGATGCTTTCTTGATCTTGTTGCGCCACCACTTCTAAACTATGGTGGATCTTTTCAAGGATCACTCATCTCTTGAGTCCATTTCTTGCTGTCTCCCCCCCTCCCAATTTTTCAAACAACCCTCCCTCTCTTTTAGGCCATGACTCTACCCTAGCCTTGCCCTACCCCAAGTGAGGGCATTTATGCTTCCATCTCAGTCGGGGACATAGTCAACATCCCTTCTCCCATCAAGAAATATTTAATCCATAGGGGGATTTCTCTCAACAGTCTTCCCCTTGCATCTTTCTTGAAAATCATCTCTGCTCACGAAAAATATTGGTGGTTCTCAGTTGCAAAATTGATAATGTATCCTTCTAATGTGGTACTGACCTAGAAATCAATCACTCAGGTGAATCGACAATCCAGACGATGAAGTGATGCAATATTTTCTGTGTCCCAAGTATATATCCTCCTAACTTGTTCTTGGAACTCTGGAGCTTCTTGGAGCCTATTTTTCTAGTGGAAAAGTTCTTCCAGGAACTTAACCTAGAATATCTCGTACTGGTCACTCGATCTTTCTGAACAAGATACTACCTCATGAGTATCTTTCACATATTTTCCCCTTAGCTCCGCTTCTTTCCATATGAAGGCATCACAGTTTCTTTCCCACCATTGGTCAATATTAGATCTGTGAATCCACGAAACCATCCTCCCTACAGGTTCCCTTTTTATGAAGGTCCTGACAATGGAACCATTTTACTAGCGCAAGTTTGATCAGATTAGGTTCCTTCTCAGGTTATTAACAAAAGGTACTGAGTATTCTAGAGTGTTGGCATTTTCATATCCTCCAAAGAGACGAAGTCTCACCCAAATCACTATTGAGACAAATAGATAGGGAAGGGAAAGAAAAAGACTTAGGAGGATTCACAGAACCTTCGAGATTCATCCTAATCTTACACAAGACATCTAACTATCAAACAGATATGAACTCATGTGTGCAAGAACTGAACCTACTTATGTTGAAGAAAATCATTTAAACACAGAGCCATCATGTGGAACTTATAAACCATAAATAAGTATTGTAATGCATAAGTAGAACACATAAATACACAACAAATTTTGAAAATTTAGATCCTTCTTCATATTATCTTTGGAACCTTTCTTCATTACAAACTCAGAGACACACAGTAGTGCTTTGTTACAGACTCCTGGCTCTGGAATCATGTCACAGAGCTCTAACTCTCAAAAGGTGTACAGATTACAATACAGACTCTTGGATCTGACCTCTCAGCCGCATACAATAACTATGACATCAACCTAATAGTAAGGGAAAGATTGAATTGAAAACAATCACAATTTAGCTGAACCAACAACTAAAAACAACCGAACCCTTTTACAATCATGTTCATCCCTATACATGAGCTAGGTTGTGTCTTTTGTCTCAACTTGCACACTTTCTTGTTCTGTTGCAATGACTTTTGCTTAGTTGGCATTGCGATGTCCCTTTTTGCAATTGATTTCTATTGCTTCTCCTTGTTTCGTTGTTCTGCTTCTTCTGAGGCTTGCACATAGGGTACTCGGCCAAAAACTTGTGCAATTCCTTATCCAAAAAATGAAGGGACCAACAATACCCATGGCCACATATACACAATGCATCAATGCATTGACTACATAATACCACATAACTATGTCATGCATTCCACCACAGTGGGTTGGAAGGCCTGGCCAACACTTCAACACATCATCCAAACACTTCTTACTGCCCAAATATTTGTATACCCTCATCTTCAACCCATACACAACAAAAGGAATCATAATTCCTAAGTGCTCTTTAGTGTCGCCAAAGAAATTGTAGTCCAAACATCAACTATACAGGGGAATCCATTGAGCACTCACATAGCACTATAACCATTCAGTATCCAACCATATCATGGTCTCACACGTGACTATCCCTATGGCTATTCATTGCTATAACAGGAGTATGTCTCTTGACTTGACTTGGTTATGATCTCATAACCAATCACAACACAATATACAACTAACAATCTATCTAAATGCATTCTAGCATCAATAATATTTACATACTCTAAGCCTTTGGCCATTACATATCAATTTAAATCCTAAAAATTAACTAAGGAAATTCTTATCTTAATTCCCTTCAACATCTGAAGCAATCAAATGCACACCTGCATGGATATTACCAACCTACTTGATGCTACCTGGTCAGCTGGCATTTGTAGAATCTTGCAGGATTCTACCTCCATCCTTTTGATCACTATTCATACCACCCTCATGGGTCTTCACATAGATGGAAATCATAAGTAGCGGTAGCAACATCCACCTATTTAACCATGTGATCAAAATCTGGACCAGGGGTCAAAATTTTGCTCAAATTTCAAAGTGTTCGGAATGCGACGAAAACAGTACCATTGCGTCCGTCTCGTCTTCCTGATTCCGGTGGTATATTTACTTTGTCAAACGGACTCCATATGGAGAAGATATTGCGATCTGTTCGCCAAGCCAAACAGGCAAAAAATTTAATGCTGACTCTACCAGTCTGTACAGTCCGTATAGGACACGTGGCAGGTCCATACAGGACATGTGGCAGGTCCGTACAGGACATGTGGCAGCTCCAGGTGATGACATGTGTCAGGCAGATTTGGATTTTTGGGCGTACGGTTGGACCAATTCGGAGGTGACACGTGTCACCACTAGAAGGGTGACACGTGGCCCAGGATGACGTCAGCAGCCTACGTGTCAGATGATGTGGTAGGATGACCGAGATAGTACGGAGATGACATGGCAAGGTTGACTGGGTAGTACGGTGAAGTGATGTGTCTGGCACGTGGACCAATCGGTGTTTGACACGTGGCATCATTTGAGCGAATGGTAAGGTGCCACATGGCCCAGTCAAGGGCTGCCACGTGGCACCCTTTTATTGGCTAATGGGTTTTTCAAAAAGTTTTTGGAGTCGACCGGATTCGAACCGGTGACCTCCCCCTATGCCAAAGCTTTCGCAAATTCCGACTTGCCAACGCGCCATTGTATTGGTTCTTGTTATATATACCAATTCACATGTATTTAAGTTCATGTATGTTTGAAAATGGTGGGAGGTCGGGCCAGGGCTTGGCCCCGACCTGTGGTCGTTTGATTTTGGTATATTACCATAACATATATCCAACCATTTGTGCATGGGAATTGAAATGTAAGCCCTCGGTTTATTTGCATTGGCATGCGACCACACGGCGGAACCGGGAGCGCGGGGTTATGACAAACATATATTGCGCGCGTTTTGTAACAAGGTTTGAACGGTTATATTATGGTTGTAATATGTGTGGGGGGTATGTTGTAAAGTCATGGTTTTGCGCTATTACATATGACCCCGACCTGGAGCGCGAGAATTGGTTATACGGTTTCAAAACGGCGTTAACCACTTTTTATTATAGCGCGAGGTCATATGACCATGTGCCCAGGAGCTAGGCGGTTAGGGGCTGGGCGCGCCCTAACCGTCCTACAGTTTAGACCGATTTTCGGTTATGCACGGGGCTAGGTTTTAACGTGCATTTTGGAGCGTGTTCTTGGTTCATGCACACATAGGTGCGTTTTGTAGAGCCAGTTTCAGAAAGCTTGAAGGAGGAAAATGGAGGAGACCTAACTTCTTCACCTTTTGGCCGATTGAGGTGCCGTAAAATCCCAGCTAGGGGTTTATGGACATGTTGGATCCATTGGTGCTGTTATCAAGGCCATTTGAAGACTTCTTCTGCAAGTTTTTCACCATTGAAGTTTCAGCAAGCTTCAGGGAGCTTGAAGCCCTCATTGATCGAGGACATGGTTTGGTGAGCCTATGTTTGTTTTCTGTGATTGAATAATCATTTTTGGTTAATTAATATGCTCTGAACACATTGGGATAGGTTTTAGAGGCTGTTGAGGACTTTTACAGGTTTTTTTTCCAAAGAGAAGCTAAGGGAAGCTTATGGCCACATGTAGAAGAGGTCATGCCCGGATGAGCCATGATCCGTTTTCAAAGTTCTATTAGTCATTTTTGGGGTTTTTATGTGTTCTGTTCCCAATGGTACAGTCTTTTTTTCCATTGGATTTGAGAATTAGCTTGTAAAATAACTTTTGACAAATTAATCCCAGAGAGCCAAGTCCATTGATGGAGGCTCAAGGAGATGTAGCCCAGAGGGGGGTGAACTCCTTTATCATGTTGTGATTGTTCTGAGTTTGATGGTTTATTTGATTCAAGTTATGTTGCTATGTTTTCATTTAAAGCACATATTTAACCATTTAAAAGAACAATTTCTCACAGATGAACATTTAAAGGAAGAAGCATGAACTTAACACATAATTTTATCTTGCATATTTTAACGCATGAAGCAAGGTCCTGTAAAGTTTATTTTAATGAAGTAGAGGGTTCTTGCATAGCATAACAAGTCAGCCTTCTATTTTCAGATCAGGTGGTATCAGAGCATAGTTTGTTTTGCTCATGTGTTTGCCATTGATAGCTTGGGATTTAGCTATTGGTTTTGTGCAAGTTTTGTGTTGAAGTTTGATATCTTGCAAGAATGGCATAAGCTTCAAGCATTGATAGTTCTCATACATTTTCATTATCTAAAGAAGAGTTTCTAAATATGAGAGATTTGATGAAAGAGATGTGTGAAGACAGAAATGTACGCATTGTCCTTGAAGAGCAGTTGATGGCCATGAAGCAGGAGAAAGAACAGCTTCTTGAAAATTTGCATGAGATGGAGATTCAACTCCATGAGACAAAAGAAACCCTTACCAAGTACATGCATGAACATAAGGTATGCAGTGTTAGTTTATCTTCTAATTCCTCTAAAGATGAATGTTTTGGTGGTTTTGAGAGTCACACAAGAGGAATAGGGTCCAAGTTGTTGTTAAAAATGGGCTATGAAGGTAAAGGTTTGGGTAAGCATGCACAAGGCATTGTTGAGCCTATTGTTGTTGAAGAGAGACCTAAGTTTTGTGGTCTTGGATATGAACGA
The DNA here is from genome assembly GCA_009831015.1 of Picea engelmannii. Lineage (NCBI taxonomy): Eukaryota > Viridiplantae > Streptophyta > Pinopsida > Pinales > Pinaceae > Picea > Picea engelmannii. The sequence goes on from ML805246.1 coordinate 98,919, forward strand.
CAAGATGGAGAAAATTCCAAAGTCGAGGAGACAAGGGAAAAAGTTCCAAGCACAAATTTTGTTTCAAGTTCACTTCCTCAAGAAGGCTTTAAAGGTGAAAGTTCAAGAACTTTTGTTGAAAGTTCAATCCCTCCAGCATGCAAGGGTTGTGTTCAAGATGAATGTGAATGTGTGGAACGAAAGAGTTGTGACAGTGATGAGGAAAAGAACACTGTTGATGGTCTTCAAAGGAGAGCCTGTAACTCTTCAGATTCACCTCCTCAAAGAGGCGATAAAGGTGAATGTTCAAGGTATAATTCCGCTTATCATTCGGTTGCTTTTGATTATGTTAAGCATGATAAATTTATATGTAAAAATGGAAGAAAAGATCCATGTACATATTGTGCTTTATATAACCATCATGTTTCAAAGTGTTGGAAAAGATTGGCCAATTTCAGGAAACTTTCTAAGCAAAGACAACATGAAAAGAGGATGCAAAAGATTTGCACTCATTGTCAGAAGCAGGGTCATCTCATTGAACAATGTTGGACATTGCATCCAACTACTCATCCACAGTACATGAAGCAGATGGATAAAGAGATTGACAAGAGGACGATGTTCAGCAGATTCCATCATTGATGTGAGTCCATATGATTCACAAGAGGACGATGTTCAGCAGAAAAAGTCACCGTTGAGTTGGCTTGGTAAGAAATGGTTGGATTTATTGAGCAAGTGAGGCTTGCGTTTGTCTGTTGTAAATGCACTTTCCAGTGTTATGTGTGCATTTATGGGAAGCATGATAAGTTGTAGCCATTTATATTTTTTTTTGTATTCAACTCTTAAGTACCCATATGTTTTGGGGTTGTACTTATGTTTGTACTGGAAGGAGAGTTGAAGAGTCATGAACATGCATTTGTTTTTATGTATGTGTAAGCAGTGAACCTGGTGATGGTTCATCATGAGTGATTCATGATTGTTACATGATTATGTATCATGTTTGTCGACTTGTCAGTTTGGGAAGGTTGATGTTTCAATGAGTCTCAACTGGTGTTGATGATTTTCTGACGACTATGTTGTGTCGATCGTGTTGTTCGAATTGTGTTTAGTCGATGGTGTTGTTGGATTGTAAGTTAATTTTGAGTACACCAAGATGCAGGAAAACCTCATCTACTTTGATGAAGTACAAGATGCGACAGTTTGTTTAAAGAAAAAAATATTTTTTTGGCATCATTTTTCAGTCTTGTATAATTTGTTTTCAAGATTGATGGTTTTCTTGGCTTGTGACAAGATGTCACAGGAAAGTTTTTGTAGCCATTAGAGAGCTGATTTTGTTGATGTCAAAGAGTTCAAAAGAGGGACTTGATTCTCAGTGGGAAGGTTGGCAGTCTTCCAAGCACAGAGAGAGCAGTGGGTCAACAACAGCCAGAGAACAGTGGTTGAGGGACATAGTCAGTTGCAGTGCACGACATGTCAAAGTATTTAGGTGATTGTCGAAAAGATTTTGATATAACTTGAAAGCAGATAGATAATCTTTTGTGGGTCCAAAAGCCTTTCAGTGGGAAGGTGTGATCAAAATCTGGACCAGGGGTCAAAATTTTGCTCAAATTTCAAAGTGTTCAGAATGCAACGAAAATAGTACCATTGCATCCGTCTCGTCTTCCTGATTCCGACGGTATATTTACTTTGTCAAATGGACTCCGTATGGAGAAGATATCGTGATCTGTTCGCCAAGTCAAACATGCAAAAAATTTAATGCTAACTATACCAGTCCGTATAGTCCATACAGGACACGTGGTAGGTCCGTATAGGACACGTGGCAGGTCCGTACAGGACATGTGGCAGCTCCAGGTGATGACATGTGTCAGGAAGATTTGGCTTTTTGGGCGTACGATTGGACCAATTCGGAGGTGACACGTGTCACCACTGGAAGGGTGACACGTGGCCCAGGATGACGTCAGCAGCCTACATGTCAGATGATGTGGCAGGATGACCGAGACAGTATGGCGATGATGTGGCAAGGTTGAATGGGTAGTACGATGAAGTGACGTGTCTGGCACGTGGACCAATCGGTGTTTGACACGTGGCATCATTTGAGCGAATGGTACAGTGCCACATGGCCCAGTCAAGGGCTTCCATGTGGCACCCTTTTATTGGCTAATGGGTTTTTCAAAAAGTTTTTGGAGTCGACCGGATTTGAACCGGTGACCTCCCCCTATGCCAAAGCTTTCGCAACTTCCGACTTGCCAACGCGCCATTGTATTGGTTCTTGTTATATATACAAATTCGCATGTATTTAAGTTCATGTATGTTTGGAAATGGTGGGAGGTCGGGCCGGGGCTTGGCCCTGGCCCGTGGTCGTTTGATTTTGGTATATGACCGTAACATATAGCCAAACGTTTGCGCGTGGGAATTGAAATGTAAGTCCTCGGTTTATTTGCATTGGCATGCGACCACACGGCGGAACCGGGAGCACGGGGTTACGACAAACATATATTGCACGCGTTTTGTAACAAGGTTTGAACAGTTATATTATGGTTGTAATATGTGCGGGGGGTATGTTGTAAAGCCACGGTTTTGCGCTATTACATATGACCCCAACTTGGAGCGCAAGAATTGGTTATACGGTTTCAAAACGACGTTAACCACTTTTTATTATAGCACGAGGTCATATGACCATGTGCCCAGGAGCTAGGCGGTTAGGGGCTGGGCGGGCCCTAACCATCCTATAGTTTGGACCGGTTTTTAGTTATACGTGGGGCTAGGTTTTAACGTGCATTTTGGAGTGTGTTCTTGGTTCATGCACACAGAGGTGCGTTTTGTAGAGCCAGTTTCAGAAAGCTTGAAGGAGGAAAATGGAGGAGACCTAACTTCTTCACCTTTTGGCCGATTGAGGTGCCGTAAAAGCCCAGCTAGGGGTTTATGGACATGATGGATCCATTGATGCTGTTATAAAGGCCATTTGAAGACTTCTTCTACAAGTTTTTCACCATTTAATTTTTATCAAGCTCCAAGGAGCTTGAATCCCTCATTGATCGAGGACATGGTTTGGTGAGCCTATGTTTGTTTTCTGTGATTGAATAATCATTTTTGGCTAATTAATATGCTCTCAACACATTGGGACAAGTTTCAGAGGCTGTTGAGGACTTTTACAGGTGTTTTTTCCAAAGAGAAGCTAAGGGAAGCTTATGGCCACATGTAGAAGAGGTCATGCCCGGATGAGCCATGATCCGTTTTCAAAGTTCTATTAGTCATTTTTGGGGTTTTTATGTGTTATGATCCCAATGGTACAGTCTGTTTTTCCATTGGAGTTGAGCAGCAGATTGTAAAATAAATTTTGACAAATTAATCCCAGAGAGCCAAGTCCATTGATGGAGGCTCAAGGAGATGTAGCCCGGAGGGGGGTGAACTCCTTTATCATGTTGTGATTGTTATGAGTTTGATGTTTTATTTGCTACAAGTTATGTTGCTATTTTTTCATTTAAAGCACATATTTAACCATTTAAAAGAACAATTTCTCACAGATGAACATTTAAATGAAGAAGCATGAACTTAACACATAATTTTATCTTGCATATTTTAACGCATGAAGCAAGGTCTTGTAAAGTTTATTTTAATGAAGTAGAGGGTGCTTGCATAGCATAACAAGTCAGCCTTCTATTTTCAGATCACCATGCGATATCATTTTTCCTGCATACATAATGCATCATTAGTCATACTCAGTTTTCATAACATCATTATTGCATAATAATAGATTATTCTAAGTCCACAATCGTGCCATATGCATATACAAGAATGTACATATTCACAAATGCACATCCATATGCACCAAGCATTCACTGTTAGCATGCCTACTAATTCATATGTATTCTAACTCCATTATATGCATCATGCACTCTAGTGCATTTTTGTTTTAGTTCACTTTTTATTTATTTATTTATGTTGTAGCTAATTGTCCTTGAATTTCTTCAGATCCTTACTGCCTTGTGTGCTCCCATTCTACTCATCTGAACTATTGTTCCCTAGTCTAAATACTTTCCATCCAAGTTCCACTTTATCATTATGCAATCCAACCAATGTGTTCAATTTGTAGCAGCGTCTCTTAGGCCGTCATATCCAAAATTTACCTTTATGAAACATTCCATCACGATGAAATGAGGTAGCCTCTTAACCTCCTTGTTCTCTTTCACATCAAGATTGTAACTATCTATGCATCTCTACCTTCAAGGATATGGAGTATTAATTTTCCTTTCTATGCCCATTGATGAAATTATTCACCCACTAGATTCATGTCCTATGTGAGAATTCTTTTTTGTTGTGCTTAGAATTCATTCACACTCTGTAGTAGTTGAATAATAATTCTTTGGTTTCACTCTTCTTGAGTTCTTTATCCATTTTTCATTACTTTCCCTGTAGCTCTTTATTTCCTCAACCAACTTGTACAATCTCTCCATGAATCTGATATATGATCCTAGGCTTGAACTTGTATGATTATACCTCTAATTCTGCAAAATCTACAAGCAACAATTTTGTTAGAATTATACATATTATAGAAATTTGTCAATTAATGATGCATGTCCTTTTTTTTCTCAATTCATTAAGAATTCTATCATAATTCTCTGAATTCTATTAATGCCAGGTTATTCTCCACTTAATCATATTTCCAACAACTATAATCATTCACAAATCCAATCTCTAAGTTGAAAGTTATGGCTTTCTGAAAAAGCCACTTTCATCCTTTTTATGCATTTTCTCCACTGGTGCAATTTTATTAACATACCAACTTCTGTCATCTTCAAATGAAAATATATCAATAACTATACAAACATTTGTAAGAGATATAGTTAATAATAATGACAAGGAATTCATAACAACTCTCATCTTTTTTATTTCATACACCAGTCAAAAATTACAACAATCTGGAATCTGCAACCTTGTCCTTTTTCACCCATTTTTCAACTCTGTAATACACTCTGTGCACTTCTACAAAAATTTCACTAAACAAAAGTTTTTTTTCTCAATGATTATATAAAATGTTGATTAAATAACATTTTCCATATTTGTGATCTAGGGTAACTTTTTCTTCTCTAAAAATCTCAAAAATCCCCAAAGAGGCTTGGAATAGTGGATTTTGGCCTATTTCAACATATCCACTCCAATCCCCTTAGGATTTATTTAGTTCCTTCATGATTAATTTGCGTGTCTTCTTTTTGAACTCTCTCCAATAATTTCAGCTTAATCTGGACCTCTGTCAATGATATGGACCCAGATCTTTAAAATCAACTATTTTGCATTTTTTTACCAATCCAAGTAGAATTAGACAGGGTACCTCTCTGACACTCTTGTAGATCTCCTCTTTGTCGAAAAAACCCATAATTTTCATCTTAATACGACTTAATATGCTCTAGTTATGACAAAAATACAAAAAAATCCTAAGTGCAATCTGCATCGTCGATCTCAAATCAAAAGTGATATGGACCATTGATTTGCTCTCTATCGGTGATCAACAATCAAGGATTGGTGATTTCATTTGCGAACCAAACCTTCCCACCAATCTCCCCAAAAACCGATCATTGGCCATTGACCATCGATCTTTTTTCTCCACAACCAAAAGTTTCCCATGAATCTCGTTGATGCCCAATCATCGACCATCAACCATCAGTCATATTCCCCCAAAAACCAAGACTAGCAAATATCATTGAACTCCGAACATCAGTGATCGACCATCCCTTCGTTGTCATGGAAACTATGTTGATTTGGCATGACAGATGGATGATGACCTGGCATGACACATCATCCTAAGGAAGCAACCGGGCTAACATGGCATGGCACAAGGATGATAAACTAGCATGACACATCATCCTAAGGCATCGAATAGGATGATGTGGCATGACACATAGATGTTGATGTGGCATGGAAAATCATCACCTTCCTTTCTCCATCAACCATCGACGGTCAGATATTTCCTTTGGTCGAACAAAACTTCACCCAAATTCATTGATCCCTGATCCATTGACCATCAATGATCTCCGATGTCATTTGGCCAAAGTTCAACACTTCACCAAAACTTGTCGATCCCCAACCATCGTTCATTGATGATTGGATATTTCTATTTAAGAAATAAAAACTTCATCGGATTCTATCGACCCCCGACCATCGATCGTCAGTGATCAGATATGTTTTTTGACAAACTCAAAAGTTTGCCAAATTCTATCAACCCTCGACCATCTGCCATCGGCAATCGAAGATTCCTATTGGAGAATTTAAGCACTTAACAATTTTGAAAAAATTCCTTGAAGAATTTGGCCCGTTGATCTACCTTATTTTCCCAACAACTGAAATGAATCTCAGTCGTCGATCCGCTAACTTTGTCAAACTTTGAATCATTGCATTTTAAAAAAAATTCAAGAACGAATCTTAGTTGTTGATATCAAGATCAAACAAAATCTCGGTCATGAATCCTTTGAACTTCACCCTGTGCTACAGTGGCCATTAAAAATATGAATTTTCAACCTTCCAAGTCAAATTCAGCTCTGCAACTCTGCAGATCGAACCCATTAAACTTCTCAGACAAACCTAAATTATTTCAACTCGAATTTTCCCATGAATTTCGGGATTTTCTTTCTATATTTCCACTAAATTCGTACCAACTAAATATGTAACAACGAATCTTCCCGATTCACACCTATTCTAGCCCACATCAGTCTGATGTTTCAACTAGAATCTCTTATACCAATCTGGAACATACCAACCACATCCACAGGATAGACATGCTACCTCAAAAATGCACTTCAGAACCAATTTCGAAATATGGTAGTAACTAATTCAAAATAAAGCATGAAATATTGCAATAATCACACATGCAATAATCAATATTCATTCCAAAGCATCCAAGAAAGGAACAATGTGCCATGCACAACAATAACCAACAAGCATGCCCATAAAAATACATCTCCTAGAGACAAATATACAAAGTGGAATATAAATTATGCAGAAGACACAAAGACCACTTATATTTGATTAAACCATCACCAACTGGATGTAGAACAAGGATGTTCCTCCCAACTATATACACTACTATTCCAATCCTCAACAACAGGTCACCTTCGAGCCAGGGCTATGAATCCACAAGGATGGGTCCTAGGACAAATCTAAAATAGAGAGAAGTTGGATAATTAGCTCTTAGGTTTTCCCAACCACACAAAAATCCTAATTTCCATCTCTCTTTCCCCTTCAACTTTCACAACACAAATAAATGAACCCCTTTCTCTTCCATGCAATCCATCAGGTTGTTCCATTTCTCTCCAGGGCTCTAGTGCTACTGGTCAGGAAATCTCTATGTTGGAAACTCCAAGGATTCTCAGTTGTGAAATTTTTTTAGAAATAACATCAATATCATTCCCATAGGCATCCACTCCAACCTGGAATGATTAGTAGTTCCTCATAGCCATCTCACAATGGCTCTCCTCCTCAATGATTCGTTTACATTCTCCAACCAAGAGTACATGAATTAGCAAGAGTGAAATGAGGAATTCTAAAAAGGAAATGATTAACTAAGAACAATCCCCAAACAATCCACAGGTAGGGTTTATATAATTACAAGAACCAAGAACCACATGGCCTCCCCAAGAAGATCATGTAACCACTTTTCTCAATTAAAACCAAAATGGGTAAATAAAATATAATAAAAATTCTTAGCCCCTTAAGCCCCCTCTCTTGTGGAATCATAGCCCCCTATCTCTTTTCGTTGTTTGTCTTGCAACTAGTGATGTATTATATATATATATATATATAAGTATTACATTTCCTAGGCACTCTGACCCCTTTTCAACTTTACCAACTCACCAACCTAAGTCACAATTAAATAATACATTATAGTTCATATGTAATAAAATGGGGGTGTTACAAGGTTCCATATCACCGCCAGGTATGTGGGACGCTTGGGCATGGGATGGTGTTCTTCCCCGAAACCATAAATGGTTTTACATGCCCCGATAAGCAGTTTTCTAGACCCTTCGAGCAATGCAAAGCCAACAATAAATTGTCATGTGTAAAGGGAAAATCCACCTATTGCATCGCCAAGGATGATTAATGGGTGTGTATTTCCATGATGTGAAATGGATCATGGACCATTGATCTACATGGTCACGATGCACCATTATGTGGGCCATTGATTAACATATTAACGATTTGCAACCCTATTTTAATCCCTATAGCCCTCAGGTTCAGTCCTTCGATGTTGATTAATCCCCTCTATGGTCTAGTAAACGTCTTTTAACACATAGATAAGATCCCTTTTCATAAACACCTTAGTAGTTAATCCATTAACCAAAATTATTGGCCATTTCCCATAAACATTTTTCATTGTACTAATGTTGGCTCCAGCAGGGACAACATATCCCTGTGATGTGATGAGAATTGTAGACTTGGTGACTTATCCATTGGGATATCGAGTCTTCCTTTCAAAACCTGTAATAAATTTATCTTCGATACTAACTCTGATTTGTAAAAATTCTCAATAGGTTCACACATTATCACGCTATCAATTTAAAACATAAATTGAAAATGAAAGTTGAAGTGGAAATGAAACATGCAACAAGAATGAAAACTAATCTACTAATGTATATAGTAGGAAAAATCCCCAGGATTTAGTACTGCAAAAAGTGTTTGAGAAATATCCCATTTACAGGAGTTCCCAATACGTCACCCTCCAAATGATCAATATCATAAGTTTTGTTACCTTGAAATGAAGAAATTTGAAAAGGTCCAACCCAGAGATTGTCAAACTTCCATGCTTCCCTTTGGCTTCTCTTCTAGAATCACATTTTAGAACTAGATCTCCAATCATGAAATTCCTTTCTTTGGCTCTTTTGTCAAATATCCTCTTCATATTTTCTTGATGCTCTAGAGACTTGGATTGCACAAATTCTCTTGTTTGTTGGAATTCTATCAAATAATTTATCCTTCTTTGCATATGTTGGAGTAGGAAATTTTGGGAACTGTGCAGGAGTGCACGCAGAAGAAGGAAATCAATTAACACATTTTTCAGGACCAACGCACATGAAATAAGGAAGTTATTTAGGCATTTTGTTAGATTTTGTAACGAGCTAAGACTGAATGTAAAAGTATAAATATGTAATGGTTTTTGGGTAGAAAGGAGATGGTGAGAAGTTTGAGATGAGTCATGTTGAGAAAGTGAGCTTATTTGGACAGGCTAGAATGCACTAAGTGTGCACTGTATTCGTGAATGAAAAGGGAATTTTGGGTATAACTGGGATATAATGTATGAGAGTAGTGTGCGCCTTTTGTAAGAGATATGCTAAATGATAATATAATAAGCCTGTCATTGTGGAAATAACCCATATTGGGTGAACCACATTAAAATATGGTGTCTTTGTGTTATGATTTGATCTGTTTTTTTATTGTTCTATTTATTGCACACACTTAATGTATGTTAGGTAATATGAATCTATTATATGTTGTTATAGTTTTGTGCACATAAGGAATGGTATAATGAATTAATTCTAAGTCGAATGGTTAGAATGAATGCCTCACATTCCTCCATGATGCAGGAAACCTGGTTCCTACAGTCCCCATAGATACCTCAGGTGAGATTTCACCTATTTGCAAGTGATGCCGAAAGGGCCGGTATCTTAAGGGTTTTGTTGGTGAATTCATGTTGAACCATGGGTCTTCCCATTGCATGCCAAAAATGGTTCCATTGTTGGGACTAAGATCTACGACTGAGGGGAATGTGGAGGTCAAATAAATAAGAGATCGTACAATTGTTGGAGACAAAGGACCGTGAGTTTTCTATAGATCAAAATAAGAACTTATGGATCAGTTCAGAACAATGGTTGCAGAGGCATATATTCACATATTTACATGATATTTTCTTTGATGTTTTCCTGATTGTTTTCACTGAGTGGTTATAGAGGTTAGTAGAAAAGAACAAAACATTCCATACTATTGTTATGAGGAATTGGAATCCTGAGTTGATTCAAAAGTTGAATACTATAACTAATCATATCTCATGCACAATTATTTTTTGGATGGATAGTATATTACGGGGTTATATTACAGATTTTCTTATAGATTGTACCCACTCATATAGTGTTGTCAAAAGAGAGTTATTTAAGGGTCCACACGAAATATATTTGAATTCATTATCTGCTTGGCTCAATATGTTGTTGTGTGATAAGGGAGTTATGAAGATGGAATCTGATTGCCCTAGCATATAAGAACCTTCATTCACATAGGGGGACTGGGGGATGATGAGTGGATGGTCTGAGTGTATGGAAAGGATGGATGAAGAGAAGGAATGAAGAACAAATGAGCTGATGATGCCGATAGAAAATGAATGTGTGACGAAAGAAGATATTGGAGTATTGCATTGTGGTAAGAGATTTAGGCATATCAGGAAGAGGATTGTGGCTAAGAGAGAAGGGAAACATAGTGATATTGAGGAAAGAGACACTGGTGTAATACTCCATATCAAATCGATTTTGAACATAGAACATAAATATCGTCATCTTAGTCTAGTAGAATAATATCTATTACATCCTACTTAGGCCAGACTCTGCATCAAACCCACGGGCCCATGTGTGTCTCCAAGAACCAAGGTGAGGTCCAAGGCTTTGCCAATTATAGTTAGTGAGGGAAGTAAAGATAGAAGTAAAGGTATTCAAAGTATTGGAAATAATACATCAAGTCATAATCAGTTAGTGTCACTAGGGACAAATACCACACAGAATGCAATGGAAGGGTTAGACACAACTTTGAGAATGCTTGTCTTTCATGGAGCAGGGATAGAGGGTCTAGAACAAAATTTGTTTGTGAAGTGAAGTGATATGGAAAGTGAATAATGTCAATGATGATGATGCAAATATTTTGTAGTTGGAAACAATGTCCATAGAATGAAAATTACTATGGTATATAAGTATCAGTCCACAATACCTATGCGACAAACCAGAACATTAGCAGACATCAGGAAAGCCTTGTTAAAAGAGTTCCATAAGATGAAGTTTGAGTCGTAGTGTATTACAGAGTTGAAAGAGATCAAGTATTTTTAAAATGAATCAGTATGGGATTTTGATAAGAGATTCAAGATCTTAAAGGACTGGTTGGATTTCTAGATTCTAGATAAGTAGCATAGGGAGTGGTTCATTGTAGAAATTTTGTTGCATATACACTGCCCTTTGACGCAACATAATATTAAGTCGTAGTCAAAGTCACTAGATATTTCTATGCGTTTAGAAGAATCCTCTGTAGGAAAAAATGGTGTAGGAATGGCTCAGGTCTAGTCCTAGTTAGCATCATTGAACACTCAGCTGCAGGAGATTTCTAAAGGAGAGGAAAAGCATGAAGAAGTATGGTGTACTACATGAAAAACAAAAGGTCATCATAAGAACGAGTGTCTAAATTTTAGAGAGTATTTGGCTATAGGAGCCCCAAACCCCTTGGAACCAGGAGGAGTATATTATGAGATATGAAGAATGGTGGGTCATCACCCTACTGCTTGTTTGTTGATGAAAAATCATAAGAGTAATTCTAGAAACCTATTTTGTAATTTTTGTATGTCTTTCAAACATGATGAAAATGAGTGTCACACACTAGATATGATGAGAGAGCGCACTGCAGATGCATACATAGTCCAAGGGGAAGAAGGACCAGAAGGAGGGGTATTGCAATACAACACTCTGAAAGGATACAATCAAGGAGGAAGAGGAGGATTCATAGGTCATGGAAGAGTAGGATTTGGAAAAGGAAGAGGTCCAATTATATATTATAATTGTAATAATCCTGGGGATTTGGCGTGAGACTATTTGAATCCTTTCACGACATGAACATACTGTAGACAATTGGAACATGAAAAAAAATACTATCCATAACTGATTGTGAAGTGGCAAGAAAAGAGGAAACTGAATGTGCAGATGATAGTTGTAGAGGAGTGTGATGAACGACTTAAGGTAGCAACAATTATGAATGAAGGAGAAAGAACATGAGTTGATGCGAGAAAAATAAGTAAAGCAGAATGAGCAGTTGATTAGGAAAGAAACAAAGCCTCCTCCATTGTTTGATCCTAGAAAAGAAGAATACACATACAAGAAAGCAAGGAAAATGTTTTTCGAGACATAATGTATTGCATTGACTTTGACTTTGCCACCATTGTATGACATCCCTCCAGTCTATGACCATTCAAAAAGGAAATTTGAGAAGAAAAGTACACTGAGAAGTTTCTTGAAGAGCTATTTAGAATTAATGAAGGATGAAACTGTGTTAAATACACTGCACAAAATAATTGATCAATGCACGCAAGATAAGGAAACACATATTGTACAACAAGCAATTAACCAAGTACATTGCAACAGAAGGACAAATAGGAAATTTTGATTGAATTTGCAGATAGGATATTATGACATGGATAATATAATTTTAGATATTGGATTTTAGGATGTGGTGAGTACGTGCACAAGAGATCTAGCTAGCATAAGAATGAACAAAACTTGCAAAAGTGAGAAGACGAGAGAAAAATTGGAGAGAAAAGAATAAGAAATTGTATTAACCAAATGAATGAATAATAATTTACACATGATATATTCTGTATAACTCAAATAATGTGCACTGGAAGAGAATATGATGTTCCATAGTGGAGATATAGAGAGATATGGACACACACAGGTAGTTACCAGAGTTAACTACCACCTAGTCCTAGTTAACTAGTTTTGTAGTCTTCAATTAACTAAGTCATACATGCAGAAGTGAGAGAAACACATGAAACTGTTGGTGATAAAACCGACATTTCCATGCAGAAGTGACTTCCACTAGTCTAACTAAGTGTAACTGACTTTAAAATGAAGAGAATATTATCCTATAATGTAGGAGAGGTTCCTAAAAAATAGGAGACCCTTAATAATGACTAATAAACATAGGAAAATAAGAAAAAATATCTTAGGTGTCTGTAATATCTCCAACACCCCAGGCCGTGAACACTATTATAGGGTAATGAAGAATGGGTCTCGACAAATAAGTCCATGTTAGGTACCCATGAACAATGCAACTAATGAACATTGAAAATAAAGTGAGGAAAGAGGGAAAACCTCATGGGAAACCCCCCCCCTCAAGGTACAATGAATCAAAATAAGAAAAGACAGTTGCTAAGAAACTGTCTCCTTCACTCCAAGATGATCTTACAAAGAGTGAAACTTTTTCTCAGTGAAAGTATTGGTGAAGATGTTAGTAGTCTCTTTAGAGGAAGGACATAACTGCAGGTCGATGATCCTCTTGTGGACAAGATATTTGATGTAGTGCATATGGATCTCGATATGAATTTTCCAGTATCATTGTGTTGGGTCTTTGCAAAAATTGAGAGTAATATAGTTGTCACACCAAATGAAAGTCTATTTATGGAATTGGATGCCCAAATTGGTAAGGAAGTTATGTAGCCACAATGCTTGAATGGTAGTGTTAACTAATCCTCTATACTTGGCCTCTGTTGAAGATAGATAAATATAATACTTCTTCTTTCTTGACCAATAGATAGGCCCTGAACCCAAACTGATAGTGTATCTGGATGTGGACTTGCAATCAATGTTGTCACCTTCCCAATCCAAATTTATGAATCCTATGCGATCTAACTTGCAACCTGCTACATAGTGCATCCCATAAATGATGGTGCCCCGAACATATTGAAGGATACATTGTGTATCCTTCCAGTGTAACTCATGTGGCTCCTACATGTACCTGGATACTGCTCCCACTACATATTATAGGTCAGGAGTGGGAGAGATACAACAAATTCCCCACAAGTTGTCTATACAAAGTGTTGTCAACTAGTGGATTTTCATCACCATATTCAAGTCTCACCTCAAATAGGAAGGGAGTAGGGGTAGACTTGCAGTCTGTCATGTGGAATATATCCATCATATCCCGAGCATACTTGCATTGAGATATCTTGATGCCTCAAGAATCATGACTAATATCAAGGATAAGGAAGTAATGGAGTGGAGCCATGTTCGTCATCAAGAACTTGTCATGCATAATCTTCTTAACCATAGAAATCGATGAAGTTGAGGAGCCAGTGATCAAAATATCATCCACATAAAGAAATAAAATGAGAAGTGAATCAATAATCCTAAACATGTAGACATTTGGATCATATTTGCATCTCACAAAATTCTGGGACATCAGGTAGGAGTCCATGTTGGCATACCATGCTCTCAATTCTTTCTTGAGGCCATAGAGAGACTTCTTGATTCGGAAAAGAAAAGATGAATCATGTATGAAGCCATGTGGTTTCTCCATGTAAATATCCCGTGAGATATCTCCATGAAGAAATGCATTCTTCACATCCATCTGTTGGACTTCCCATCCTCTATTTGTCGCAATAGAAAGGGAAAAACAAATGGAATCCATCTTTTCTAATGGAGCGAATGTTTCATCGTAGTATATACCATGAAATTGTTGAAAACCCTTGGAAACTAGTCTTGACTTGTATCTTCTAACTTGCCCATCCACTTCACTCTTGGTCCTATAGACCCATCTGCATCTGACAAGCTTCCTTCCTAAAGGAAATAGAACCATATCCCAAGTATGGTTCTTGAGGAGGGAGTTGTACTCCTCTTGCATGGTTGATTCTCAAAAGGGATTCCCTATAGCCTCACCATAGGTCTATAGGTATGAATACTGAACCACATAATAGTGCATAGGTAATATGGGATCAATGGTTGTGAGTACCCGAGGAGGCTCCTAAAACTAAGATTGAGTCATCCTAAGATCTGTTGGATCCCCAATAAGATATCCTTCATCCTAAAGAGTGGTCTATTCCAACTTGGGCCTCTACATTAGATGCTCATCTACCTGTACTACCTGTGCATATGCATGTTTTGAATCCTCTGTCTCTGTCTCAGAACTCATATGTGAAGTAGATTCTAAATGTGTAGACTCATCATCTCAAACTGGTGGAAGGGAAAATTCATTTGCATGCGGCTCCTGTGGAGAATGCGAGATACTTTTCTCGAATTGAACAATGTGCTCAATGATAAGTTGGTTTGTAGATGGATCAATAAGTCTATATCGATTCACATCATCTGTGTATCCGAAAAAAATACATGGAGTACTCTGTGGATCTAGTGCTTTCCTCTTTTCAGAGGGAATCTTGACATATGCATGTAAGACGAAGAAACGAAAGTGGATGACTTCTAATTTGTTGTCGATCCAAGCCTCGAAAGGGGTTCGATCCTTGAAAAATATATGGGGGGATCTGTTCTGGTTGTAGTTAGCATAGTTAAGTTCCTCATCCAAAATCTTCCGAGAAAGTGATATTGCATGCAACATGCAAGATCCCATCTCCTTGAGAGATCTGTTTTTCCTCTTAGAAACCCCATTCTACTGTAGAGTATATGGTACTGTGTGGTGCAACTGTATCCCATACTCAAGACAAAGGTTTTGAACATCTCTGTTGATATACTCCCCCCATTATCTGTACATAGAGATTTGATATTTTTCGTTGATTGAGTCTCAACAAGTGCCTCGAACTCTTTTAGGTGCTCAAAGACCTTTGACTTCTGTATGATAAAAAAAACCCAAGTATGACATGAGTAATCATCCAAAAATTTAATAACATACCTTAACTTATCAATGGATGAATGCGGGAATGGACCCATGAGATGACTATGAATCAAATACAATGTATAGGATGCCATGTGAGAATTCCCCTTATCGAACTTCTCTTGAGGGTTCTTTCCAAGGATGCATCCTTCACAAACGCCTTTGGAAAATGGATATTAGGTAATATGTTGACCATCCCTTTCTTTCTAAGTTGTTTCATGTACATGAATTTCAAATGACCAAACCTCGCGTGCCATAATATGCTACTATCATCAACATTCATAATTACTATAGAGGAATCAAATTCAATAAACTTAGAAAAAGTGTATAACTGTGATTGATGTTTTACCTCCTTGACAACAACCCTGGAGTTGCATTGCATGTCGAATATGGACACAGAGTCTGGTGTAAACTCCGCCTTTTTTCTTGATCATGAGCTTGTAATCTGATACATCGAGAGCATATTCATGGAAAGTTTTGGAACATGTATAATATTCTTAAAACTTCCATGATCTAGTTCCACTCTCCCTTTTTCAATGACCTCGATTGGAGATTCATCCCCCATGAGGATAGGACGACCATTGCATGTAGTCAAAGAAGATAAGATATATTGTATGGCATACATATGGTGGGATGCGCCTGAATCCATGATCCAAGCATTAGGTGAAGAGTGAACAACAACTAATGCACGATGATTACCTTTGGGATCATGATCTTCTAGCTTCTTCTTGGCATCCACGAGGATTTTATCCACAAGATTTTTATTTTGAATAATCTGATTCATAAGATCTATTTTCTTCTTCATGCATGTAGATTATGGATGGAATCCTCGATTGCAGTAGGTAGACTTCTCTCCTTTTTTCCATTTTCCACTTTTGGATCCTGAGGAGTCATTGAAGGGTTTGGAGTACCCTTCCTTCTTTTTTTCTTCATGCACCTTTTATTTGCCTTTATTTTTTGATTTTGGATGTTGAGAACTGCTTCCATCATGTGCAACAAGTGCATGAGCTTTGGATTTTTTAATCACACACATCTTGATGATTTTATCTTTCTCCTGAATCAGGGCCTCAATGAAGTTATCCAAAGAGGGAATAATATAGGATGATCATGTTTTCAACCTCTAAGTGTGGAAAGTAGAAACAAAAAATAAATAATCTAGACCAATTTTAGACAAAATGCTGAGAACCATTCACTTTTCCTCCTTTGATTTATCAACTTTGCAAGCCTTGAGTTGCAACAACAAATCCTTGTACCTTGTGAAGAAATCCTGGATGTTTTCAAATCTTTTTGTATCTAATGCAAGTAATTCCACCTCGATCATGTGGCCTCTCATCTAATATGTTTTTCCAAATAGTCCTTCCATGGTGGTCCAGATCGTGTTTGTATTTTTGCAAGAATATACATTAAACAACAACTCAGGGGACATGTGCATCTAGAGGGCTCCATAAGCCTCATCCTTTCTATTAAGGTATTTGTATTTTTCAATGGCTGATGTGGGTTTTTTTTTCGTAGGCATGGATAACCTGTACAATCCTCTACCTTGGAGAAAAATATCCATCTTTTTAATCCATTCAAAGTAGTTGTACAATGTTAGCATGACAAACAACGAAGATTCCATTCTTCCTGCGTTCTTCAATCTTTAGCACCTACAAATAAAAAATGTTGGTGCACCTTATTACTAGAAACATGTGGGATATGATACCATGTACAATGTGATGAGAACCTGCACAAGAGATCTAGATAGCATAAGAGCGAACACAACTTGCAAAAGTGAGAAGATGAGAGAAAAATTTGAGAGAACAAAACAAGAAAATGTATTAATTAAATGAATGAATAATAATAATTTACACATGATATACTCTATATAACTCAACTAATGTGCATTGGAAGAGAAGCTAATGCACCATAGTGGTGGTCTAGAGATATCTAGATACACACATGCAATTATCAAAGTTAATGACCACCTAGTCATAGTTAACTAGTCTTTTTCCCCAAAAACATTTATTTCCTTTTCTCTTTGAAAGGTATGTCCTACATTTATTTTCCCAAAAGGCATCTTGTCATACATGGAAGTTCACAAACGAGTGGTAAATTTTGTTTTCTCTCTATCATCCAAATGCATATCCTCTTGGTTATATCGAGAGAAACCATCCATCATATATATTCTACTTTCCCCCACTACCTTTTGTAATATATGATCCATCTTAGGCACGCGTAGTTATCTTTCAATAAACATTTATTTAAATTTATAAAATCCACACAAATTCTTATTTCTCCATTTTTCTTCCTTACAAGGACTCTGTTGGCCATACATTATGAATTATGATCTTAGCATCCAATAGTTTCCTTGTTTCCTTTTCAACCATGGGTAGTAGAATAGGATTAACTTGTCTCATCTTTTTTCTGAAATTGTTTGTCCCCAATTTCAAAGGTATCCAACATTGAATGATTCTAGTGTCATATGTTTTCAAATCTTCATATTTCCACGCAAAAAAATCAACATATTATTTGAAAATGTCCATTTATCTTTGTCTTTGATCAGTTGATAAGCCTTTAGACAATTTAATGTACTTTGTTTCCTAATCAATTCCAAAATTACAATGCTCCACATTCTCATCTTTTGGGAGGGAAGATAACTTGAAAGGGACATCATTTCTATCAAATAGTTGTTCAAGTGGAACTAATACTATTGGGAGATTTTTTTTTTCATTTGCAGGACTGTGTGGTTTTACATGTAGTTGTTAATTTATGCATTTTTTTCAGCTTCTTATTCGATCCCATCTCAGTCCCTTTATCCTCATCCAGATCAAGATGAATATCAAAAAACTCATCTATCACTTCTAGAAATATTTTTCAATTGTTGATCATCTTCAAATACTTTCCAATAATTGATATTATCTTAGATAGATGGCCTATATCTTATTTCAACTTCATATTTGACTTGATGAATACTTGGGGTTTTAAAGGTACTATTATCTAGTGCTAAAGAGTCTTCTTGTTGATTCAATCCCTTAGGGACAACAATAATATTGAAATATTCAAAGAAGTTATCTGTCAAGTCCTGAACTTTATTTACAAATGATATTATCCTTGGGTGTTTTTTTTATAAATACTCTTCATCTACTGCACCACCAACTTAGAATCTCCAAAAACTAAAATTTTTATGATTTTCTACCTTCTAGAAGCTTCTAAACCCAAAATCAAAGCTTCATATTCAATAACACTTTTAGCAGCCTCAAACTCCAATTTGTAAGGTAAAGAAATTATCACTTCTATGGAATAAATTAATTCCACCCCTACTCTAGAACCTTCCTTTAAATAAGTACCGTCAAGTATAACTTCCATATTGCATCATCTTTAATATCAACATCAGTAGAAAAATCCTTAGATATAGGTATTTCATTATACTCTTGATTTACTGAAAAAATACAACCCATATCTTCCTCAACAACACATATTGGATGATTCTTAGGATTATTTTGATTAGTCACTACATAACAAAACTTAGTTTAACTATATAATCATTTTTTCTCTCCCCCAAAGACTTGAACTATAACATAGTTCATGTACATTTGCATTGTAACCCCTCATTGTTATGGCCAAGATATTGAAAACAACATGCCATAATTGGAAAGCACATCTGCCACTACAACATCCATCACAATACTCTTGACATGTAATTGTGATAAAGTGATTACTAGATATTTAATCAGGTCTTAACACTTGAATTTCCTTTAGTCAAAGGAGTACAAATCATGGTATGGCATGGTTATTTCTAACCTCAACTTCTCCATTATTGTTTTAGGCATGATATTATGGGAATTTCTAGAATATAGCATGCAATTATGTAACAATTTATCATGAATGTTCATAGTCACATAGAAAGGAGAAACAAATTCTTCTTTATTATCATTGTGTGGTCCAAACATGATAATAGGCTATTCTTAATGCACATTTAAAGTATATGGTTGATTAATTGGCCCCACTCCATGCATAACTTTCAATTTGATTTTGATAAAGAATATTTTTTTCGAAATCGATAAAGGGTATAGGTATTTTAATATCTCCCAATTCATGTTCAATATTGAAAGGTATGACAATTTTATCAATTTCTTTGTGTTCACTATTCCCTTTCACATGTTCTGAATATCAACCTTTTTTGTAGTAGTTCTTGATTCATTTGATTTATCTTTGGATTGATTTC
>ML805246.1:118757-129600 GCA_009831015.1 Picea engelmannii
TATTCTATTTTTTCATTCTGAGAGTCTTTATATAAGCAAGAAGTAATTGCCTC
This sequence comes from Picea engelmannii, assembly GCA_009831015.1. NCBI lineage: Eukaryota > Viridiplantae > Streptophyta > Pinopsida > Pinales > Pinaceae > Picea > Picea engelmannii. The sequence continues at coordinate 118,811 of ML805246.1, forward strand.
ACATTTTGGTTCTTTTTTATATTTATCAACTTGATCTTATATTGGTTTAATATTTTATAAGGTATTCATATTTCCCTCAATGTCTGTTGCATCATCTTGCATTATTAGAAGAATTGAATATCTCCTTTCCCCCAAAATCATGGAAAAATCAGGCTCAAAATCTCCAACATATATAACTTTTTCTACTGCTTGGGAGGGATTGATATCATTAGGGATTTTTTTTTATATATTTGGTTAAATATTTTATTAAATTCCACCATAGTTTCACTAGCCTTTTCCTTTAGTTATCCAAACTCTGTCAGATAACATAGATGATCCCTTTTCTCTCCCCACTACCTCATGAAAGTTGATTCCTTTTCTCTCCCCACTACCTCATGAAAGTTGATTCTAGGACAACATAATAGTTAATTGTGTTAGGAGGTAACCTCTTGAACCACTTTCTCACATATCCTTCTAGGCTTTGAACACAAAGTCTCATAAACACATAATCATGTTCAATGAAAATGTTATTAATAAAGTATTGGAAGGAAACCATATGTTCTTCAAAAAGGATTCTCTTTTCCCAATCATATTTTGGCAATAATTCGAGGTAATTTTTAAGGAGATCATGCATATTCTGAGGAAGGATTAGAGGGACATATTTGGATACTACCCATGTATTTACTAGTGGTGCAGGTGGCGGTTGATTTCCGCCATCCCTGCCTCCTCCTACTCCAACCAGTAGGTGTTGGAGAATAAGGTTGTTGGCTTCAGAAGACAAAGGAGGTTTAGGGTTTGTTAAGAAATTCCTTAAATAAGAACTTCCTACATGAGGGAAATATAAAGGATAATTATGAAGATCTACCAAAGTATGCTTCAAAAATTGTACAGAAGAATCATCTTATGAAGGTGTGTCATACAACTTTCTAGATTGATCTATTCCATAAATATGAGGAGAAAATAAATCTGAATGAAGATTACTTATTGGTGAATATGGAAGTATTTTTTTGATACTCCTCAAGGAAATGAGATTTTATGAATATGATAAAGTAGGAATTCTTGGAGGATCACGGTTCCTTCTAGTGTGTCACTTTACAGATGCTAGATTTACCTCTATGGTTTAACCAAGTGACAAATCAACAACCAATGATATGAATCTTTGTCACCAACAAGAATCAATGTTTAACATGTTGTTTCCCAGGGAAAAATAACTTCAATATTACATCCCCGTAAATGGAACCATTTAAGATGTTAGTATTTGATATGTTCTAGGTTGTTAATGGAAATATGTCAAAGCACCTTAGAGCCAAAAATAAGATTTAGGTCTTAAAAGTATATTTGCAATGATATTTATGTGTTTCTGTGTTATAATTTCTCACAACTCTTATGATATTTCAGATAGGATGATTAAAATAATCTCATCCTAAGAGACATTTTCCCATTGTATATCATACATTTAAGGTTTTAAAATGGATGAATGTATGAATTTACAAAGGAGACAAAATATAACATACAAGGTATTTCTATGAATAAATCTTGTAGTGCTTTTAAAGAAGAAAATGTGTTGAGTAAAATAGAATTCTACATTTTAGCATAATGGATTTGAGTTTGTGACAAACATACATTCAAAACAACTTAATGATTTATACATTCCAATAATATTATAATAATTTTGCATACATTCAAATATACTAATAAAAATGGAAGGAAATTGGTCACAAATAATGAAATAAAACTCAATCCAATGAAATACACCACACATTTAAAATGAGAATGGTTCCAAATATGTTATTTGAATATTTACTGATAAAAATAAGAATACAATTGGAAGAAAGGGAGATATGGCTTCATAAGAAGTGTAATACAATGCAAGAGAATTCATGGAAGTGTTACAAACTGATACAAAAAATGTATATGAATCTCTATGGATTGTTGTCTACTCATAATATGTCCTTTGTCTTGAGTTGTATTGATCATGAAACCCTGATAACAAGATACTCTTCAATCCTCACATGGTTGACCCTTGAACAATTTTCCTTATTTATCCTTTATAGATGGAATTGTATGTCAAACCAATTATTTATTCTTTATTCTTTAAACCACTTCTTGTTCCTTCAATGGTTTATCCTTAGTAAAAATGATTTACTTTCACATAAAATTAATTTTTACATGAAACAATAATGACAAATTTGTCTTTATGAGGCTAGGTGCATTCAACTTGTCTCTCCTTATCTAGGAATTTATATTTTGGCAAACTGACACATATTCTTCCACACTTTTCCCATGCGATATTCTTGTTTATCAAAATTCCTCACCACCTCATATAAGTTGGTGTATCTTTCATATGATGGATAGGGGAGATTTTTGAAAATTATCTTTAGGTTGTGAACCAACTCAAAATAACCAACCAACATGTCCATTACATATTTCCCCTTAAGGGTCCCCTCAATCTTGTCAAATATGTTGTCATCATTTCTTCTATCATCCAACAACTTCAGATATGTCTTCTATGAGTATAGGTCTCCATTACGATCCCAAAAAGAGGGCATCCCATGATTGCTAGCATCATTAAAAATTTTCATACAGGAGGCAATTTCCCCTGTAAGATCGCGGGCCCTATTCTCAACATTCTGCATTAGAATATTCTTTGGAAGGACCTTTTTGGAATCCATAACAATATTGGTCCTATTAGTTACATTAATATACTTGATTTATTCCTTGGACCCACTATTTAAAATCATTAGGATATCATTAGTTGGCTCTAGCTTGTTCTCAAACTCACTAGATATTCTCTTTATGTCCTTAAATATAGTATTTATCATCTCAAGTTCATATTGGATCAGGGAGAACTGAGAAACATTATTGAATATTGTAGTAGTGATGTTGTCCCAGATCTTATGCTTGGATCCCTTTAAAGTTGACTTACATGCCACCTTCATTTTTACATGAGCTAATTCTTGTTGAGCTTCTTCTTTAACAACATTGATTTGATTTGAGAGTACTTCCATACTCTTCATTTTCTCCTCTAACTCTACCAACTTTTATTAATTGTATTTGATCATATCAGTGATAGTTCCCAACTCAATCTCCTTTACACTCAGATCTAACATGATTTTTGTCAGGCCTTCTTCTGGTTCAAGTGGAGTGGTTTTCACTTTAGTTGACTTGGCTTCCTACAATAACGGATTTTTTTGATCCTTCAATATTTTAATTTCATCTTGCAGGTGTTCTATAATTTCTCTAATTTCAACCAATTGTTGATACAACTGCTCCTTTTCTTGATGGCTAGCCTATAGCACTGGAGTATATACATGTTGTACATCAGGGATATTCAACTTTTTCTTTGGGACTTTAATTTCATTTTCCTTTTGGATAATCAAATATCCCATAACTGTAGGATTTTTAGGGTCTTCCCCCAAATAAATGATATCCCACTCCAATTCATTTATTTGAATTTGTTTGGCCTTGGTTTATACTCTCTCCTATTTCAACTACCTATTCATTTTAATTACCATCTCCACCATCTTCTTCTTAATCGAAGAATATTGCAACACTCCCCTATATATCATGTCATTGGTATAATTGTGAAATTAAATCATGTCCCTAGGATGAATGCCAACAAGCTTAATCTTTATCTCAGTTGCTCTATAATCTACAAGAGTAAGAGGTCTTGGCATCTTTGACTCCAACACAACCAAATTGAAAGTGTCTTGTCTATAATCAATGGAAAAGAGAAATATTTTTGGGGATGTAACTTGGGGTTACATGTCCTTTATTAATTCTTGATTATTCCTCCTTATATCTAAATAATGGGAGAAGAGAGAAGGATACTTCTTAGATGTTCCTTATCTATAGAGGTTATAGCTCCCCTGGTTGATAATAGAGTTGAAGTGAGATGCCCAATTGTGATAGTAGGTGCCTTTGGAGATGACCCACATTCACTATATCCTTGAGTGATTTGCAATATGTTCTTTCCTTCATATAGGATCTCAATAGTGACCCAATTTGAATATGATTTCTCATCACTTTTGGGACTTTTATTTTGTTTCCCATCAATGTCCATGTAAAACTAAAACTATGAAAACACCCTCTTCCTAGGTTGTAATTCTTTATTTTGAGTATTTTGAATGACACTTTCTTGGTCCATTGAATGAGTGTAAGTTGGGTTATGAACATTTACCTCTGGAATCTACTTAACCTCTTCCCATGAATCCAGGTTAGAAATTCTTTCTATGAAAGGACATTTCTCATTCTTGTAGGTGGTTTTCTTCCTGCTATTACACCATATGGGTCATACACCCACTTACTTCCCTTTGCAAAATCAAGTTATTGTAGAACATCCTCCATGATATCTAGACAAGTTATTATTTTAACCAAGAAATGGCCAACCTCCCTAGGTAGCTTGAATGTAATAACTTTCCTATGCTAGGAAAAAATAAAATGTTTTGAGATCAACCTCTGTCTGATGTACTCCAAGGAAACTATCTAGGGGTAAGGAACACTGGAAACTTATAGGGATCCTATTCAAAACCATATACCCTGATAAGAGTATGGTCCTCAACTAGGTACCAATCCCTTGTCCTGATATCCTTACTTAACTGCAACATCTTCTTCAATTGGGGAAACATTCTAGGAGGTGAAAATGTATGGATTAGATTGTAACATGAACTCATGAATTTATTAAAATAAATGATAAAACCTATATTTCTCTCTTGTCTTCTTAATTTTGTAGTCAATTCAATTAAAACCTTAGTATTTCCCGAATCATCCGTTATATTGATTCCCATACTCTCAAAATATGAATATTTGTTAGACATGATGAGGTAAGCCAGGTAGGTCTAGTATCTAAAAGACTTGGTACTATGAAATTTGCATAGTTGAGATATTATAACCTCACTCAAGAGCTCAACATAGTCAAACTTTGAAAAGGTGATAGATTGTAGAGGGAAGAAGACTGAAAACATCTGTAGGATAAATTCATCTACAATCATATCATGCTCATAACCTAGCACTTGAAAGATCATGGAAATGGTTTTCCTGGTTATTTCAAGGAAAATAATGGATTTGAATGGAGGTGAATTGGTTGGAAGTGAGGAATCTAAGGCCAATAGGTTACTCAATTGTTTCTCTTTTTTGGGTTGGGATAATGCTTGGTATTTTGAGGCCCGAGCATCATCATCTAGAGGTTCTTGAGGAACATGTTCAATGAATTTAAGCATTTGGGTGATGGATTCTTTTGTAATTGAACATGTGACCTTGGATCCATCTATAGACATGATATTCTGCTCATTTCCCTTGTAATTTTCAATGCACAGATCGACAATTTTAGGGAAATGATAAGTTTGGGAGACAATGGATCGAGTAAGGTTCGACTCCCATAAGTGAAAATAATATTTACCATTGTTAGCATCGACCCATGCTCTTTGAATAAGTTGGTGGAGTTCAAGAAAGGATACGACTGGGTCAAAAACGTCCATGTCCTTGTCTTCAAGGTGCTCTTGGGTCATATGTGGCTTTTGGGTTATTCGAGGATGACTAGGGCTTGATTTTGTCACCATTTTATTGATTTACAAGTCAAAGTGACTGGAGGAATATAAAAACCAAGTGTTGAGGCTTCAAATTACCTTATTTAATAGTGAAACGGTGGGTGTACAAGTTGCTTTTGGTAGTCACCATTAAAACCTTTACACATTCCTCGTTATGTGAAAAATGGTGTTATTATTGACCAATGACCATTGTTGTCCTTTTTTTATAGTTTTAGTGCCACCCGTCACCTTTTAATTGGATGCATCCTTTAAATTTTATGAGCATGTGAAATTTGAGTGACGTCATGGATGATGTTAGTAGGGTCGCACATACATGTGGAAGGATTTTGTTGGTTCATGTGTCGTATATGTGGTACCTATGTTAGGCCATTTTTCCTCGATCTTGTATGAATAATCAACACCTCTGATATGATTGGGGTGGGGCCCATGTCTAGGTGTCATCATTTGGTTGGGACATATGGATGCCCAATTAGCACTACCACCTTTCTTTCCCACTACTCAGAATAATCCTCATGTGTCATGTCATTTCCACTTAGGAACCATGTCATATCCATCTATGTTGTATACTTGTGTGTGAGATGATGGTTTTTCTCTAAACCATAAATGGTTTCACATGCCTCGATAGGCAGGTTTCTAGACCCTTTGAGTGATGTGAATCCAATAATAAATTGCCACATGTCAAGGGAAATAAACCTATCACATCACCAAGGATGATTAATGATTGTGTGTGTACACTATGCGAAATGGATTTTGGATCATTGATCTACATGGTGATGATGCATCGTGATGTGGGCACTTGATAGTCATATTAACGATGCATGACCCTCTGTTAAGCACTTTATCCCACAGTTTTATCCCTCTCACATCGATTAAGCCCTCAATGGTATCGTAAACATCCTATAACACACCAATAAGCTCATTTTGAATAAAAACCTCATGAATTAAGTCATGAACCATTTTTTTTTCCATTTCCCATGAAAAATTCTTCATTGTACTAACACTCTCCCTCTCCCTCTCTGGCCTCCCATTCAAATACAAATATGTACATGTCGACTTGTTGTTTCTTCTATTACTCATGTGCTCATTGTATTCATCTCTAATTCACATACAATTATTTACAGGAACATATATATAGATAAAACAAATTGAAATTATAAAACAAACACATATATAACCATATTGTATTTATAAAAACCTGAAATTAGTTTTTGTTTGCAAAAATAATGTGGTAAAGTAATCAATGCAACTTTATTAAATCATATGCACTATTAATGGTGTGATTTATCAAAAAACAAGCATGGTGCTCTATGTTATTTGGTGCATCGGTGCTACATTTTTCATTAAAGACACCAATATATGGTAATTTTTATATTTGTGATGTGATGTTGTGCATTGTTGCGGGTTATTCATTATAACACACTAGTTTGCGATGCCTCATCTAAATGATATGAAAAGTTAAGGTGCATCGATGAATTATATGATCCATGTTTACATTTTCATGGTGCTCCATGTTGTATGATGCACTTGTGCTACATTAGTAATTAAATGCATTGGTATTATATGTACAGTGTGATGCAGTTTGTTGGTGCATGCTATCCCATATAACACATAAGGTTTTGGTGCCTTGTCTAAAAAAATACACACCAATTGGCAGTGACTCATCTACAATGATACACATCATTAAGGTACACTAGTAATTTCAGTCCTCTATGTTGCTTGGAGCCCCAATGTGTATTTTTAGTGGTGTGTTGTATATAATAATGCACCAGTCATGGGGTATTCTCTTTGACAAGGGGCATCAATGTGATTAATTTGTTATAACACATAGTGTTAGTATTGTATTTGATCCATTCATTAGTGTGCCCACTGATCGATATTATGGGGGTGAAATTCAAGAATAATAAGTTGAAAGGGAGATTATAGAGCTCATTGATCAGAGGATAAAAGCACGTGGTTGAAAGACCATAAATTTTGTAGAGAAAAATCCATCCCTAAGGGGCCAAGGTTGAGTTTCAAATACTCGTGTGCTTATCGGGAGCATGAAAGGGGCTTATCACATCCCAAATAGGCTTAATATGTCACCCAATAGAGCCATTTCATAAGACCAAGGCTTAAGGAGAAAGTTCAGGTAAAGGTCCAACCTCGATTAACTAACGGATGTAAGTGATCCTGATTAACAGTCTATAATGTATGTTGCATCAGAAATATGTTGGGGAGTCAACATAACATTGGAGAGAAATGATGGTTTTAAGGAGTTATGTGGCGAATAGTGGATGATGTCACATGGTAAGATACATAAAGGTAGAGAAACTCCCCTAGGGTCGCGATAGTGATATTCAGGTCCTGCCATGTTGAATATCTGTCACCTCATTGCATACGTGTCCACTTGTGCATTGCCACTTGGAGCTAGCATAGAAGTTCGCCTGGGCACCAAGGAAGTTGATGAGGCCCTGACAAGTTAGTGATGCATATTTACGAGATTTTAGAAGATCTCCACCTATAAGGAGAAGGCCCACCATGGTTTTGGCTATCATATCGATCCCAACCACACATATGTCGAGTCCTTGAGGACACTTCAATGCATACATGGACCAGTTCCAAGATTCCATATGTCCACATATCCATGTTGATGTCATCCAAATTTCACACATTTTCCCCAAAATTCAAAAGGCTTTGAACCATAGGAAAAGGGACACATGTTTAAAATAGGGGAATGAGGGAGAATGTCTCTGGAGAGAGGAGAGATTCACTAATAGCCTACCAAATTAGTTGGAAAATATGTGACATAAAATAGGATATCTAGCATCACATTTTCCTCCCTTCACCCATCATCATATCCCTTCCTAGATCCATCAGAGGATAGAAATCATTTCCTCAACATGTGCAGTCACGTGAACTTGAGATCTTCATAGATCATACCAAGTATGGAAAACCGTTAGCTCTTGTTAGTTGTCTGCACAAACATGTGTCAAACTCTTATAAGGGAGAACCACAAAACGCATGAGCCACCAATCTACAAGTAATATTGTTTCTAAAGGTGAGTTTCTTGGATGCCAGGTGTTTAAGATGACAACCCACCTGTGTCGACCCTCCGTCCCTAAGTCTATTTTGAACGATCTTCACCACAAATGTTGGGAAAGTGTGTTATACAATTCATTAAGAAAGTAATCTCATTCTCTGGTATCCTTAGCCTTACCTTGAGGACAAAAAAGAATTCATGAATCTACCCTAAAGCACAATGGCCAATCCAATTTATGCATTGGATAAGCTTGAAGTAGAGGATTCAAAGGAGTGGTAAATTATGTCCTATGTTATTGGGTGTTTCCAGCTAGACGGAAATATTTTTCTCATCATCTCAGTGAAAGGGAAAAAAGGTTTACGATGAAATAATGGGAACCAATTGAGCCACCCAGATAGACTCAAATAAAGGTTCAATTGGATGAGGATAACACACCCAACAACAGTATAAACAGGGCCCGTCTGGTGGTAAAAATTGGTTTCTTCCAAGTAAAATCAGGTAAAATTAGTTGGAAAGTTAGGGACGATTGGAAAACCAAACGCAGTATCAAGATTATGAAAAGTAGAAACCATTTTCAAGAAGCAGTATTGGTCCAAACAAGCGATTTTTCTCTCAAACAAAAGCATATATAAATCAACATAATGAGTTCATTTGTAGGGTTATCACTTTGGGGAATTTAAGAGTATCTTATACCTAAGTTGTTTGATCAAGAACCCCTCAGACATAGACCAATTTTTAAGGCTGTGGGATTTAAGAGATTCATATCCTTCATTATGATTTAGTCTGTGCTTTGTTTTCTGTGTATGTTTTCTTGTAAAATCCATCCCTCTCATCTCATGGCTTCTTGTATAAGATCCCCATTAATAAAAGCTTAAGAAACAAGTTTCATGACATGTATAGTGTTATTGCGTGTTTTTTAGCTTATGATATTGAAGTGATTTCCTCTTAATGTATGACCACTTCATGTCATTTTTTCTTATATTTAATGATGTGCAGAGGGTACCTCCATGGATTTAAATATATGAAAATGTTCATTGTTTGATGCATGATTTAACGATCTGGTGAAACTCTTAGAAAAATTGAATTATCAATTTCTTAGCACATTGTTTTTTCCATAGCCTGTGAGATTCAACTTAAAGATGCCTCATCTGTTTATTTTGTATTTATTTTGAATCCATCTCTTCTCAAATTAAATTCAAATTATCTGAAGCACTCGTGGACATATGCCTCTTGAAGTTGAATATTTTGATATTCATTCTGGTATTATTTGAGGGATGAGATTCCTATGAGAGAGAGAGAGAGAGAGAGAACTTACCCACAATTTTGCATAATTTATGTTGTTATCAACATGTCTTTAAGGCTCACTCTGAGTCTTAGCCCCTGGGATGCCTCGACATAGTTCCATTGACAACCTATAAAATATCGAGGGACAACATCTGAAATGGAACCATTGTCAGGGAACGTAATTTGAAGACATATTTCCCTGGGGATACGACATTGCAAGATATGATACTCGAAGATGAACGAGTTTCAGGAACCTGGTAGTTGATTATTTCACCTGGTGAATCCACAGAAATAATATATGGCATATAAGATAATATATACCAGAAGAAACCCAGATCCTAAGCATACTCTAGTATACTCAGACCTAGAGAAGCTCGTGACCTAGAGAAATATCATAGAGCATCAAATATCTTTTCCTTTAGGTAACCCTAATTTGGAAAATTATGCTTATGTTATTCATATAGGTAGAAAATATCTTGAGCTATATGATATACCTATTGCTGATTCTAATTCTGCTTCAAATCTACCTCCTGAACCCTTAATAGATCTATGAAATTCACCTTTCGGATTCTGTCAAGAAGTGAGCTCCTCCTTCAAGCCTTTTCTGAAAAATCCTATTAACCCTCCATCTGTTGAATCCCATATCTATATCTTGCAAAATATTATGGCCAATTTAGGAGGAGGAAGATCTAGGGGAAATTAAAATCCCCCACCACCTTTAAACCCTAGGGTCATGGATATATTTGGTCCTTTGAATATTCATGCTCATGTCCATGACCTCCTTGAAAACTACTTGAAGTGTTACCCAAGTACAATGGTGAACCATCCCTATCTATTGAAGAACACCTAGCATCCTTCCATGATTTCACTCACACCTTATTCATGGATCATGATGATGTATTCATGAGGTTTTTTGTCCAAACCTTAGAAGTATATGTTCATAAATGATTCATAGAACTCCC
>ML805247.1:66973-104426 GCA_009831015.1 Picea engelmannii
TGGGCCCACTGATTTTTTCTTTCGAATGCAAAACACCGGAAATATGTTTCCAAACACTTGTTGACAACTTCAGTTTGGCCATCATTCTAGAGATGATAGGAAGTGCTAAGATGCAATTGGGTTCCCTGGATCCTGAACAATTCTTGCCAAAAATTGCTGGTGAAATTTGGATCTTTGTTAGAGATAATAGAATGAGGCATGTCGTGATGTTTGAAGATACTATCCATGAAAATTTGAGCCACTTTGGAGGCAATTAACGGGCGTTGAAAAAAACATAAATGAGCATATTTGGAAAGACAATAGACTACCACCATGATGATTAACTTATTTCCCATTTTAGGTAAGATAAAAATGAAATCCATAGAATATCCCTCCAAATAGTAGGGGGGATTGGAAGCAGTTGGAGTTTTCCTGGGGATTTGATTATTTCTCCCTTGTTTCATTGAAAAACATCACATTCAACCACAAAGGTGTGGATATATTTTTTCATACCATCCTAGAAAAATGAATGTTTGACCCTTTCAAAGGTTTTGGTAAACGTTGAATGCCCAGCTGTGGGTGAAGCCTAAAGCTTAGAAATCACCATGGATTTAAGTTGAAAATGTTTTCTTAAATATCAATGTCCTTTGTAGTGAAGCTCTTCATTGTGCCAAGAGTACCCTGGAAAAGTTGTAGAATGGTGTTGCAATTGTTGGATCATGCAAGAAATTTTGGAATCTTGTAGCCATTCTTGGTGAATAACTTGGAGCTAATATGTTACAATGAAAGAGAGGGAAAAGATGTACCCTTATTCTTCATACTTCTTGGAAAGAGTGTCAACAACCAAATTTTATTTTCCCTTCCTGTAAATGATCTCATAATCATATCCATATAGCTTGGTCACCCATTTTTGTTTCTCTAGGGATGAAATTTGTTGTTCTAGAAAATAGTTGAGTCTCTGATGATCAATATTAATTTGGAAGAATTTCCCTAATAGATAAGGATGCTAGAGATCCACAACATGTAGAATAACCAACATTTCTTTTACATATATTGATTGGCCCAAATGTCTCAACAAAATTTGTTTTCTGGTGAAATCCAAAGGCCTGCCATCTTTATTGAGGACTGCCCCAATTCCTTTCCCTAAAGCATCACATTCCAGAAAAAAGTCTCGATGAAGTTTGAAAGTGCCAGGAAAGGAGTCAAGTACATAGCCTCTTTCAAGGCATGGAAGGATTGATCAGTTGTTCGAGTCCAAGTGAAAGCATTATTTTTAAGGAGAGCAGTGAGAGGTGCTACAATTTTTCCATAATTATGAAAAAACTTGCGATAATATCCCATTAAACCAAAAAAACACACAAGCTCTTAAGAGTTTTAGGGTGAGGATAATCCTTCATAGCTTCAATTTTATTAGGATCCACCCATACACCATCCTTACCAAAAATATGACCTAGGTACTCCACTTCTGAGGCTCCAAAGGAGCATTTATATTGTTTGAGGAAACGTTTATGCTGAGAGAGTAGATGGAGAACTTGATCCACATGGGTGGGATGGGATTTCCAATTTTTACTATAGATGAGAATATCATCAAAGAAAAATAAGAAAAAATGACAAAGGAAAGGACGAAAGACATGATTCATGAGACTTTGGAAAGTGGAGGGAGAATTACATAGGAAAAAGGGCATGACCAAGAACTCATAGTGACCCTCATGAATTCTAAATGCAGTCTTGGAAATGTATTCCTCTTTCATACATATCTAGTGGTAGCCAAAATGGAGATCAAGTTTAGTAAAGTATTGAGTACCGCTCAATTCATACAACAGGTCTGTTGAGATTTTACGTAATTTCGGTAGTTATTCCTAAGTGTAATTGTATTGGTTATTCCTAAGTGTAATTGTGAAAGGTTTTATTGATAAATCATGTCTTTTAGGTATTTTAGAGTATAAATAGAGGTTTTATCAAGTCATTTTGATCACTCATTGAATATAAGTACAAGAGAGTAGTACAGACTTATCTAGGAGGCTATTCTTGGTTCGTTTCTGGGTGTCCTTGATCTTGATTTCATGAAAGAGCATTGTATAACATTGTACATGTTGGAGGAATCTATATCGAGGAAAGTTTGCAGGTTTTTCTCCCCCTTGAGGGTTTCCCTAAGGATATATCTTGTTCTTTTGTGGATATCTATCTTTAAGTTGTGATCCTTTTGCATATTAAATAATATATATATATATATCATCTCTCTTGAAAAATCAACATGGTATCGGAGCGGGACCAAGCCTAACTCCCTCACAGGAGGGACCAGGAAAATAAGAGAGATAGCTTGCGTTTGAATTCGGTGGGATTGATCTGAACAGTAAGAGAGATGGGAGCAATGAAGGAATCAATGTCATGAGAAGTGGCACATGTCCCTACAAAGTTGGCTCCATGCTCAAAATATGAAGCCATCGATTGTAAATATGGACTCAGAAACGAAAATCCCATCATCGTATCTTCAAAGTACAATCGATATGCTCTCTTCAAAGAAACACCTTGGGTGTAATAAATATGGAAAAGGAAGTGCATGTGATAACTCTTCCTGGGACATAAGATCTAGTAGCCTCGTGCATTTGGTTAGTTCCAATAATTTCTTTTCTCTTATGGGATGCGTGGAAGGTGTGGAAGAGGAGGGATATTTGGATTCTAGGACATGCTCTTGTTCTCAGTGCCTTTATTATCCAATTTCTCTCTTTTACTGATTATTCACATATCAACATATATTCATGAAACAACTACAAAACAAAAGAGGTAGTGGTCATTTTGGTTAAAAATAAGTTGGTGATTGATAGTGGAAGACTTATGATGTGTGTGGTCATGGATTATTTGCTTCCAGGAATGTCCCTTGTTTTAAAAATCGGTGAACCGAAACCGGAACCACCCTGTTTTACCGATTTGATGGTCGACCGATTCAAACCGTCCAATAAACCAAACCAGTCGGCCGGTTTGGTCCCTAAAACCTAAAACCTAAGTAACAAATAAGTACTTGGCTCATGTTTTCTCATGCAAGTTGGAGTTGTAAGGTGTTTTGGTGTGCAGCTGAGGGTTATTTTGCCTTGCTAATGCTATTTAAAGACGTCCCCACCCCCTCCATTTCACCCACCCTAGTAATTAATGGTAACGTTAAATTCTTAAAGTAAAAGTGACATTCTCCTTTATCTTTCATTTTCATGACATTCTCCTTTATCCTTCATTTTCATCCTTTTACTTAAATTTTTTACATTACCATTAATTGTTTCAGGATGTTTGAGAGTGGTTCCAACCTCATTGGACTTCATATGGAGAAAGCAGAATTTTAGGTCTCATTCAAAATTCAATAGACTTAACAGTTTTCAGGATTTCAAGATTGGCAAGATTGCAATGTTTCCACTGGATTCTATCATGTATGAGGGTATGGAACTAACATTTAATCAAGAGAACCAATCCCTTTATGTACGTCGATGTTGGTGGCATTGATTGTTGAAATATTTTGTCACGACCCCAGTAAAAATGTACCCTTCACTCAAGTATAAACTGTTCTCTTTGTCGCCATGTCAGGTGACTTAGTAGTGTATGTGCAGACCAACCTTTGTCTTATATACAGGAAGAGAGAAGAGTGGTTGAAGGGAAAGACAAATATGTGAGATGTGTTTTCCGATGATATGGGTTTGAACAACAGTGTTGAGTTGGCATTAGCCAACTTGGATCTTAATTAACTAGTGCTAGAGCCGGTCACCTTTGATGATGGTGATCCTCTTGAGGGGTCATCCTCCAGAGTCCACATTAACAAATGCACGGATTGCATTGGATATAGGGGAGGAGGAGGAGGATGGAAGAGAGAGCAGTGGTAGTGATGCCAATCTTGATGATTATGACATGGAGGACTACTGGCAGTCACGAATCATGAGCTATGAGATTCTTCCATCTATGGTTCTAGTATCTACCTAATGGCTATTGTGTATTTGTCATTGGCATTCCCACCTATAGTATCAGTGACTCTAACTTAGTATGTTATTTGATGTTGTAGAGGCCATTTAGAGCCTCCTTGATTATGTATTTATGTTATGATCTGTAGATATGTATTGCACTTGGTGTCATTTTGACATATTCATGAGCATACTTTGGTTATGTTGTCTCTAATTGTCTCTAATGCTTTGAAAACATGATTTAAAATCTTAAAAATATATATTTTTCGTTAAAATTTAAATATTTTATGTATTTTTAAAAAAACCAGTTCATTGAAACTGATTCGACCGGTTCATTACCAGTTTCGGTTCTGGTTCAGGTTGGACCCTTGACCGGTTCCAGTGTCGGCTCCAATTTTTAAAACTATGGGAATGTCTCGTTCAGGCTCAACTATGGTGGGGAGTGATCTTACAACATTGGCATTGAGTATAATACTCAATATTGTCTCCGACATTCATCCCATTTGGAAAGTGAAGAAACCAAATGAATTATCGAGTGCTCCTCCTCCTGACTTTAATCTAGAGACCAAATGGTCTGACATAGAATGGTCCATGGTGTCCAAGAAATCTACATAGAGAAATGTGATAAGGGAGACCCAGAGTTGTGCACTGTGGAAATCCTTTAAGCTCAGGGCCTCGATGGTTCCCGTGATCCTTTACATGTCTACAACTTTCTTTAAAATATCATAGGGCTAGTTTCCTATTGTGGAGTTGTCAAAGTTGGTGGATATATCATGATACCAAAAGATAAACACTATGGAAATTTGTAAGACATTGTCATTGATCTGCCAAAAGTGTTGAGCTTCCAAGTAGAAGGATCCACCAAAGTGTTGTATTTTAAGCATCTTATTTGATTGATGGTTTCAATGATAGAATTGGGTCTCAGTGCACACAATATTTTTAGCGACCACGTCTCATATGTTTGAGGCAAGGATAATTGAGATAAGGAATATATGTGGTGAGTTGGTAAAATATTAAGAATTAAAACATTGAATGACGATATGAAAACTCATGGGATCAGATCGACTAGGTGATCATGGGTGGGACAAAATGGGATTTGCAATTTTCAATCTATTTAATTTTGGATGTGACTGTGTGCACCATGTGGTGATGTTAGCGATGAAAATGACTGATGGCATCATTTCAAAATATCCAAGTAATGGAATTACCATGAGGAATATAAAGAAGATGGCATTGTTTCAAATCCTCCAACATAGATGATGACAATGTATATTGATAAAATGCTAGTGGGTTTATGAGCATGAGAATGTTGTGGGAGGAATTTGTATAATGTGAAATGAGAATGCCTTTGACGACAATATGGTGTGAATAAATATGCTAGAGAGGCTTATGAGAGATGCCTATACACGAATATATTGTTGTGACTAATTTATGATACCAACAATGATCCAATACATGCAACATAATCCTATAGGGGCCATCCCTCCTTGTACATTGTGGGTAGTGTTAGCGCTACATCATTTTGGTATCAGTTTGGTATGATAGCCTAAAATATTTTGAAGGCCAAGGATAAAGAGGATTTGTGCAATTACTAGATTAATGCTTTGGGAGTCGAAATTTGTTCATCATTGGCATTTGCATCTTCTTGGAGCCAAGTCTTTGGCATAGTCAGCACCAATTATGATACAAATTGTTCGGCGTTGTTAAGTATGTCACGATCACTTGAAACGTTGGTGCATGTTTATGCCAAATGATATTCACCAGAAATGCATATGGAAAAGTGCAAGATTGGAACGATTACCTTGGGAAAAATGCAAGTGAAGAACTATGGTTGTCATGTTTTGGATTACCTGCAATTTACCATTGGAAGCAATGGCTAGGAAAGAGGTGATCAATTGAATGCAAATCCATTGTATATCCAATTGGGAATGCAAAGAGAATCGTGTCAGATGGAAAGAACCTTGATTCGGGTGTCTGAGTTTGTGAAGGCGCGTATGGAAATATGGAAGGGGAAACAATGGAAAAGAGGAAATGTTATTGTTGTGCAAAGAGGTGTCTATCAAATTTGTTGTTGCAATTATAAAAGACGTGAGGAACCAATGATGCACATGGTTTTCTATTGTGAATACTCTTTGCATTAATATGTTGATTGGGATACATTTGTGCATGCCTGATATTCATGATAGAATCATGGTTCATAGAGGAGGCAACCAGTTAGGAGGGTTGGGGTATAGATTTTTCCTCAGTCATAGAGGGAGCAGCCAGTGAGGCAGACTGGATAGTAGGTTTTTTTTTTTAGTGACAAAAGGAGTTGGCCTCTGAGTTCGAAAAGAAGGATATTAGTCTCATACATTACTATTTGGGATTATAAGTATGACATATGAGATCTTCCTTGGTCAAGGAAAATATGTTGTGGAGATCCTGAAGAGGTTCGGGGTGTTGGACCATAAACCGTTGGCTACACTAATGGAATCAAATATGAATTTCTTGGATGATACAAATTCATAGGCTGTGGATTCTACATTATACATGCAAATGATTGGATCATTGATGTATTTGATGAATACACGACCCAATATATGTTTTTTTCTGAACACCCTGAGTCAGTACATGGTTGAACCTAGACGTGTTCACCTAATTGCAGTAAAACATGTGATGAGGTGCCTTAATGGTATAGTGGATTATGGGATCAAGTATGTTGCAGACAGCCAGATCAATTTACTTGGATATTTGCATCCAGATTGGGCCGGTAGAGTTGCAAAATGAAAAATTACATTGGGATGTTGCTTCACTTTGGGATTTAGTATGATTTTATGGATCAGTAAGAAGCATTCATGTGTAGCACTCAATACGGTGAGGAAGAGTATGTGGCAGCATGTGCAACAAGTCGCGAAGTAGTGTGGATTCATAAATTGTTGACTAGATTATTCGATATTGTGATGGAGGTGACCTGTATCTTGTCTGAAAACCATAGTTTTATAAAGTTGTCAGAGAACCCGGTGTTTCATGATAGGTAGAAGAATATTGAAATCATGTATCACTATATCAGGGATATAGTGTAGAAGGGAGAAGTGAGGCTCCAATATGTGGCTACCGATGAGCAGGTTGCAGATGTGATGAAAAATTCGTTGTCAAGGATGAAGTTTGAGTACTTCAGGGATAATCTCAGCGTAGTCCCTCTTTAGAGGGAATGATGGATTCAAATGTTATCGCAGGGTAGTGGATGTCATGATGACATGTTGTAGCTATTGCAGAGCTACCCACTGGCCTTGGATGCATGCTGAAGAGACGAGGTACAAATTTTATTGCAGGGTACTAGATGGCATGCATAAGATATCTGATTTTTCTGCAGGAAACTGGATAATCTCATGATGACATGTTGTAGCTATTGGAGAGCTACCCACCGGCCTTAGATGCATGCTATGAAGTCACTATGGATTTCTTGTGATGTATAGATTCTTGTGTCAAAAATTCATTGTTCATGAGCTCGTGTGGATGGCAATAGTGTTAGAGTCTGTGTCAGATAGAATACCTTCCTCATTAAGAGGGAGTTTTGAGATTTTATGTAATTTCAGAAGTTATTCCTAAGTGTAATTGTATTGGTTATTCCTAAGTGTAATTGTGAAAGGGTTTATTGATAATTCATGTATTTTAGGTCTCTTAGAGTACAAATAGATGTTATATCGATTCATTTTGATCACTCATTGAATATAAGTACAAGAGAGTAGTACGCTCTTATCTAGGAGGCTATTCTTGGTTCTTGTCGGGGTCTCTTTCGTATTGATTTCGTGAAAGAGAATTGTATGACATTGTACATGTTGGAGGAATCTATAATGAGGAAAGTTTGCAGGGATTTCTCCCCCTTGATGGTTTCCCTAAGGATATTTCTTATTGTTCTGTGGATATCTATCTTTCAGTTGTGATCCTTTTTCATATTAAATAATAATATATATATATATATATATACAATATCATATCTCTTGCAAAATCAACAAGTTCATCAATGATAGGAATGGGAAATTTGTCTTTGATGGTGAGTTTGTTGACAGCGTGAAAATATGGACACATGAACCAAGTGCCTTATTTCTTGAGTACCATGACCATAAAGGAAGAATAGGGGCTAGTACTAGGACGTATAACACCTACTTCGAGCAATTCTTGAACAATTTTCTCAGTTTCATTATTTTGGAAAAGGGATGACGATAAGGGAAAACATTGGGAGGAAACTACCAAGGACAAGAAAAATGGAATGATCATGAACACCACAGAAAGGGGGAAATCCATGGGGAGTGGTAAAAAAAACCTGGTGTTGGGAGAGTATAGATTAGAGGTCAAGATGCATAGAAGGTGTCTCAATTTCTTGGATGGAATTGAGTTGGGAAATAATGCTCGAATGACCTTTTTTGAGGACATTTTCCATTCTATGGGAACTAATGATCTAAGGGGACCCTATTGTGATGCCTTGGAACTTATATTATTGTCCCTCCTATTAGAATTGCATGGTTAATTATTTAAAATCAATGAGGATGGGGCCAAGAGTACATAACCATTCTACACCAAGAACAATGTCACTATCGCCCATGTCAATAGAAAAAAATATGAGATTTCATGTTGTACTCACCAATTTGGAGGCACATATTTTCACAATGCCCCCCACATTTCATGGAACCACCATTGGAAATCATGATTTGAAATTTGTTGGCTGCAAAGATATAGAAATTAGTTTCTTAGGAAATGTGACGATGGATAAAATTATGGGTGATACCACTGTTATTAGGATGATGACCTTCTGATGCTTAATGTAGCTAATTAACTTGATGGTTTGGGGAGAAGAGAAGCCAGTGAGGGCATTCAGTGAAATGATCAAGTCGACTTCTGGTGGATCAGAGGGAAGAGTAGGATTAGTTGGCTCAGGTATCTCTACTGTAGGGGAAACCATTTCTTCCTAGGTCAATTTATGAATCTTGAGTGGAACGGAAGGAGGGGTGGGATTTAAGGGTTTACGACGAGGAATAAATCAAGTTTTTCTAGTTTGGGAGGAGACAAATTATTGCTCTTCCTTACCTCAGTTAGTAGCTTCCACCTAAGTCTGGGGGTGAGCCATTAGAACATGGGTGCAGATTTCATCCTTGAGGCCAATGATAAAGCATTCCCCCACAAAAGCATCTGACACGCCTTCCATATAGAAGTCCAAGTTCTCAAAGGTAGTTATAAAGTCTTCGACTATGCTATATTATTTTAACTTGTTCAGACATCCTAAATGGTGGGCGTTGGTGTCAAATTGTTCAAAAAGATATGTACCAAATTTTGTCCAAGCTACATACCCTTGTTGTGAATTTTTTATCCATTGACACCATTTCCATTGTTCAAGATCTAGATACATAAAACCATAATGAATTTCTGGAAACTCATTAGTAATGTTGTGCAAACAAAAATAGTGTTCCATTTGAGTGACCCAGCCCGTGGGATCTGAGCCATCAAATTTGTTCATCTCCAATCTAGGAAGACGTAGGTCCCACTGAAAGTGGTTGGAAGGAAAGGATGTGAAATGGTAGAATTCAGTTCCTTTAGGGTTATAAGGTGGTGCAGAAGAGAGAGAATCTTAGGTTTTCTTAAACAGTGTGGTCAAGTTGTGCAATTCTTCCTGGGATTGCTGACACATTGTTGTCAAGTGGTTCATTGTTGTTGGAAGTGATTCTAGTGGGGAGAGCTGGGAATTTATGCTAGCTATGTTGGAAGCAAGTTCAGAGATATCGTCCCTGTTTTTCTCATTGATTTTTTCCAATGCACTGATGCAGGAATCCCAGTATTGGCTGTGGGTGTGGGCCATGGGGGAGGGAAAGGGGAAGGTGGGTCTACACATAAAAGTTATTACTAGTGAATAGTACCATGGAAATCAATAAAAAGAGAGTAATTCAATGGGATAGGTTCCAAATAAGGGTGCAGGGAAGGGCAGTTGGGTCCACAAAAAAAAGTGATAAGTACCACAATGATCGAGGAAAATAGGGGAATCCATTGATATAGGTCCCAAATAAGGGTGCTATAAAGGGGGTTGGGTCCATGGGAAAAATAAGGCTTAAAAATGATAGGTACCACAACGATCAGGGTGAAGAGAGGAATCCAATGGGATAGGTACTGAATAAGGGTATCGACGGGACCTCTATACTCTCTTTTTTTAACTCCTACAAATTTATACTTTGGCCTGAAGAATTATGAAGGAATTTTGCAACCAGAATGTAGGAGGCAAGGTTGCACAACAATATATTGCATATGTTCCTTTTTTGTTTTGTTTCTTTCCCAAGGGTTAGGGTTTTCAAGGTTCCTAGAGAAAAGGGTTTTCTCTATGCTATAGATTTCTGATATACGTGCGGGGTCGAACAGTAATACCCAACCCAATATCTTGGGGAACCAACCAAGGAGGCTCGACCATACCCTTATCCATACTACCCGATTACCCAAGTACTAGAGAGAATCTTCTCAAGTGTTTTTCTTAGTGTCACTATAGTAGTTAGGTGGCCAATTAATTGATATAGAGATGGTTTTAGGAGATCTAGGGGACTCTTGATATACCTGACACTACGTGGGAGTGATGGTTGTGTACAGATTCTATCTCAAGTGGTACTACTTGAAGGGTACCGACAGGGGTTACAAAGGTTTCCAACAAGGTGAAACTTTTGTTTCTAGGTAACCTCGTGAAACTGTCTGTATTTCCTACATGTAGTATTCCCCATCGTAGTTTTACCCACCGAGAGACATATCTCTATGCTTTAAAGACACTGACAATGTTCCAAAACACATGTATTCCAACAAAGGAAAAACACCTTCAGTAACCTCTCACACAACTAGATCAAATATCAACACACCGATGTTTTGACATGGTAAAACCCCTATGGGGAAACATCCACGGCCCCAGCCAACGCGGCCACTTGGAGCAGTTTATTAATGCAAAATAAAAAGATTACAAAGAGATTTTACAAGAGAGTTTCTCACAATCAATCATTGACAAATGACCCTCCATGCTATTTAAATAGATATCATGTACCAATAGGGTGTTAATCCACCGATAAATGGTCATTAAGATCAAGGATAATATGAACCGTTGGATCACACTATGTCGGGAACATATCGTGATCGTCGGATTTTCTAACTACAAATGCATACTAATGCATATTAAAGAAACACACTAAGAAACACACTTTTACCTCATGACACATTAGACCAAGTAGATATTAACTAACTCTTGAGTATCTAAATATTCTAACATCCCCCCTTACTAACAACTTGGGATAAGATTGAAGGATTTAAAATAGTGACACAATAGGAGAAGGAAGGAGGCATTAGAGCCTATCCCTCCTTAATGACAACTTCCTAAACTCCTAACATAGATCGAAGTTTGGAAAAAATTTCTTCTCTAAGAGACTTTGTGAAAATATCTGCAACTTGATCTTCTGTAGGGAAAAAGAGAACTTCAATAACTTGACCATGAATGAGATTTGTGATGAAGTTCCTGTGTAGCTCCATGTTCTTACTGCATTGATGTTGAAATGGGTCTTTGGAAAGCTTGATGGCACTTTTATTATCGCACCAAAGGCTGGTCAGATGTTGTTGCTAGAATCCAAACTTTGAAAGGATCTATTGAAGCCACAAGGATTCCTGACTTGCATTTACCGTTTCTTTGTACTTTTCTTTTGCTAAAGAAAGTGAAATACCTTGTTTTTTCTTACAAGCTCAAGTGATAGGTCCTGAACCAAGGCTGAAAACATAACATGTAGTAGACTTCCAATCATCAGGTTTGCCGACCCAATCTGAATCAGAGAAACCAACCAATAAAGGATTCCCCCCTGAACTGTAATGTATCCTGAACTGAACTATACCACAGACATAGAGAAGTATCCTTTTAGCTTCTTTCCAATGGCTTTCATGGGGTGTTTTCATATACCGAGAAACAAGACCAACAAAAAATGAAAGATCAGGGTGGGTATGAGTCAAGTATAAGAGGCTACTAACTAACTGACGGTACAGGGTGGCATCAACTTCGAGAGAAGTACAAGTGGAAATAAGATTGACTCCAGACCGGGAGAAGGGGTTGGTTTACAATCATCCATGTGAAAGAAACGAATAAGGTCACAAACATACTTAGACTGGGAAAGAAAAATTCCTTCATTGGTTTGCAAAACTTGGAGGCCAAGGAAATAGTGCAAAAAACCTAAGTCTGTCATTTCAAATTTCATCTTAAGGTTTGTTTTCACATGGTTTAAAAGTTTTGACTCACTACCAGTAAGGATAAGGTCATCAACATAAAGGACAGAGATTATGATATGGATTCCTACTTTCTTGGTATAGACATTAGGATCAGAATGGCATCTAGAGAATCTGGTGTCAATAAGAAAGTTGTCCATTTTAGCATACCAAGCTCGGGGAGATTTCTTAAGACCATAAAGATATTTCTTAAGGAGACAAACAAGGCTAGAGTCATTCTGGACATAACCAAGAGGTTGTTCCATGTAGATTTCTTCTTGCAAATCTCCATGCAAGAAGGAAGATTTAACATCCATCTGATGGACCTCCCATTTATGTGGGGCAACAAGGGCAAGAATAAGGAGGATAGAATTCATTTTGGCTACAGGGGAAAAGGTTTCATTATAGTTAATTCCTTCAACTTGGGAAAATCCTTTGGAAACTAACCGAGCCTTGTGTATTTCAACACTTCCATATGATGCATACTTAGTTTTGTAGACCCATTTACATCTAATAAGTTTTCTTCCTTTTGGAAGAGGTACAAATCCTAATTATCATTTTCCATTAAAGAACAATACTCTTCATTCATTGTTGTATCGCAATCTGGATGACCTAAATCTTATACAAATGTCTCTAGATCACAGGTCTATGAAAATTGATCCAAAAGAGAAGAGGCTCGTTGGAACTGTGAACGTGTCTGACACTAATCTAAAGGATCGCTGACAAGATCACTAGCTTCTTCTCGTGTTGAACAGACCCATCTAGGAAGTGGTGGAGCTAGTGTTGGTTCAGGTTCAAAGGACTCATCTGGAGGAAGGTGAGCAGGCGGAGGTGGATTTTCATCCTCACTGTCATCAACTGAAGAAGAAACCATAATAGGAACAGAAGAAGGCACACATGACAAAGATGGATCACAGGTCAAAGAAGGTACAATCGTCAAATTAGGCTCACAAGCCAAGAGATTTTCATCAAATTTAACATCTCTTCTAATAATAATTTCATTACAATGTGGTTGAAGAAGTCTATAATCTTTGACATCTTCAGAATAACCAACAAATATACACTTCTCACTTTTAGGCTGCAATGTTTTCCTTTTCTCATCAGGAATGTGAGCCCATGCTATACTTCCAAATAAATGAAAGTGACTTGCATATGATTTAATTTTAGTTCAAGCTTCTTCCCGTGTTATATTTTTAAGATACTTTGTGGGAGTGTGATTTACTATGTGATTTTCACAGTTGATTGCTTCCACCCAATACTTTAGACTTAATCCCTTAGATTGGATCATACACTTAGCCATTTATTTCAATGTGTGGTTCTTTCTCTCAACGACACCATTTTGTTGTGGTGTATATGGAGTAGTGTGTTGCATTTGGATGCCCTATGTAGTGTAGTAACTTGTAAAATTATTGTTCACATATTCGCCTCCATTATCTGTTCTTAACTTTTGAATTTGATGTCCAGATTGCTTTTCTACAAGGGCCTTGTAGGCCAAAAACTTGTCAAAATTGCTCTTAAGTTTTAAGAAGTAAACCCAAGTACGTTTGAAAAAGTCAACAAAGAAGGTTAAGAAATACTTGCACCCAGAAAAAGAAGGAGAAGAAAGTGGACCACACAAATCACTGTGAACAAGCTGCAAAGGGCCCGAGGCGTGCCAAGAGGCACGTTTGTCAAAACTGTACAGATGATGTTCGCCAAGAACACAACCGACACAAACACCATCTCTGCATGAAACACGAGGAAGATCGATTACCATCTGTTGATTACATAGTTGTTGCAATGAGCGATAGTTTAGATGACCAAACCGCTCATGCCAAAGTTTTTTCAAGTCATCGCTATGAGCAATAAAAATTGATGAAAAAGATGATGACCCAAAGTTGTCAAACTTGTACAACCTTGTAATATCATCAACAATTCCAATTGCAAGAACATGCTTAAGATATTTTAGATCCTTGATTACAACTTGGTGAGGTGAAAACTCTATGGTTTTACATTCACCTGAATGAGTGATTTGATATACTGATAGAATGTTACAAGAAAGACTTGGAACACATAATATATCATTGAAATGGCCATTATCTACTTGAATTGTTTCAGATCCTACAACACTAAGAGATCTATCATCACAAACAAATATTTTCTTGGTGTTACATTCATTTAGAGCATAAAATATGTTTTTATCCTTAGCCATATTATAATATGCTCCAGAATCAATAATCCACTCATCAGAAGAAGAAGTAGAAGTTGTATGGAAGGAGAAACCAGAAGTAGAAAGTGCATGTCCATGAGAAGAATAAGAAGAAGTATAATCAATGTTGATGCTGTGCTTCTTCATCGCTGCTTCTAAATCGCTGCTTCTAAAGCTTTCATCTTCTTGAAACATTTGGACTCGTCATGACCATATTTATCACAAAAGTTGCAATGTCTGCCAATCTTATTATTTTTATATTTAGCTCCTCTGTCACCATTAGGAGTTGAAGTTGCCTGAGAAGGTTTGGGACCCTTATGTTTCTTGTTGTTGTAGCGAGGATGTTGCTTCTTGGGATACTTGGGTTTATCTTTCTTTTGGGAAACTAAGGCTTTTTTGGAGGTACCTGCAATGCTGATCACTCCAAGTTGTACAAGATTATCTTCCTCTCTAATCAAAGCAACACAAAAGGACTCAAGAGTGGGTTTTTTATAAGTTGTCCTTAGAGTCTCTCTCATGGCATAAAAGGTAGATACAAACACAAAATATGCACTACCCATCTTAGAGAGAATAAGATAGATGCAACGCTCTTCCTCCATCTTTATCTCACATTCTTCACACAAAATTATGAGTGTTTTAAACTTAGATAAATAGTCTCCAATGCAAGAAAAATCACTTGGATTTAAAGTCAGTACTTGATTTTCTAATTGTTATGCTCGAATAATATTGATTTTACCAAAAACAATTTCAATATTTTCCAAAGCTTCATTGAGGTCATCAATTTCTTTAAGGTGGAACCTTAATTCATGAGAGATGGACATTTCAATTAGTCCACGTGCTTCATCACTCATATTAGCCCATTTGAATTTCTTATCAGCATCAGTGGGTTCTTTTTCCTTTCCCAAGGTAATCTGATACAAGCCTTTACTTCTTAATAAATCCTCCATATGAGATTTCCATTGGAAGTAGTTGGTGCTAGTAAGCAAAAGATTACTGGAATAAGCCATATTAAATATGTAGATAATGTGGATTTTAAATATGAAACTTATGATCTGGATGGAAAGATCTTGAAAAATTGTGCGGTTTAAAAAAAAACGACACTAAAAATGGATTTTGGATGTGAAAGTTATGCCCTTTTAAACAAAGGCATAAACGGTAACCAAAGGACCACGTGGTGGTGTAAGTTGCTTTATGAAGTTGCCCACTTTTATAAAGAGAAGTGGGGATCACTTTTACAATGAAGTTACTTTATAAAAGAAAAACTGCATGCAAAATAAATAACTCTAAAATAAAATATTAAAGCTACTTATAGTGATTCACTTTTATAATTGAAGTGAAATACACTTTACAATTTGAGCATGAACGTTTTCAAAAAAAGTAACAAAAAGAGAGACTTGAACTCAAGACCTCTTACTTAATAAAACAACTTTTAACCTTGGGGTTGTTGTTTTTTCTATTGTTGTGGAAGACAGCCTTGGAGAGCATGCTAAAAAAATCCTCTTTTCACAGAAGAAAAAAATTTCGCTTCTTAATGAGAACAAGGGTTAGATCTCGGTTAGCTTACCCATAAGATGCACATTTTCCTATGTGTTTATGATTTTATGAGATCGCACAAGGCATGGGGAAAAGAGAATACGCAGATCTAAAAGAGTACCAACCCGAAAACAAATAATATAAAACCAAAATAATACTCTGCAAAAAATAAAAAAATGTGTATTCAGGCTTTATACTTTCAGATCTGACTGAAATGGCCGTATATTGGGCAAACGAAAACCTTTTCGAGTGAAACGAAAAGTGTTCCTACTTGAAAAAATTTCTCTGGACGTAATGGAATACTTCCCTCAGCCCAAAAATGTACATAAATGACAGAAAATGGAGATGAGGAAACTCGGTTTCACGATCTTGATCTACAACAGGAACAGGTCTTCAAACAGGCTTTGATACCATGTTCGACAACACAGGTATTCCAACAGAGGAAAAAAAACTTCAGTAACCTCTCACACAACCAAATCAAAGATCAACACATCGATGTTTTGATGTGGTAAAACCCCTACGAGGAAACATCCACATCCCCAGCCAACACATCCACTTGGAGCAGTTTATTAATGAAAAAGAAAAAGATCACAGAGATATTTTACAAGACATTTTCTCACAATCGATCATCGGAAAATGACCCTCCATTCTCTTTAAATAGATATCATGGACCAATAGGGTGTTAAGCCACATATCAATCACCATTAAGATCGAGGAGAATATGAATCGTCATATCACTCTATGTCGAGAACATATCGTGACTGTCGGATTTCCTAACTACAAATGCATACTAATGCATACTAAAGAAATACATTTTTACCTAACGACACATTAGACCAAGTAGATCTTAACTAACTCCTAAGTGTCTAAATATCCTAACAGAGAAAACACTTCTCTACCCAAAAAAAAAATTCCCACGGTTTCCGTAGAGGAAAGTACTCTAATACCACTTGTTAGGTATCAGATATATTGTATCAAGCATAAAATAATAGTACTACAGAAAATACTAGCGAAACAACAAAATGTAGGGAACCACAACCAAAAATGATACCTTTATCGATAGAATGCAATTTTCACTTGCCTCTTTGAAGAGGCAACCTGTAGTAGAGAAACACTCAATTACAATAATTATCAAGAAAAATATTTATCATGCATCCTACTCTTATTTATACTAAGTCTATCTTCTAAAGAATATTCTAAAGGAAGATCTTTCTAGAAGCAAAAGCTTCTATTAGGTCTTCTTACATTTATTTTTTTGGTAAGTTCTAGAGCTTTAATCTATTACTGTACAACTAAAAATACAATCAAGATAGGTTCAAAGTATCATGGTGGCTGAAGAGAAACAAGCCCCCATTCAAGTCCAAAAAAAGAATATACTATCAACATCAATCCTTCCCATGTAAGGGAAACTAGGCACTCAAAAGCTACGTTTAAAAGCCTTCCCATAAGTGGGAAACCAGGCATATAGTTGCCAAAATGATACTTGAAAATGGACTTCCTAACAACTAATATAAACAAAATTCTAGCCAAGATGTTTTCCAAATGGTTACTAATGAAAGCCAAAACCATAAAAGAAGAAACTAGGTGAACCAAACATTACTTGAAAGGGCGACTCGAGGCCTCATCCTCTAGTTTTTCCTCGATAATTGGATAGAATTATATTCTTGCACTGGAGGATTTGTCCGTGCATTCCTTGGTAGGTATAATTATGATCTCTCTTAATGAAGAAGGGCCTTCTAGGTTTTGTTTCTCAACGTTCTTCCTTTTGTAAACACTAGTATTCCCAATTCCAACCATAACGTGAGCTTCTTTGGAGTCGTTCCTTGTTGTGGGTATTGGTGCTTTAGGGCCTCAGGAGCAAGAGAAGGGCCCTCCAAAGAAGAGGTATGAGTAGGAGAATAGGTTGGAGAGGATTTACTCTCCAATGGGATGCCTAGATAACACTGTAAAACTTGGGAAAACATGTTATTCACAGACCAATAATGCTTCTTGTGATCCTGAGCCTGTTGTCCAGCTAACTATTGTATGAGATAACATGTCCCTTATATGCCTGGGAACTAAGCTATCATAACCTTTTGTAGTTGTGCCTCTGAGGCCAGAATGACCAGAGCGACCACAACCACCTCTTCCACACTAGGGGGTAGCATGCAATCTTCTGGGCATATTCGCTTCAAGAAGCGGATGACCAAAGCTTCTCTCTTGAATACATAGTCTTGTAGGGAGAGTAAATCCACCCTAGTTTGCGCTTAACATTGTAAAAGAGAAGCACACAGATCCTGGAGATGTAAACCACCCGGAGAAAATAACCTCACAAAGATGTCGAATAGGAGCACAACAACGAGTCCAGACATAGTAAATCCAACACCAGAAACTTCCAAAGAGAGAATGATTGTTTCCATTTGTGAGAGGAGCCCATATCCAAAATAGAATCGACATGATTTACATTGTACATATAGTAAACCTGAGCAGAGGTTGAAGAGCCAAGGAATTGAATGGGATCAACCTTAAATTGTGTGGGGATTTAATTCGCATGAGCTACGACTAGAGGGGGATCCATGTGGTGTGGAACTAGTTCCCTCATCCCAGCTCCCACGCATGTGCCTAGGCATCCTCTATCACTCACATTTGGGGCCTCTCAATCTTGAAGAGCCATATTAGTGCAGTCTTTCTTGATATTTGTATGAGAAAGAAAAGAAAAATCCAGATCTTGATGAGGAGAATTTATTGAGATTTCTTTGTTTGCTAGTCGATTTGTTAGGGCGTTAGATTTCTGCTTGACATATTGGAGGATTGATTGCCCCAGAGAGGGGTAATAGTTCTTCCAGTTGAGATAAACCATAATTGAGTCTCGATCTTGGTGAAAGTTTGCTTATCTTAGAACTGCATTGAATTTTTTGGGCCAAAGAGATGATCAACTAGGAATATCCTTCAACTATAAGGGGATAGAGAGCCCATTCATTGGCTATTTGAATACCATGGGTTAGAGATCCAACCCTGCGACACTATTGTTTTCGAGGCCAAGAGAACCAAAAAATATTTGGATGATAAGTATGGAATTGTTCTTGAAGATTCCTCCATATCATGTTATCCCAAGGTAATTTCCTTTTGAAGCTCCATCAAAATTGATTTTAAATAATCCTGTGGGTGGCCGACTCCATTTATTCGGACTTGTTGGGGGACTCTTTTTTAGAGATAATTGAGATTTTTTCATTGGAGATGCTATGCTCCATTTTTGCAGGATGATGGTCTCTGTTTGGTTGGCTTTGTAATCCATATCCATCCACAAATGGAGAAAAAGAGTTTCAAGAATATGTTTTTTGCAAGTGCCCCAAATGAGATCCTCAGAGTTATAATATTCCTCAAATATTTGTTGATTTCACTCCTTCCAGACTTCCCAAACTATAAATCCTGTGATCAATTTCCACAAAAAATTGAGAATGATATTTTGAAAGGGTTTGTCAGTCCAATTTTTGAAAGTTTGGACCACATCTTCATAAGATTTTTCCGTTCTTCTACATAAGAGTGCCATTTTATCCCAAAGATTGCTAGTGAGAGGGCATGTGTCCATGAGGTGATCGATGGTATCAGCTTGATTATGACACAAAACACATTGAGAAGGGCCATAATAAGCATGTTTGATGATGTTATTCCATGTGAGGAAATGACGATGGATGATGAGCCATAAGAAGGTGGTCAACCTCAGCCATGATTTCATATCCCATATTTTATTTCAAATGGGATCTTGTTGCTCGACCAAGACCTAAGAGGATAAGTGATAAACTTCCTTGACAATGAAGGAATCATTAGGTTTATATCGCCATCTTAGTATGTCTGGGCCCTGTTGGCAGCGAATTTTGTGCTTTTGCATCTCCCCCTAGACTTCATCTAATGACTCGTCTTGTAGTGTTTTCTTCTAGTCCTTGGATGCTTCCATGCACGAAAGATTTGTTGATTGTCCTCTAACCAAAATACTTTGAATGATAAGCTCCTAGAAGATTAAATGGAGGCCTGCAAAAGAGGGAGATGATGAAGGCGGGATAAGAATGGAAACTGCTTCCAGTAATCTGTCTAGAAGTGAGTAGAGGCTCCATTGTGAATTTACTAGAAACTGTGTTGCTAGATAATATATCTTTGAAGATTTGTTGCATTCCAAATGAGGGAGCCAGGGATTACCAGGTTGTAGCGAATGAGCTCCTGCAGGTCCCAGTTGGGGGAATATTTTTTATTCCAAAGTTGAGACCATGGATTTGAATTTTTGGTTACCTAATTCCACCAAGTTTTGTCACTAAGAGTTTCATTACTTTTGGACGGATCATGAAGACCCAGGCTGCCTGCTGATTTGGGCAAGCAAACTTTGTCCCATGTGACAAGAGGCCATTTGAAGTGGTTCTTGTCGCCTCCCCAGAGGAAAGTGAATTGGGTGGTGCTTATGGCTTTGAGGACACATTTAGGTGCAACAAGAACATAAAAGAGGTAGAGGGGCATGGATTTTAAAACAACTTTGATGAGAATGAGGCACCCAGCTAGGTTGAGAGAACAAAAATTCCAAGAAGCAAGTTTTTGTTCTATATTGTCAAGGAGATCTCTCCATGTGGAGTGTTTGATGGTTGAATCAATTAGGGGTGCTCCAAGATATTTTGTGGGAAGGGAGGAGATGTAGAATCCAATAATCCTAGCAATTTTTATTTTAGCAATGATAGGTGTATTGAAAAAGTATACATGGGATTGATCTAGATTGATAGTGGTACCCAAGGCCTGAGAAAAGGTGCTTAATATACGATTGAAAGCATGGGCTTCTTGCACCGATGGATGGCCCATTAAGATATTGTCATCGACAAATTGTTGATGAGACAAGGGGGAGTTTTCATGCAGGTCCAGACCTTTTATGGTGCCAGAGGAACATGCAGATTTGAGCATTTGTCCTAGGCCTTCCTCCATGAGAATAAACAGGAAGGGGGAGAGGGGGTCGCCTTGTCGGATTCCTCTAGAAGAGGAAAAAGTGGTAGAGGGGGAGCCGTTGACCAAGATAGAAAATAAATCATAGGATAGGAGAGACAAAATCCATTTAGTCCAAGAAGGGTTAAAACCAAAGACTAAAAGGACTTGCTCAATGTAAATTTCCCAACTTAAATTATCAAAATCTTTGGAGAGATCTAGCTTAAGAAGCATGTCGGATTTTTTTGTGGATTTTAAAGAGTGGATAACTTCATGGGAAAGAATGATGTCGCCCAAGATTTGTTTTCCTTCTACATAGCCAATTTTCTCTAGAGAGATGAGGATAGGAAGGAGAGGCTTGAGGCGATTTGCAATGACTTTTGTTATGATTTTGTAGATAACATTGCAAAGGGCTATAGGTTTGTACTTACTTGGGGAAGTTGCATTCTCCTCCTTCGATTTTTTTTTAGTGTGAGGAAGGTGGCATTGAGAGTAGGTAGCACCCACTTTTTGTTGTGTGATTCCTATACTATTTCCCAGATCTCCACCTTTAGAAGCTCCCAACAATGATGAAAAAATTTGATGGTGAATCTGTCTGGACTTGGAGCCTTTACTTCATCCATTTGATTGAGAATAGCTTCAACTTCTTGTAGAGTGATTGGTCGCATCAAGGTTTCATTGTGCTCTTCAGTTATCAGATAAGGGATGTGATTAATGACCTGATTTATGGATGCATCTATGCTAAGATTGTTCTCAGATAGAAGGTCTTTATAGAAGGAGATGGGTTCCTGCTCAATATCCTTATGCATTTCAACTCTCGTGCCATAAATATTTTTAGGGAGTTTATTCTGTTGTGCATTCTATGATGGATGGTGGAGCAATGAAAGAAAGTTGTATTGTGTTCTCCATCTTTTAACCAAGTAATCCTAGATTTTTTCTTCCAGAGAGTCTCCTCTTACTAGAAGAGGTCATCAATTTGTGATTGCATCTCTTCTTCCTTTTTTATTTGCTCCTCTGTGCGGCCTTCTGTGATCAATTGTTGCTAGAGCAGTTCCATTTCCTAGTCCAAGGTGGCTTTAGCTGTGAAAATGTTTCCAAATGTATGCTTATTCCATTTCCTAATATTTTTCTTCATATGCTTGATCTTTTGTTGCAATACAAACATCTTTGAGGTCTCAATGATCTAAGTGTTGGTCTACCAACTTTTTAATGTTTCCTATAAGTCTGGGTGTGTGAGCCATAATTTCTCAAATCTGAAGGGTCTATGAGAGGAAGTTCCTTCTTTTTGCGAGAGTAGGCAGATAGGCCAGTGGTCAAAGCCTGTCGAGGGGAGAATAGTGGCCGTCAAATCCTCTCCGGACATAGATATATCCTCAGATACAAGGAAGTGATCTAACCTAAAATAAATTTGGTTCAATCCTCCACACCGATTGTTCCAAGTGAAAATGTCGTTGGTTTCTTCTAAATCCACTAACTCATTTTTTTTCTATGAAATATTTAAAACTGATGTCCTCCTGAGTTAAAGATCTATGCCCCCCCTTCTTCTCATGGATAGAAGTGATTAGGTTGAAGTCACTAGCCAGGATCCAAGGCTGTCGAGGGAGAGAGTGCTTGTACCACTCAAGAAATTCTATAATTTTGATTTGTGCTCTGGAGATTGAGGCCCATAGACATTTGTGATATGGCCATGAACGCTAGTACCTAGAAGGTGTAAAGATGATGAAATGGAATTCTTATTGGCCAAAAAATCATTAATATTCACCTCATGATGATTCCATATGATTTCCATGTCTCCCGAGGCACCGTTTGCATCCACTGTTGTCGCCATACTACCTTTCTAGAGACGAGCTATAAGAGTCTCTAGATTGATACTGCCGAACTTTGTTTCTTGGATCAAGATGATTGAGGTATTTTCCTGGAGAATGTTTCTACGAATCATGCTATGTTTGGTAGAGACGTTGATTCCCCTTACATTCCAAGAGATGAATTTCATTGAGAATTGGGAGTATTGGAAGGAAATAACCTTGTTAGCTAGGAATATTTCCCTGATTTGACTAGCCTAGTTCCTAGAGTATAAAGGAGTTGCATATCCATTTTTCTGCCTCTTTTTTTGGGGTCCCTTTGAACTTTCTTTGGTTCTTTTTGTGAGATTTTTTTATATTGCTTTAGCTTTGGATAAGGAATCTATGAGCATTTGGATCTGTTTGGGGGATATTTCACGAAATGCTCAGCACCGACATGCTTATTTCATCCCAAGGAGGTCAAGGTCTCCTAGATCTAGGTCGCTCATATCCTCATCCATTACTACATCAAATTCCAGGTTTGAGGTAGCTGGTGGAACTTCTTGGGAGGTCAGATATGTGGAGGTAGAATGACCTTGAGGTTTGTTGTTTTTCCTACTTTGATTATGGTCTTGATTTTGGCCTGGATTTAGTTCTTGATAGTACCTTTTGGGTGTCAGTTGGTCCTCAGCATTTGAGTTTTCTATTTCCTTCAATTGATCAACTAGAACATCAAATTTGTTACTTGTTGTAGGATTTTCCATCTTGCTAACAGTTGGATTCTTGTTATTCGGGCATCACCTATTTTTTACTTTTTGAATCCCTCCTCATCTGTGGTCTCTGACTACTTAGGATCCATAATAGGCTTGTTCTATCGACAATCTATATAAAGGTTCCCATATTCATGGAGTTTCCAACAATGAAAGGGAACATGCTCATAATCCATTGGTTTGATCCACTCCAGATCTTCATGTACCAGACAAACAGAGTCTGACAATGCCCTTGTTATGTGCATGTAGATGCAGATACTTACATATGATGTGTATTTTTTGCTTCTTGTTTGATCTGGAATTTTAACAAAGTATCCCATAGAATTACCTATATCCCAAAGAGTTTCCTCATCCTAGTAGTCTTGTGGAAGGGAGTATAAGCGAATCCACACTAGAGTCCATGTGAAATCCTCCTTATCTGGGTTGAATCTTTCCATCCGGTTTCAAAGGTATAATCCTGTAGAGTTAAATAAATATGGGCCTCCATCCATGACTTTGTATTTGTCTTCAATCCTTGAGAAGATGATAGTGAAAAAAACTCTTTAGATCTAAGATGGAGATCAAAGTGGGCTTTCATCTTCCATTTGGACGAAATCCAACCTACAAGGGCCTTTTCAGTTTTCCAAAGCCCAATTAATTTGCATATCAAGGCATGATATTTGATAAATTGGATCCTGGCATTGATTCTCGTTAGGGGTAGTTCTATGCRTGGTCGATTTTCTATTAGGGCTATGCATGTGCTTGTTTTTTTGYATTTTTATGGATTCATTTTTCTTCATGGGGTATGTGATCCTTCCTTTGTATTCATCCTACTCAAYGAAGGGTTGTCAATCATGCGATCATTTTTTCCTGTCATTTGATTCCAGTTCACAATCATTTTCGCAAGGTCTGTTAGGGATGGGGAGGGGCTTCTTGCCCCCCCCYGCCGCCCCCTTTCCCCCCCTCTCGAGGTGTGACATGGATTTKCCAAGAGAAGATMTACTATCAATGATGGAGGTCAGAGTGTAGAGGTGAAATTCTTGAGGGCATCTAGCATGCAAATGAGAAGTGTTCTAGAAGGGTTCAACAAGATATGAGGAGCTCTCCCATCCGTCCTCAGTGAGTAAAGTACCAAGCCATTTTGGTCTTCTTACATTGAATTGTTCACATTTATTAAATAGGCCTTATTAACTAATTTCATCCTTTATTACATGGAAAAATATATTATTCTACCTACGTGAGGGGTTAGGGAGGTTAGGTCCCTAACAATCCTATCTAGGAGCAAATTTTAACTAGTAAGCATAAGATTAATTATACATTTATGTTAGTATTTTTGGAATAAAAATATATTCAATAAAGAATAAAAATATAAGAATGGACATGAATGAAAATTGTAGAAGTCTGTTGCTACATTATAATTCACAATCTCATAAATTTTACCATCTCAAAGAAAACACATTAGAAGAGAAGAACAAGAACTATATTGTTCATTGCAGAAAAGTCATCAATAAAACAACACATTCTTACAATGATATCAACAATAGCATAAACAACATAAATAATTACATGTGTATATAGTACTTGATACTAGTTTTGCTTCTCAAAAAATGGCCCTAAGAGCTTCTTCTCATTAAAAATTATCGAAGAGTTTAAAACTATCAATAAACAAAATCTATTTCTATGCAAGTCAATGGGATTTTAAAACCTTGGATCTATAATGATCTTTTGTCTTCTTGGTTTCCTTTTGGAAATTATAGACTTTCTAACTTCCCTTCTTGATTCCTTTTAAAGCATGTTCTAAATTACAATTCATGTTTTATTATTGTCATAGTCGACCATGTATTTTGTCTTGTATGTAGGTGGCCCACACTTCTTGTTATGAAGAGATGCCTAGGGTGCACCAAAAAGTAACTTCTCAAAGGATACTTAATAATTATTTTGGTATGAACCCCATTCCTCTCTTTAATGTGCTAAGAAAATAATTAATTAAAGTGATCTCTTTGGAGGGGTTAGCAATATATTCCTTTCGGATTTTCTTGGAAATCCTTGGAGTCATCTCAAATGTAATTAATTTATTTCAAATGCTTTCCTCCAACTTGTTTAAGATATATTTCATGGGTCTTGGTGTAGCGATGTCTCCAACTGATGGTAGGTGACATATTTTAATTACATTTTCAGCAACAAGCAGGGATGATTTTAAGGATGGAAATTTGTTTTAAAATGTAGAAACCTTGGCGAATCTTACTAATCCTTCGTATGCCAACTATAAATGTTTAGCAATAGTTTTGTAAAAATATTCAAATTTATAAGGATTTTATATAGTTTTTATAAAATTTTGGCGATTTTTAAGGTAAAATAATTCTATCCTATAGAATATGGGCGAATAATTTTTAAAATAGCGAATCTCATTTTTGGAAAAACCATGGAAAATTAGCCCACGAGCGAAATTTAGCCCCTAAAATCATCCATGGCAACAAGGTATAAACATTTCCAATTATTTACATAAGCAATGATGTATTTCTCTAGGGGTGTTCTTACTTCTTGATAGTTTTCCAAGGCTGCATAATTGAGCTAATTTTTCTTTTCTGTCATCCTAGGAAAGTCTTCAAGGGAATCCTTTTATTCTACTTGAATTTTTTTTTTCAGTTCATCCATGTTGAGATGTACTCCATACAACATCGCCTTCTTATATTTAACATTCAAGGTAGGTGAGAAACTGGTTGGCATGATCCTGGAACTCCATTAGATTTTTTTTCATTACTTTTTGGACAATGTGGAGTTCCTCTTGGAGTCCAAAGGTGAAAACCTTGAACTCAAATAAGTTGGTCATGTCTGCTTTGTAATGCACCACCTTTTGCTCCAAATTTTCCACCTTTTGTTTATATTCTTTAATTTCCTTGGTCATGTTCCAATGTTAAATTTCAAAACTTGTGAAAAAGTGACACTTGTAGAAGCTGTGGTGATTGGAATCATTCTTGTGTCCACCATTATTGGTTTCTGAGTAGTGGGCATGATTTAGAAAATCCCTGTAATTTGAGTTTCTTAAATGATTTCTTTACCAGTGTGCCCTTGATCTTGTTAAAAATGAAAAAATCTAGAATTGTGACTCCCTCTGCATTAGAAGGGAATAATTTCCCCAAACCAAGATCACCCAAAGGAAAATTCTCCCTTGTGATGGATGTACGTGGGGTGCTACACATAGTTTTTAAATAGGAAGTCTTAATGCCCATGGGTTCTAAACGTAGAGCTTCCTCATCTCTATTCTTCCTTCCCTCCTCTTCCTCCTTTTTTTTTTTTGGCTTCTTCCTCTTTGCCAACCTTAGAGGGTGTTGTTTGTTTAATTGATGTTGTAAGAGGTAAATCTCTCATATGCACTTAATTTCGACCTATTACTTAACTGATAGGCCCTCTTTGTGGACCCTTTTCTACTCTCATGCAAGCATGCATTGGTTATTTGTGATAAATTGAGGAAACGGATGTGCATGCGACTTATTTTAATTGAAAATTTTAGTAGTTATGTTCTATTAGTCCCTGCCAACTCGAACTATTGCAAACGACTTACAATTTTTTCTAAAACTTTTAGCCTCATATTTCATCAAAGATTTGTTTTCTCACCATAGCTAACACTTACAACACTTCTTCTAGCCAATAAAAAACTCAGATGTCTTATTTGGCCTCATATCTAGGCAAAAGGCTTCAAACTTAAGGAACTAAATATATATTTAATTTTTAGCCTCATATTTCATGAAACACTTTTTTCCTCACCATATAAAATACTTACAACACTCTTTTAGCCAATCAAAAACTTAGAGGTCTTATTTAGCCTCATATGAGGGAAGAGGATTCAAACTTAAGGAATGAGATATATATTTATAACAGATATATATCAAGGTGGATTAATGTTAAGCTTCAAGTTAGCATTAATTCCAATCCAAACATTGAATGTTTGGAAATGCAGAATCCATAGCATAACTAGTATTTGCCACATAACTGGTTGGACAAGGACGATGGTCGAGGTGGCTCATAGTAACAGTTGGTGAGCTACCATCACCCTCCACTTCCACTTGTAGCTTGCATGCAATATCTTTGAGTCTATTTTTCCAAACTGATTTCAAAGGGTGGTTATTTGAAAATGTTTTCTTTGTAGCCTGAAAATAGCATAACCCATATTTGTTACATAACTAGTGGGACAACTCATAGTGGTAGTTGATGAGCTACCACCACCCTCCACTTCCACTTGTAGCTTGCATGCAAGAGTCTATTTTTCCAAACTGATTTCAAAGGGTGGTTCTTTGAAAATGATTTTTGAAAATGATTTCTTTGTAGCCTGAAAATAGCATAACCCATATTTGTTACATAACTAGTGGGACAGCTCATAGTGGTAGTTAATGAGCTACCACCACCCTGCACTTCCACTTGTAGCTTGCATGCAAGATCTCTAAGGCTATTTTTCCAAACTAATTTCACAGGTTGGTTCTTTGAAAATGATTACTTTATAGCTTGAAAATCATTTCTTTGTAACCTAAGCCTGCAGCAGAAAAATGAAGAATCTCCTTGCACAAGGGCATAGATATTCATAATGCTAAGGCTGACCAACTGTGGACAAGGGGAGGTGATGCTATAGTTATGCAATGTTTTCCATATTCAATGTTTGCCATATCCATTGTACTGAAAATCTAGTGAAAGACTAGTGAGTAGATTATCATTTTTTTTTTATTCTAAATAGTTGATAGACTTCTATTAAATTCTTCTAATTGATTATTAGTAATTGTTTTTCCCAACTATATTATTACATATTCTATTATTTTCTTAGATATTCTAGAGTCATATGATAACACTCCAAAATTCTACATCACAAGGAACATCGATCATTAATACATATAACATAAAGTTCATGACCTACATAAAATTTAACAGTCAAAACCTACCATACATAAACATTGCCAACCTGTAATAGAGGATAGATATATTTATTCAATTTCTAGCTGCTTCTTCAATGATTCAACAATATGCCATTGATGACTTCATTGGTTACTGTTCTTCCCAACTATGCTCTTACATATTCTATGCTCGTTATTAATATGGATATTTTCATGTCATCTTGAGAATCAAGATGGCATGAAAATATCC
Organism: Picea engelmannii; assembly: GCA_009831015.1. Lineage (NCBI taxonomy): Eukaryota > Viridiplantae > Streptophyta > Pinopsida > Pinales > Pinaceae > Picea > Picea engelmannii. The sequence goes on from ML805247.1 coordinate 95,445, forward strand.
AAGCATGCAAGATGGGGATCATTGTGCTGAACAATTAGTATATGATAACACTCCAAAATTCTACATCACATAGGAACATCCAATCAATAATACATAACATAAATTTCATTACTTGCATAAAATCTACCACTGAAAGCCTGCAATGCAACAAAGGCATGTTCTTCCTCCAACATCTTTTCAAACCTGTATTCAGAGAGAGCAAGGGTAAGTGCAAGTAACGCAGAAGAACAACATTGAAATGGTAAAAATGCATTCTAATAACCTAAGGATGTACTGTGGATTCTACAAGAATAGGACATAATAAACACAGAACCTTAGCCTGAGAACTCGTTCAAAGTAAGTAATTCATTACAGAGATGGAATCTCCCGTGAAAAGATATCAATCTAATGAGAGCCAAACGCCAAACACTAATATGATATATGTATAATTAGGGGAATACAAATGCAGATGCTAAAAAATATACACTAATCCAAGTAACAAAGCATTAACCATTAAAACATAGATCTTATACATCTAAAAATCTAAAGCCTATAACAGTTTGACATTATATATTCATTATCGATTTCATAAAACAGTTAGAACAGTTCATTGACTTCTGCACCGCCTTTGCTGAGGTTTCCATGAAAAATAGAATATTTTCCTTTGCATATGTTTCAGCTTCCTGTAGAACAAACATTTTTGGAGTCAAATCTCTATCTACCTTCAGATCGGCCCTATAGCTACTAATCTGAAAATATATATGGCTTTCATCAGAAGGTTTTTTTCGGATTTATCCCATAGGTTTTTTGAACATCAAAAAACCTTTTTTTGACATCAAAAAACCTATGTGATAAATCCGAAAGAACCTTCTGATCAAAACAATCATCGCAAAAGCCTTAAAACAGAAATATATATATGGCTCTCAAAAACTTGCATTGCCTAGACAGAGCACCGAACTAGCAATTCTATGCAAAACGAAGCTACCTGTGGGAGGGTCTCCTGACCTCCAACTTGTACTTGATATTTCTGTAGCTGTAAATCTCACTTGATATTACTGTAGCTGTAAATCTCCACCGTAATACATTGGAGAGGAGCTCGTTGTCTGCTGCGAGGACCAGCTTCTTGTGCGTGCCAGGTGGGGTTTATTCCTAGTCGTTTCTACCGGGCAGCGGATCATGATTGAAGTGCTGTCTTAAAAATTGTAAGACAAAAACTGTCGGCACCTGTCTCACTGATCGAATTGCGTTTTATTCTTTAATAAATAAATTTATGTCGCTGTCATAAGTGTCCCTTCAAGATATGCCAATAGCAGTGATCTACTATTTATAGTATCATACATATATTAGTGTCGGTGTTTCTATTGTTTTCTCTGTAAGCGAATCACAGCCATTTGAAGAAAAACTGATGTGCGATCGAATTACAACCATATAAAAATGTTCTTAGTGGAGACATGAGCAATCAATCCTCAGACATGATCAATCAATCCTCATATATGATCAATTAATTCTCAGACATAACTTTCGGAACCTGAAAATGACATGAGTGCCCAGGCGTGTTCTGAGCATATATTGAGACAGACGTGCTCTATTCATGCCATACTGCGTGCGTGTAAAGAGAGAATAAATGGATGGACCACAAGGAAGTGCGCTCCTGCTCATCTCATACGGACGGATAGGCGCCCACTGAAAGGAGAGTGTTTGCAATAAGTGTGTTTGTTCAAAAGCATATTACTTACACATTATTGAATGCAGCTACAACTGTTTTAAGAATTGACCGCCCTCTTTCACATTAATAGATTTTTAGAAAAACTAAATTATGAGGTAGTTTATTTGTTTTATGTTTTGGTTTTGTTTGAAATCTCGAGAGAAATTGTTGGATTTGTAAATTTGAGTGGTTATATCTGTGTAATTGGAGTGGCCCATGGATTTTTAAGCAAGTTGAATCCATGAACATATATATTATTACAGAAAGAAATTGTGATAGATTGTTGGAATATGACAACCAATTAACCAATTGTAGTTAAAGTGGTTCATGATTTCCTCAACAATATTCTATTGTTGGATTTAGTTAAAACTAATCAGCAATAGAAGGGGGCAGCAATTATTGTAATCAATTTTGTATAACTGAAGGAGAGGTTGTATAAATATGTATGACTGAGAGGCAGATTGTAAGCAAGGGGCTTCAAGCCCTCTCTTGGACTGTCCGGTTGCTTATGACTGTTGTAATCTCCATGTTCTTTATTCTAATGGAATGATTCTGCCATTGTCCTGTGGATGTTTCCCTCATAAGGTGAAGGAGGGTTTTACCACGTAAATAGTAGTCTTCTGTGTGATTGAATGGATGTGTGTTATTTTATTTCTGCATCCTCTGTTGCATATGTGTTATCTCTGTGGGTGTTTCAAACCCAATAAGTGGTATCAGAGCCACTGTGTTGAGATCACTGCTACCTAGTTGAAGATCTTTTTGCGTGGAGGAAAGGAGCACTGGATCTCCTGCCTGGAGAGTGCCTGCGTGAAGGGTATATTTGTTTGAGGTAGAGCAGTCAGAACAGTTGTGTTGAGATGGGTGAAGCATCGCCAACGTGGAGAAATGAGTTGTGAATTGTCGTGGGACAGAGATTCTGGCGCGAGAGGACCGCATTGCTGGCTAGGGTGTGCTATTGCAGTGTTGTACATGGAGGATTTGTTGAATTGATCGACGGGCATTATTTCTTCACGCACTATGTGTGAGGAGCATTTTGGAAAGGCTGCGCATAAGGAACCGTAGATTGGAGTAATGGGCCACCGATTGAGATAAGAGAACGAACCACATTGCCTTGGATGCGTTTTGAGGCCGTCGAACTGTCCGATCTAGAGGATTCGTCATTGTTGTTGTGATCTATTTGGGTACGCCCCCAACACAAGGAGCTACGATTGTTTACGGAGAGGAGATTCCATCAAAAGGATCACATTGCCAATTTATGTATCGTGGAAGGGCTCAACGACAAGGCGAGGCCTTGTTAATGGTTGAATAGGTGGGAGACTGCAGAGGACGAGATCAGTTGGAGGCAACGGAGGACATACTTGATCTAGTGGAGGTGCACTTTCTTCGATGGATTCTACTAATTCGATGTGAGGAAGTCTATGCGTTGGAGTTTGTTCTTGAGAATCCTGCGTACAATATCCCCACGCGTTATCTGTTCGTTGTGAAGAAGTGAAGGTGCAAGTGCAGATCTGCGATTTGAAGAGTTGAGGTCATAGGCATCTGTTTGTATTTATGTAAAGACCATGCAACTAGCTAGACTTTACTGAATGTATTGTTGGCAGCGATGAACTTCAAGCTGCGTCAACTTTGTTAAATTGTTTTTCAGATAATGTTTACTACACGGTTTGTGCATGCATGCAGACACAACACAAAGTTGAAATGGGCAAGCATGATTGTAAGTTTGGACTAGTTGAAAGGGTGATGCAAGGGGTGACAAGCACAAATCTGATGGGTCGGTTATATTATCATTGGGTAAGTTCACATAATCTCATTCTCAAAGTGATTAGATCTTTTGTTTGGATGCTTGTGCGAGAGGATAAACCTACATGAGGTGCGGTCTCTAATATGAGAAGAGGATGTGAAAACTCTACTTTTAGAATGTCATTGTGAGTGGTAGTTGGAAATGCATTGTAAGGATTCTGGATAAGAGTCATCCATGTGGCCATCTCGATGAGGTTATTTAAGTACACAATCATTTTGTAAATGCACGCACCTAATTCCATGGGTTGTTAAGATAGTATTGTTTTTAAATCATGTATTTAAGCATGAGTATGCTTAGGTGATTTATGTATGACTTCAACTTCAAGTAAATTGGAGTGGTACTTTCCCATGTGTTGAATATTGGAGTGTTGATAACATTTGTAAGTATCAGTAATGGCATGGCAAAGCAAGAGGTGTGAGGGTGAATTAATTTTTATTTATTTTGGAGTTGTAAGAAATTATATGTAAATGGGCATATGTCTATAAGACCTTGAAAGGCATGCGTACCCCTGGTGAATCACCGATAAAGTCTAGACGTAGGCCTAGGTGATAGGAGGGTAATTGTCTCATGAGCTTACATCTAATGTAGCCTATTTAAAGGCTTGATAAAACTCCATTGTAAATGGGCCTCGAGGTAAGTGGTGAATGCTTACTTGGCCGGCGCGACTGGATTTGGTCAAGGAAATGTTCTTGTGAAAATGGAGCACAAAGACTCCATAGAAAGGTGCCTGGAGGTAAGCAACAAAATCTTATTTGGCTGGCTTCGTCTGCTTTTGGCGAAGGTCTTGAATACAGGGTTTGAGGTGGAGCACTAAAGGTGCTCAGGATCGCGACAAGAGAGTTGTTTGGAAAGCTTAAGTAATTATTGTATGGCCTGGATCTAGACCAAGCAATTGTACAAGATGCAAATTCCTTCATGGTGAGCCAAGATTTACAAGAAGTGAACGTAACCATTGTGTTTATGGTACTCACTATCTTGGTGTTTAGATTGTTGACGATATGCTTGTAGCAAGCAGTAGCATGGTTAAGATCAACATGTTGGCTCAGTTGACTTGGACGTTCGAGATGAAGGATCTGGGAACAACAAAACAATCTTGAGCATAGAAATTCATAGAGACGGGATTGATGGTAAGTTTGCGGTTATCACAACTTGAGTACATGGTAACGATACTCAGGAAATTTGGTATGAATGATGTGAAACTGGTAAAATCTTTTTTTTTGGCTTTCCATTACAAGTTTTCTTTAGGTTTGTGTCCAGGTGATGAAAAAGAAAAGGGTTATATGTCTCGTGTATAGTGTGCTAGTAGAAAGATTGATGATTGTGATGAAATGATGAGATATTTCACATGCAGTTGGTGTTGTCAGTGGTCACATGACAAATCTAGGTGGAATGGGTGTTTCGGTTTTGGAAGCACTAGTATCACCTATCTTTAGCTTGCAAGAAGGTGATGAATGGACAATGGCATGGTATGTGGAGATTGTTGGAATATGACAACCAATTAACCAATTGTAGTTAAAGTGGTTCATGATTTCCTCAACAATATTATATTGTTGGATTTAGTTAAAACTAATCAGCAAAAGAAGGGGGCAGCAATTAATGTAATCAATTTTGTATAATTGAAGGAGAGGTTGTATAAATATGTATGCCTGAGAGGTAGATTGTAAGCAAGGGGCTTCAAGCCCTCTCATGGGCTATCCGATTGCCTATGGCTATTGTAATCTCTTGATTCTTTCTTCTAATGAAATGATTTTGCCATTGTCCCGTGGATGTTTCCCTCATAAAGTGGAGGGTTTTACCACGTAAATAGTAGTCTTTTGTGTGATTGAATGGATGTGTGTTTTTGATTTCTGCATTCTCTACTGCATATGTGTTATCTCTATGGGTATTTCAGACCCAACATAGATGACCATCTAATCATGTTTTCCCAGGCATTTTGTTTATCATTTTGCACCAGTATCAAAAGCACTTCTACTTTGCAACAATATTGTAAATACACCATTAAAATCAAATTAATATGAATACCTAATCAAGTATAATCAAATTAATATGCATGTCTAGGTATGTTAGTATTGGAAGCTTTATTTAATCTCGTATCTACTCATACCCACATGTTTTTCAAATAGTTTACATGCAAAATATTTCACCTGGAATATCATTGTTCTTTTTCAACTAAAACAATAAAAAAAAATGCAATGTGCTTTTCATATTTTAAGAGACTCATATCCACTCATACCCACATGTTTTTCAAATAGTCTACATGCAAAATATTTCACCTGGAATATCATTGTTCCTTTTCAACTAGAGCAATAAAAAAAATGCAATGTGCTTTTCATATTTTAAGAGACAAGTAGACAAAAGATGAACATAAAAAACACCTTTTCAACTAGAGCAATAAAAAAAATGCACTGTGCTTTTCATATTTTAAGAGACTAGTAGACAAAAGATGAACATAAAAAAACAACATAAAAAGAGTCATCTTGAACAGGTCCATTTATAGCAGCAAAAGCAATAAGAGGAGGAGGAGCTGGAGAAGGATATTTAGAGGAGGAGATGGATCAAAGAACATTTAAAAGTATATGTTTTTTTTTTCTTGTTCTATGTAATTTATGATTAGTAATGCATGGAATTGACTTGTATTATTTTCATAAACAATTTGAATCATTTTAATCTAGATTTCAAATCCTTACCCATGTTTAAATTGTTTTTTATACTATGTTATATTTTGATATATGTAAATTGTTTTTTATACTATGTTATATTTTGATATATGTATTTGTTGTTATTGTTTTATGTAATTTAAGATTAAGATATACATCTTGTGAATGCATTTGCTTTGTTTTTTTTTATGTAATTTACTATTAGGATATAATATACATGTTAAGAATTTCATTATTAGATCATCTATGAAGCCTAGTTTCTTGAAACAACGACAATCACTTGTAAGATAATTGCTTATCCTTCTCCTTGTTCCTTCCATTCTAAATGTCTTTATTCTTTTCATTTTCCATTTGAATCTGAGATGTTTTTATATCCATCACTCCATCATTGTTTCCATCGTTGTTTCTATCTACATCATTGTTTACATCGTTCTTTTTATTTGCAAGTTGAGGAAGAAGAGAAACTGCAAACCCATCAGATCATCTACCAAGCTTGGTTTCTTGAAACAATGACAATCACTTGTAAGATAGGTGGTGAGTTAAATCAAATTTACAAGGACTACATAATTTATTTTCCTTCAATTTTATTGCAAAGAAAATTTCTTCATTGTGAAAAAAAAAATCCACTTATGAATATATAAAGGAATTTCATAGAAGAATTTATTTTGTGTAGGAAGTATTGACACTGAAAAAGAAGGAAAACTTACCTTAGTGTGGACAAGAGAGTGGTATTTTTGCAATGCTTCATCCATGAGCTTCTTATGCTCTTTTGAACCTTCAGGAAGACCCTTGAAATACTACGAAATGTCTTATGCTGAGAATTTGGTTGACTCAACTCCATTCTCTCTTCTAAACCTTTCTAGTTGGAGTTTGTTTCATTGATGTGCTCTCTCTTCTACAAATACAGGTTCATTGTTTTATCTTGTTGCAACAAAATGTGTAATATTCGTCACAGGATAAACATACTACTATTCTATTTCAAGTCTAGTTCTATATCTTATTGAGAAGAGTGGACCCTTCCCCAATAAAGTGAGTACCTTGATATCTAATGTTTCATTTCCAATGGGGAATGAGGAAAGATTTAAAGTACATAGCAATATGTTCCCTTCTCCTCTACCAAAAGATCCATTTATTTCCTCTACCAAAATATCCATTTCTTTTTTAGTTGCTCCACCTGGGATCACAAATCCCTTACTTTGTTCTAGTAGGCTCTGAGGTAATGGTGTTTGGACCCTTCTACAAGAAATATTTTCCAATCAGTTTATCACCAGCTCTGAATCACCTTACACCTACATTTGATGCCTATTGTTTCTTCTTGGTTCAAACGTGGCTTCGTACTCAAAAACATTGTTAGTACAAGACCGAGTCGTTAAGAAAACATTTTGGTTCCTTCTGATGGGGATTAAAAAACTTGGCTCCTGCATTGTTTTCTCATCTGGCTCCATCGTTCCCACAAATCTAGTTCATTTCAATAACACTATGCATCTTTAACCAAGGCGAAGTGAAGCAAAATGGAAAATGATTGAAAGAAGAATGAACATAAGAATGTTCTCATGGTTTTTCTTTATTTAAGGGTTTTTTAGAGCAAGTTTGAGTGAAACCTTTCACTTTCGCTTAGCTTCCTTATCTTAACTTCCACCCTCTTAATGGGTCATCTTTGCATGAGATTGAATTCATCTCTATTGAAGCACCTATGAAGCCACAGACAAGAGGAAACACACACAAAAAAAAGGATTGGTAGAAAAAGTATGACCAGAAGACGATTGGAAATCCTTTTGATAGCAAGGAGAGGGCTTGATCGAAGGAACCGAGGGAGGTCACAAGGAGTCATGTACCAAGGGCTTCACCGGGAAATGGTAAACCTCTGCCCCACAAGAAGGAAAATGTGGTATGTGAATCTCTCCCTTCTGCATAAAAACCTCGTTCCAACGATTTTGTTGCCTGAACCACAGTGGAATTGTGTAAGCCGCCTTGATGACCTATTAGCATTTTCTCCTTTAATCAGTTCAAAAGTAGAGGCTAAGAAAAACCTGTGGATTCTTTGCTATGAGATATTAATTATGTAAAAGATTTCTCTGCATCATTCCAACAAAATTTAAATTAAGGACCATTCAGATGATTGGTATATATTTACCTCATTTGTTCTTCCTCATTTCATTTTTCTTTACCTTTTAGAGGTTCTTACATAAACCAAAATAATTTCTATTAAAATATTACCAATGGGAAATGCACTTCTTGAACTAGGAATGATTTGCAACTGCAACAACTGTTTTCTTCCTTCAGTATTTCATAGGACAAATGATCAATATTGATGGAAGCAGTAACCACAATAAGACCAAGGGAGAAAAATGACCACTTTCTATCTTACAAGTTACACAATGAAAAGCCTCTGGCTCAACTTGGGAAACTCTTCAAATTTTTCCTGCAACTCATAGTCACAACTTGGGAAACTTTGCAAATTTTCCTCCAATTCATAGTCAGTGCATATATATATATATATATATATATATATATATATATAACTGGAAGGATGTTGTAGACTTATGTTCCTTAGGCAGAGTGGTTCTCTTTGCTCTGTCCTACTTTTCTAGAAGTTCTAATCTTTCCACTTTTCCAGACTTCTCTACATTGTGATTTCTAATCTAATCTTTCCGCCTTTCCACGTTCAATCACTCTAGCAATTACAGCAATCCCCTGAAGGCAGGACTTGCTTCTCTGAAGCTCGTCTTGTTATGAACGAGCAATTGTATTTTCTTTTTAAAGGACCACAAAATTTACCCAAAAAGCTAGGGAAACGATCATAAAAAAGATTAATTTAACTCCATAAAAATTAAGGTAAC
>ML805247.1:109313-122681 GCA_009831015.1 Picea engelmannii
AACTAATTATACTAACATTATTAAGTAATCTAACTAACTTATTTGATTTTTCCTTTTATCCTAATTTCATTTATTCGTGAATGGGTGGCGGGAAAATGGAGGATGATGTCAATGGGGTAAAAGGACAAGGGAGTGAGGGCGCAGCATGGATGAAGGATGCAATAGGGTGATGGGGGATCAAGCGAAATGAATGGAGGGGAGAAACAGGATCAACCGAGCCAGACTTCGTCATCACGAGAGAAACGCCAAATCAACAGTCGAAGAATTGAGTTACCTATGATTATAGGTCCCCAACATAGGCTCCACCTGGGGATGGAATCTCTTTCAGGAGGTGTCAAGAACCACTGAACTATGAACATGCAGACCGATGCTTTATTCTTTGGACTGATCCCAAAATCTTATTCTGCAACCTATACCTATTTTGATCTTGCAATTGAAACCAAATTAAAATAAGCACTGGTGAAAAAGAGATGCTCGGAATGCTGAGCTTATTCAAAACTGCTACCTATCCTACTGCAACCATTGCTTAGCTAGGTAATGGAAAAATGCCAATGCAACCAATCCAGCAGTTGATCTAGTGGCTCTGTTCTTTCACTGTCTGTGATGAAACTCAGAAATAAGTCTGTTACTCGTTCTTGAGAGTAATTTCCAACCTGCTTTTCCTTATATGAGATTTGATAAACCTGAACAATAGGAAAAACACTGTAAATGGAAAAATATCCTGTATTGAAATTTTTTTCCATATATGTATTTACAGGATCAATATAGGTTTGGCCCATCCTTTGATTTTCAACTTCAAACAATTCAGCATCAAGACTCAATTTTTCACCTATGCCTTTTTTGTCTTTCAACACTTCTTTATATGACTGTGGATGCTCTGATGGTTTCTGAAATGATGCCTCTGCTGCACCAGACAGTGGGGTAAACTGTCTGAACATGTCCATATCATAACAATGTTTTAATTCATTTGGAGTAAATGGAGCCAGACTTTGAAAACACACATCATCCAGAATATTAGCTATAGGGTCATAAAATGTTTTGGATGGTGGTGGTATTGGCCTTCCTGGAACTTCATGGTTCACACTGTGATTTTCAACTAGAATCCGACCAAGATTCCCTCTCACAATTTGAAAAGAAATAAGACACAGCGGCAATGAATCACAATGGATCAACTCATTATCTGTTTCAGGCTTCATGATTTCATCTGAGGCTCGACCTTCAAAAAGGATCAAGGGTCGCACCTCTGGATTAGCTTCCATGTTTACCTTGTTTTCCTCATTGTTTCTATTCACAACCTGTTTGTAATGCTCCCTTAAAAATGAGGCAAAACACAGGGGCAGACATTCTGCATTTCTTGAGAAATTTTCTGCGTCATCTTCCTTGCAATCTTGTTGGATATGCAAAATATAATTGTCATCTGTGCATTGTGATAACTGGGCTTCTTCCTCCCATGAAGATAATACTGGCTGCTTTGAACAATCATCTTCAATCTCAACCATATAGTCACCATACTGAAGATCAAATCTGAGCATATTATCTATATAGGGGGGGTCATCAAACATGCATATCATCTCCGAAGAATTTTCCACCACCACCCGACTTTGAACTTCTTCTTTGGCTGTGTTGTGAATTGAGTACATGAAGAAATCCTCTGGTGGTTTAGGATAAAGGGGCTGGGATGCTAAGTTTTGTGGACATTTATTCTTGTTCTTTCTAGAGTCGATGATACATGAGGCTTTTGGAAAGCAATTTCATCTTTCCTGTTAATCTTGTGCAGCATTTCATTTACAATGTTCGTCAAAATATCCAGCTTTACTTCTAAGGATATCACATGCTCCTTTTTTGTTTTGTCTTTTCTTACTGCTTCTAGCTTTGCCTTCCTTTTCAACAGGTTAGCTTCCACATCGACTGCGATATTTTGCATTTCTTCTAGGGTTGCAGTGTCTCTTTCTCTTAACTAGAATGTCATTTCTGGATCAAAGGCTTCTGGGAAATGCAATTTAGCTAAACCAGGAGGTGGCCTTACATCCACAGGTATTGAATGATACACCTCATTGAACCTGGTCGAGAACTGTTGTACTGTCTCTCTGGGATTTATTTTCAAGTGGTCATATTCTTCTAAGATGAGGAAAATATTCCCCATGATCACCCACCTATCTAAGAAAACTTGCATGAACTGATGGAAATTTCTGATGCTTGCAGCTAGCAAATTTCTAAACCAATTTTTAACTTTACCTTGCAAAGACAGGGTAAACATCCTGATACAAACATCATCATCTTCAACCTCATAAAGGGCAAGGAAATCCTCAAGGTTTTGAATATGCTTTTCAGCAGTGATCTTCCCATTTTCTCCATCAAACCTAGGCAGATTATTGATGTAATTGACAGGGAGGTCATGGAGAATAGGAGGCAAATCTAGAGGCTGGTGTCGGTCTAGGAATTTTGCAAGCATAGGAGATGAAGCAAGAGGCTTACAACCATCCAGAGGTTTTGCAGGAGTAGGAGATAAAGCAGGAGGCTTATGTCTCACTAGGCTTTCTACAGATGCATCTGGGGTGTGCACAGGTGTATGAGTATGTACATAATCTACATTTGGGGATCTGATCTCTTGGGGCTCATCAATCAATAGGTGGTCAATGTAATATTCAACAATATACTTTTGATCAAGCTTAGAATAAGACAAAACATAATTGCAGATAAAACCAAAGATGTCTTGAATGCAATTTGAGCTTGAGTACCTGGTCTTTCTAGGTTGTTTGACCATGCTTTAGGTTCTTCCTCTAGTGGAGTCTTTGAGTTGGCACTGTTTGGAGCTGATTGGAGTCGCCAGGTGAATGATCTTAGCCTTTTGGTGTCTGGTCACTGTCCACCATCAGTAATCAGATTTGGAGCTTTGAAGTGTACTACTGGGGAGAGTCCCCAGTATGGTCTCCATTCTGTTAGCGCTTTGTAATTTGCCTAAGGCTTTGATGGCAGTTACAGAGGCAACATCAAAACCACTTCGAGTCTTGGATCTAGCCCTCCAAGACTCAGAGAGGGATCTCTCTGTCTGATATAACATTGTTTGAATAGATATTAGGCTAGTTACACAGAACACAAGATTTTCTTTTAGGAATTGGGTATGGGCAGAGAAAAGAAACCATGGGCTATGAAGTCACTGCAACGAATGATCAAAAATCCATGTCAACTAGCTAATATTTGTAGGGCAAGGTAGAAAACTCACTGGATCCTTTAATTTGAATGAAATGGGTGAGATGAAACAGGTCAAGAAATCCAATTAAACACATAGCAACTAAGAATTCTGAGTTTAATCTTCAGTGGAAAACATAAAAAACTATACCAAGCCAGAGACAGAGGGTGCATTAAAACCAATTCTGTTCTTAATCTTCTTGGAATAATTCAGAGGAAGACATTAATTATGATTAATAAAGAAACAAATTAACACAGAGGGATGCACATCACTAGTCGAAATAGTCACAAGAATCTTGCAACATAGCATTGTCTAATTGAATTGATGAAAAAACACACAAAGCTCAGCAAGTTGTTTTACAAAATTTTAAATCACGGTCCTCGACTGATCAACCCTTTTACATTAAAAATCATCTCTATAAATAGGAGAGGTCTCTCCATCAAGTTGTGTGAGTCATTTTTAACTTCCTCGGCCAAAAATAGCCACAAATCCCACAAAATCTGGGACTGTCCGCCATGAAAGACGGAACAGTTTTCTGTGAAAAAGGGGTCCGAACAGACGTTTGTTTCTCTTCAACGATGACACTTGGGGAAAAAATGAAGGATTTTATTGTAGATGGAAATGTTATGGACAAAAACCTCCTTCGGTTTCTCCAAATTCGCCTCCATCTGGCCGTAACATATCCCGCAAAATCAGGAATGTAACGAAAAAGTGAAAATCTAGAAAAAAGGGCCTCAAAGATGGCTTCGATTCTCCCTGCTCGTGGCACCTGTGAAAAAATTGAGAGAGGATTTTTTTCTTCATCCTGTTGTGGATAAAAAAATCTCTCGGTTTCTTAAAATTCGTTTTCATTTGCCCATAAATGGCCTCGGACGAAGACATGCTGAACAAGCGAAAATAGGTGAAAAAATGAGAAAAGCGATTTTTTCCAGATGGGTGGTATTCCGGACCCCCCCTGAGGTGGTAAGATGCTTTAGGGGGGGCGGTCCGCTGGAATATGGGGCTGACAAGTGTCCAATGGTGGTTTAATTGAAACTACCATTCCGGACCCCCCCCTCTCGTTAAACTCTGGATAGTGAAGGGGGGTCCGGAATTTTTAACGACCGTTGATTTATTTTTATGTTGATGTGAATGAGAGTGTACGGGGGGTATTTGGGTGGGTAGACTTAGGGTAGTGTCGTTTTTAATATTTTTTATTATTGTTTTGTTTACGTTTTAGTTTAGTTATTTTATGTTTGTTTTTTTATATATTTTGTTTTATTATATGTGTTTTATTGTGTATGTTTATTTAATATAATTTGTATTATATTTAATTTTTTTTACTTTTTGTTATATATTTTATTATGTTTTGTTTTTTTTATGTTTTTTATTTTAATATTTGTTTTATTAATATTAATTAATAAAATATTAACCTAATTTATTAATTAATCAATTAATTAATTAATTAATTTTTAACAAGATTTAACCTAGGTTATTTAACTAATTATACTAATATTATTAAGTCATCTAACTAACTTATTTGATTTTTCTTTTTATCCTAATTTCATTTATTCGTGAATGGGTGGCGGGAAAATGGAGGATGATGTCAACGGGGCAAAAGGACAAGGGAGTGAGGGCGTAGCGTGGATGAAGGATGCAACAGGGTGATGGGGGATCGAGCAAAATGAATGGAGGGGAGAAACGGGATCAAACGAGCCAAACTTCGTCATCACGAGAGAAACGCTAAATCAACAGTCGAAGAATTGAGTTACCTATGATTATAGGTCCCCAAAACCTTGAAGGGTGTCTCACTTGTGAAATGGTTTCTTGTTGAAGATGCCTATGTTGCTGCCATCAGTAGTCTTCGAAGGATTTGAATGAAGTTTTCCATAATTTCGTTCCTTTGTCGCATGAGGGTTTCCTCAAGCAATGTCTTGAAAGTATCTCCTACTCTGTCATCTCTCTTTTCTTCTGCCATGGGAGGTCACTTGGGCTAGCGAGAGCGGTTATCCTCAAGCGAAACTAACTCAAGACCCAAATCTTTTTAGCTAAGATCTTCATAATGTGATCATTAATTCCATGGATATAGGGAAGATGATCCAGATTATTTTGAGAATGACATGAAGACAAAAATATAGCAGAGATACAAAAAGGAAATACACATAGATATTGAAAGAAACACAAAATTATAGTGAAACCCAACTTCTATAAGTGATCAGAATCTGGACCAGGGGTCAAATTTTAGCTCAAAAATAAATGTTCTCGGAATTACCTCAAAACGAACGAGAGGGTAGCCCTCATCATCACGAACTCAATGCAACTCGTTTCGTCTCAAACGGACGTCGGGAGCGAGAGATATCGCGATCTGTTCGAATCGCCAAATAGGGAAAAAAAGGGATGTTGATTGTGCAGTCCGTACGAATGATGAGGTGGCATGACTGTACACTAACGTGGCAGAGGTGACGTGGCTTGACCGTACATGCTGACATGGCAGGTGACATGGCAGTTTCGGATTGGCAGTTTTGGGCGAATCATCTGTCGACACGTGGCATGGTTTTGGCAAATTATGAGGTGCCATGTGGCCCAATCGTGAGCTGCCACGTGGCACCCCTTTATTGGCTATTGGTTTATTGGTTTGTTGTTTAAAATTTTATGGGTCCATGGGGGTCGAACCCCGGACCTCCCCACCGGCCAAGCACTTTAATAAAGTCCGCCCTGCCAACGCACCAAACTATGTGACTTATTATATAAATGGTTCAAATTTTATTTAAGTTTACATTATTGTATGGTTGGCGCGGGGTCGGGCCGGGGCTTAGCCCTAGCCCGCGGTTTTGTGTGTTTTAAACATGACCACTTGCTACACATAGAGCGCGGAGCTATGGCGTGGATTTGGTTTATAACACAGTTAAAACCCCGATTTGATGTGTTGTAATGTGACCGACCCGTGGTTCTGTTGTGTTCATATGTGACCACCGGGTAATATATTGTGCGCGCAGGAATTGGTATTATAAACGGAGCTAGCCCCAGTCGCATAACACAATAGCATATGACCATGCCCTCCGTATTGGTGTGTGCGCTGGGGTTTTTTAATGTAGCCCATGGATATATGCCTATCCACATGTGACCACATATTGTGGGCGCGCATTTGGTTGTGTTCAAACGGTTAACACATTCGCCCGCCACTTGTCAAGTCTGGATTTAACCAAAGAACGGGTGCCTAACTTTGCACTGGGACGTGGCCATATGGCCCCCATGCGCCCAACACCTCTGATTTTGGGGGCTCTAATTCTGTTAACCGTTCGACAAATTGGCGCGTTTTGTGGAGATGCGCATGGGTGCTGGGTTTAGGCACGGAAAACACCCAGAAGCCAGGTTACACACACACAGGTGTGAAATGGCGAACCAGAGACAGCAAGCTTGAAGGAGAAAAATGGCAGGAGGCCTAACTTTTTCATCTTTTGGCCAAATGAGGTGTCGAAAAATCCCAGCTAGGGGTTTTTGGCCATTCTGAATCCATTGGCATTGTTTTCACAGCCATTAGAAGACTTCTTTTGCAGGTTTTTCACCATTGAATTTTGAAGAAGCTCCAGGGAGCTTGAAGCCCTCATTGTTTGAGGCCATGCTCAGATGAGCCCTAGTCTATTTTCTGTGACTGAATAATCATTTTTGAATAATTGTTATGCTCTGAAAACATTGGGATAGGTTTCAGATCCATTGGAGGACTTTTACAGGTGTTTTTGCCACAGAGAAGCTCAGGGAAGATTAAGGCCACATGTAGAAGAGGTCATTCCTGGATGAGCCATGGTCCGTTTTCAGAGTTTTATTAGTCATTTTTGGGGTTTTTATGTATTCTGAACACAATGGTACAGTCAGTATTTCCATTGGAGTTGAGAAGAATCTTGTAAAATAATATTTGACAAACTAATCCCAAAGAGCCTAGTCCATTGAAGGAGGCTCAAGGAGAGGTATCCCAGAGAGGGGTGAACTCCTTTATCATCTTGTTATTGTTGTGAGTTTGATGGGTTATTTGCTGCAAGTTATGTTGCTATGTATGTTTTTTAAAGCACATATTTAACCTTTTAAAAGAACATTTCCTCACACATGAACATTGAAAAGAAGAAGCATGAACTTAACACATAAATCATCTTGCATATTTTAACACATGAAGCAAGGTCCTGTAAAGTTTACATTTTATGAAGTAGAGGGTTCTTGCATAGCATAACAAGTCAGCCTTCTATTTTTAGATCAATAAGAGAGAAAAAAATTGTAGAACATGAACTGGTAGAATGGGGTAGCTTATCTCTGAAAAGAAAGAGATGTTGGCTACGCTTCATTCACAACAAGATTTACATCACACTCCATTGCATTCTTAAAAGGCCTCCGTCACCTCAATTATATATGAGAGAGTGAGAGGAGAACAATTCCCATGATGTATGTGGGATAAATTGGACTAAGTTTATAAAATGCCATAGGCATGTAAAACACTAGGACTTCCTAGGCGGTCACCCATCCCAGTGCTACTCTAGCTTGAGTGCGCTTAACTATGGAGTTCTAATGGGATTCGATGCATTAACACTTTGTGGTAGGCATGTACACAAGACCAGTAGGAAATCATTACATGATTTTTGTAATTAACAAATGAAAATGAAATTACATTCCATTCCCCATCAAAAGGGTGAATATCATGGTTTATGAAAACCACAGGCTCAAAATGGTGATTTAGTGGAAAAGGTGGATGGTCACCGAGATCCATCTACATCAAAAGAGAAACAAGAGCTAAAGGTGGATTTGAGGATGGGGCCTTTTTAGTTTTGGATTGAAAAGCTTTGTTGATTTGGGATGTGGAGTAGCCATCAGATATGAGGGCATTAGAGAGGTGGGATATTTCCTTATCAAGAAGATGAGAGGCAAAGATTCAGTTGGCTCAAGTGACAAGAGTTTTGAGAATGGAATATTTTTTGATGGGGTGGTGGTGAGATTAGGCATGGATGTATCTATCAGTGCGTGTCTTTTTTTGGAACATTTGGTGGGTGATGGTACCATTGGGTTGACGAGACATGAGAACATCCAAAAAAGGAAGGAAATTTTCTTATTGGACTTCCATAGTGAATTGAGTGTGGGGAGAGATGTTGTTAAGGTGGTAGAAGAAATAACTTAGAGAATAATGGTTGTGAGGCCACACAACAAAGGTATCGTCAACAAACCGAAACCAACATTTGGGTTTTATACAGAATTTGTTTAAGGCTAAGGCCTCAAATGTTCCATAAAATTTTTGGGAACCATAAGGGATAAGGATGATCCCATGGTTGTACCTTTAGTTTTTTCATAGCACGTTCCTTTGAAGGTATAGAAAGTTGAGGTGATGCATAATTCAATAAGATAGAGAGTTTCATGGTTGACAAGTTTGGAAATGATATCAAGGTCTTCAAGAACTAGTATTTTGGTAAATAAGGAAACAACATCAAAACTAACCATTATGTCTTACTCATCAAGGTGGAGATTATGAATATTCTTAATGAATTCAGAAGAATCTTGGTAAATAAGGGTGATTTACTAGTAAATGCAAGAATTTTATCATGTTAGGATATTTAGACACTTAGGAGTTAGTTAAGATCAACTTGGTCTAATCTGTCAGTAGGTAAAAATGTGTTTCTTTAGTATGCATTAGTATACACTTGTAATTAGGTAATCAGACAATCATGATATGTTGCCGACATAGAGTGACTAGATGATTCATATTCTCTTTGATCTTAATGACTACCTTGATGTGTGGCTTAACACCCGATTGTTCCATGATCTCTATTTAAAGAGCATAAAGGGTCATTTTTTGATGATCGATTGTGAGAAACTCTCTCGTAAATCTATCTATAACATTTTCTTTTGCATTAATAAATTTCTCCAAGTGGCCACGTTGATTGGGGTTGTAGATGTTTATCCTTAGGGATTTTACCATGTAAAAACATCGGTGTGTTGATATTTGATCTAGTTGTGTGAGTAGTTACTAAAGGATTTTGTCCTTTGTTGGAATACATGTGTTGTCAAACATGGTATCAGAGCACATTTGAAGAAACACTTCCATTGTAGATCGATATTGTGAAGTCTTGTTTCCAAATATATGTACTTTTTTGGGCTAAATGGACTATTCCATTGCGTCCAGAGTACTCGTTTCAGTTAGGAACACCTTTTGTTTCACTAAAAAATGTTTTTGTTTTCCCAAGATATCACCATTTCAGTCAAATCCGGAGGTATAAACCCTGAATACACCCTTTTAAATTTTTGCAGAGATAATATTTCGGTTTTATGTTTTTTATTTCGGGTTGCTACACTTTTCAATTTGTGTATGCTCTTTGCCCTACGTTTTGTGTGATATTGAAAAATTAGAAACATAGTGGAAAGGGTTTTCCTATCTACATATGCTCTTTGTTGTGTGCTCTGTGTGATCTCAATAAATTATAAATGGAGGGAAACTTGCATTTTCTAGGTAAACTAACCGATATCTAACCCTTGTTTTCGTCGAGAAGTGAATTTTTTTTTGTGTGTGAAAAGATTTGTTTATGAGAATGCTCTCCAAGTCCATATTCAACAACAACAATAACAACCTCAATCATCCTTCTAAACAATATAATATGTTTTGCACTAGCTCACTTGGTTAAAAGTTGCTTTATTTTGCATGCAACTTTCATTTATAAAGTAACGTGATTGTAAAAGTGATCCCCGCTTATTCTATAATAGTGGGTCACTTCATAAGAAACATATTTGTAAAAGTGAGGTTATTTGAAGGAGGGGTATCACCACGTGGACCAACTTTTACTTGCCACATGACCCTTTGGTTACCATTTATGTCTTTTTCAAAAGGGCATAACTTTCACATCCAAAGTCCATTTTTAGTGATGTTTTTTTTAAAGGACCTATTTTTCGATAGAATTTCATCCATACCATCAATTTAATATTTTAAATCCATATTCTCAGCATATTTTATATGGATTCTCCCAATGATATTTTGCTTACCAGTACCAACTACTTCTCATGGAAATCCAATATGGAGGATGTATTAAGAAGTAAAGGACTGTACATAATTACCTTTTGAAAAGAACAAGAACTCAATGATGATGAAAAGTATTCCAAATCGGTTAATAGGAATGATAAACCACGTGGACTAATAATAATGTCCATCTCTCTCTATTTAATATTTCACCTTCAAGGACTTGATGCCCCCAATAAAGATGGGGAAAATCTTGCAGTTGTGTTTGGTAAACACAATATTATTTGATCCCACCAGTTGGAAAATTAGTTAATGAATTTAAGTTCAAATTATTTTTCTTGCATTGAAGATTACTTATCTAAGTTCGAAACACTTGGAATTTTTGGTATAGAATGTGAACTAGATATGAAGGAATATCAATGCATATATGATATTCTTGCTAAGACAGGTAGAGAATATTATTTTTTGTATCTACCTTTTATGCCACTAGAGAAGCTCTAGGGAGCAATTATAAAGAAACCTCTCTTGAGTCCTTTTGTGATGCTATAATTCGAGAGAAATATAAGCTTGTGCAACTTGGATTGTTCAGCACTGTAGGTACATCCAACAAAGCCTTAGTGGTATAGAAAAAAGATAAATCCAAGAATCCCAAGAGGAAAAATCCTCACCACAACAACAAACAAAACAAGTGTCCCAAACCCTCTCAGACAACTTCATCTCCTAATGGTCACAAAGGAGCAAAATCTAAAAGTAAGAAGATTGGAATGCATTGCAAGTTTTGTGGGAAATATGGTCATGAGGAATCAAAATGTTTTAACAAGATGGAAGTTTTATAAGTAGTGATGTTGAAGCACAACATTAGTATTTATTCTACTACTTCTTGTTCTTCTCATGGACATGCACTTTCTACTTTTGGTTTATCCTTCAATGCGACTTCTACTTCTTCTTCATCTTATGAGTGACTTATTGATTCTAGAGCATCTTATTATATGGCTAAGGATAAATCCATATTTTCTTGATCCAGGTGGATATCGGTGACCGCCCACTTATTTTGTTGGCTCAAAGAATAGTTTCCATTTTGGTAGTTGTTTTACAGTTTTTTAGGGCCCAAACTTCAAGGGTCGTTTTGAGGCCTTAAACGACATTTTTTGGGCTCGACATCAAATAGCTTATAAATAGAGGAAAATGCTAGGCCAAATGGAATATGTACTCCTCATCTATACCTTTCCAATGGTGTATCGAGTACCCCAAACATATATCGTATACAAAAGTTACGCTCTCGCAAAGTTGATGTATCAACTACCCCCATCGGGGCCCACAAACCTTTTGGCGTTTCACCCGGGGTTAGGATTTTGGATTCTTTAGGTTTTCTAATTTATGTTTTATGTTTAAAAGGCCTTGGGAGATTCATTGTAATCATTTTCTTGCAAATGAGCATAGCCATCACATCTCTTCTCAGAGATAAGATACCACCATTCTAGCGAGTTCATTCACTCTGTATTTTTACAGTTTATGTACATTTCTTTCATTAATAAAAATTGTGCATTACTATATCTCTGTGTTTCTTGCAATATATCTATGTATTTACTTATTATATTTCACCTTCATTTTGTTCTCAAAATTGTTGGGTATGTGTTATATTCTTTGCACGAGTAGTAGTGTCTGAGTGTCTGCGTCGGACGCACAGGGGGGTGCAGGGGTTCGGGAGCAGTGCCCCCGAAATTTTTTTTCACACTGGGACGACATATTTCTAGGATGACATATTACCGGGATGACATATTTCCTGGACGACATATTTCCGGGACCACATGATATTTAGGTGGTTTTTTGGCACATGGTTTTTTGCTGATGGTTTTCTGTTTCCGATTAAGGAATTAGGGTTTTGGACTAATCCAGGTCATTGGGTTAGGGTTTTGGATTCCGATGGCTCCTATATGTATATTGTATTGTAAACAATGTAACACAATGTATGAATATAATATATGTTGGTTTTCCTGGTTTGGGTTTCGAGGTGAAAAATCTTTGTGTAATGTTTGCATTTGCCATTGTATCTTTTCTATTCTTTTCTGAATATTTGTTTATAGTAGACATTGTACAAGGTTAGAATTTACATTTGGTATCAGATCTTTATTGGCTTCAGGGGGATGCCTTTTTCGTCAAGGGTTTGGCTCGGGACTGTGATAAGCCTTGTTACAGTGGGAGATCTACGGTATTGTTTTTCTGGTGAAAAGAAATGGCAAGCAATTCAAAGATGGAGATCGAGAAGTTTAATGGGAAAATCTTTGAGCTGTGGAAGCTCAAGATTGAATATCTTTTGGTGGACAGAGATCAGTGGATCGTGGTAGATCCAGGTACTGCACCTATAGGAACTTCTACAGATGACTGGAAAAAGATGGATTGGAAGGCAAAGAGCACAATTCGACTGTGTATCTCCGATTCAGTGTTACTGAATGTGTCAGAGGAAGCTACAACCAAGGATTTATGGGAAAAGTTGGGGAAGTTGTATCAGTCTAAGTCCCTAGTAAATAAACTATTCCTGAGAAAGAATTTGTATAACTTGAGGATGAGAGATGGAGACTTGGTGGCAGAGCATTTGAACGCCTTCAATACTGTGGTAAGTCAGTTAGTATCTGTTGATATTAAAATTTCAGATGAAGATAAATGTATCAGTTTGTTATGTTATTTACCAGACTCGTGGGATAGTCTGGTTGTGGCCATAGGTAGTAATACAACTTCATTGAAGTTTGAAGAAGTGGTCTCGTCCTTGTTGTCGGAGGAGATGAGACGAAAGAATATGGAAGGACATAGCACAGATGCATTATTTGCAAGAGGACGTTCACAGGAAAGAAATAGATCTAATGTCTCAAGTGGGAGATCTAAGTCTAAGGGTAGATCTAAATCTCCTGGAAAGTTTGGAAGGGTATGTTGGAGGTGTGGAAAAGAAGGGCACTACAAGAAACAGTGTAGATCCAAAGTTGAGAAAAAGAAGGGATCTGAAGAATCTTCTTCTACAAAAGAAAATACCTCCAAGGAAGAAGGAGGGGATGTGTACTTGGCCTCTTCAAGCACACATTCAGATCATGAGGCATGGTTGATTGACTCAGGTGCATCCTTTCATATGACTCTCCACAGGGAGTGGTTCTGTGAATATGAAAAGTATGATGGAGGTAATGTTTTCTTGGGTAATGATTCGACAACCAGAATCATAGGAAAAGGA
>ML805247.1:126014-156649 GCA_009831015.1 Picea engelmannii
TGAATATCTGTTTACAGTAGACATTGTACAAGGTTAGAATTTACAAAAATAATCCAGATCAGTGGTATAAGAGCAAGTTGCTCCTTGTCGTTTCTTAATGCATGTCCCCGACGAGGTCATGGTATAGAGAGTTGGGTCTCGAGCTAGTTTCTCTTGAGGGAAACCTCTCTCGCTAGCCTGAGTGACCTCCCATGGAGGAATTAAAGAGAGACATGGGAATAGAAGATTATATTAATTTGTTTCTTGAGGAATCCCTCACATGACAGAGGGACGAAATGATGGATAATTTTTCCCAAATCCTTCGACGACTGCTGACAACAGTAGACACATCTTCATCAAGTAGCCACTTTGAAGGAGATTCCCCTTTCAAGGTACAACTTAATTTTCATATTCTCGGTTTTAAAGGTCATATAGATGTTGATGCTTTGGAAAAGTGGTTAAAACTGCTAGAAGGTTATTTCTCCTTCCATAATCTTTCCAACAAGGAAAAGGTCATATTTGCGCTCCTTAACACTCTCCCACATGTCAAACATTGGTGGGAAACTTACTGTGAGAAAAACTGCATAGAGGAGGCTGGAATGTTCAAGGCCAAGCCCACTTGAGATTTTTTTATGGATGTGATGAAGGAGAAATATTACCCTATTGGAATCTATGACGACCAATACATGAGATCGAACACACTACATCAAGAGAGGGGCCAAACAGTTCTATAGTTCACCAATACCTTCCATACCTTGCGCACCAAGCTTGTTATCAAAGACTCTGAGAGGAATATGGTTCTAAAATACCGCAGGGCTCTATATCGACACATCCAGACTAAAATAGAGTTTCTAGACATCTCATCCCAAGGATTTTCTTATCGATATGTTGTCAAAATCAAACATAAATTTAAGCAGCAGAACAAGCAGGAATTTGGGTCTGCAAATCCACAACAACCAAAGTATGGTAAAGGCAGCCCTAACTCACAGAATATTCAACCTCAAGACAACCAGTCCAAGCCATGGGAAATTAAGGGTAATGGGAAGATGAAGAAGGACACTAGGAAGTGGTGTGACTTCCACTAAATCCCTTCACACAAAATCAATGAATGCCACTCAAAATATTCATTGGTGATCTATATCAAAGAAAGAAAGTCGAGCCTCAACTTGGACTTTGATTCATAAAATAATAAAAGGAAACATAACGTTGATGCAAAACCCACTGCTACTGTCACGACCATAACAATCAACCGGAAGAACTAGAGGATCCTGAGGAGCGAGAGCACCTCTTCCATTAACATATGTGGGTGAAGGGAACCTTGCTACAATTTATTGTTGATATCGGAAGCCATAAGAACCTAATATTAGTAGAGTTCATCAAGAAGTTGGATTTTTCGAAAATACCACACCTGCAGCCATACAACATCGGGTGGCTTCACCAGGGTCGAGATATTCGTGTCATCCAACAGTGTCGCTTGTTCGACGACACCAAGCCCTTCAAGGATGAGGTATTGTGTGATGTTTCCCGACTGGAAGTTTTTGATGTCCTATTAGGCCAACCATATATGTGTAAGTGTCATGTTGTTTATGAATCTCGACCTCATAGCATCATTTTTACTCTGGGGCCTGTTGATGAGTGTTTATGACACACCATCAGCTCAAAGGTTAGACACTGACCGTGGTTGTCTAATTAACCCAAGTTGTTTGGTATGATCTAACCTGAAGGGTTTAATGCATCCATTAGACAACTAAGGTCCTAAAAACAATAAAAAGAAATAAACTAATCTAAAGCTATAGTCTTAACAATAAGTACATTAATCACAAATGTACAACAAGGGTGCTAATATATAATGATGATATACAGTTTGCAAAGTTTAAACAAAGCTTTGCGAAAGTGATTGTTTGAGATGATGTTTCTTAAATCGATTAAATAAAAGAGAAACTTATTCTAATGATCACACTATCAAACTATTAAATAGTGAATGAATATAATTGTAAGGATTTGACGAAAACAGACAAAGCTAATTAGCATTTAGATAACGCAATCATTATTCATTCATAAATAATTTAAATAAATAACACATGGAATAACCTCAAACTGATAAGCAAAACTAAGTTTATCTCTCTGTGTTGTGTGAGATCTTGCTTGTCCTGCATTTAAGGAAAACCTATGACAGAACAAATCATAGTACTTCCTGAATAAATTCAAAGAGGTGTTTGAATATTTGAAGTGAATTTATAACAACAGAAAGATAATTTATTAAAAATCATGTGACCTCAAGATAATCAATAGCTTGAGAACGAAATAAATCTCAATTATGAGCATTGATATTACCAATCATTTAACATCAGAAGTAAACTCAAAAATAGTTAAATGATCGATTGATCACAAATACAAAATGAACTGACAGATCATGGACAACATTCAAATAACCATTGATATGAAAGATCATGTGAAGACAAGGCTAAAGATAAATCGACATAAATGATAACTTATAACATAGAAATAATAGGAGAATGCAATGAAATAAAAATTGCACAATTCACACAGGCCTAAAGCCAACAGTAAACTACTTTCCCATATCATTTCCCAAAATTATATGTCTATACTATAGTCCAGAAAAGTTGTCCTTTAACAATAAACAACAACCACTATTTAAACATGTCTTGGATCAGTAACCTCTTATCATACAAAATAGAGGATGATCCCTGAAAATGAGTCTGCTTTACAAAAATAGAATAACAAAGGAAGAATCTTGTAGGAGTCCTTACATCAAAAAATAATTACATAACGACATTGTTTTATCAAAAATGAGAAATTGTTATAGAGAACATTAATCCATTATTTCTTATCCTTGAGAATAGCATCATAACTGTTGTTTTCCTAAAAGTGATAAAACGAAATTGAATTTTAGATAACAATACAAACTAATACTTACAAATAGACTGGCTACGGAATCTCACGATTCTGCAACTAGTCTTAAATTAAAAACAAAATAAAAAATAAATCTATCTATTTTATTTTTCCAACAGAATTAAATCAAAGAGAATCAAAACAATTTTTTACCGTTTCAGAGATTAGACAATGAAGCATCTTATAAGTCTGAATTAATGATAGTGTTGAAATTCGTTGCATTCTTGATAATCACATTACCAGCTCGTTTAAAACTTTTGTTTTCCCTATTAGCGTTGGATCCAACGCATTCTTTTTTAATTCTTCATTTTCCTTCTCAAGCAAGGAGTTTCGAGATACCATATGGTTTAACTGTGCTCGGAGATAAGGTGTATCCTTGTAGTATCTTTCAACCCAATCAAGACAATTTTCACAGTGTACAAGTTCTATGGTAGGTAGAGTTTGAGTGTGTTTTGCAGAGAGCGTTTTGGTTTGTTTTGTAACTTGCTTTAGATCGTGGTGTGTACCAGTGAAGCCTTCTTGATTTTTTAGGAACGAAGGAAACTTAGAAATGAAATCATACTGTATAGCTTCAATACCGATTTCATTTCCAAGGAATTTGTCATCTACATCCTCCTATGCAAGAAACTTATCGATTTCATCCTCGAGCAAGTGATCATCGACCTCGATCACTAGGATCGAGCTTAGATGATCTCGCTGGCGATTTTTCAAACTTATGGATATGAGCCTACCTGGTCTCTTGTTTGTGAAATTTAAATCCGAATTACTCTGTTCCTTATGCTTGCGATTTTTCTTGACAATCGATTTGTTTAAGACACCCTGAGTCGGCTCATTTATAGGAATATGATGGTTTCTATCCTTTAACACATACAAAACCTCCTCCAATTATTTTATGGGTATGAAATTGCATTGTGGCCTTTCTCCCAATGGGTTCTGAATATCAACAGAGTTTCAGTCTATGGTCGTATGGTCTTCATGTGGATCAACGCCTAGGTTTTCGGTAGCAGGTGTTATCACCGAAATTTCATCTGCAAATGGTTACAGGAATTCAGCATCGCCAAACAGTTATGAGGTCACCCATGGACCAAAAATATCACAAAAGCATTCCCAAAGGGTAAAAAACTATACAAATAGTGCAAAAATTAAAAGGGTGCTATGAAGACACATGACGCACACACACATGCGTGAAACAGAAACGCAAGATTTGCGCACATGCGTACGATGCGCGATTGTTGTCGCAAAAATCCGTGAACCTGAGAAACGACGCATTTATGAAAGTGGTCGGCCTCCCACCCACTTCTGGTTCAGCTTCCAAGTTAATTTGACACTCAAATATGGACTGGATTCAACTGGGTGGCTGGTCAAAGACCTAGAAATGCCCTAATTAGCCTCTTTACACACTACAAACTAGTTTGACAATAACTCAAAGGAATGCTATAAAAAGGCCATGGATACACTTCATTTTTCAAGGAATTCATAGAAAAGTTATGCTGCCATTATTCTCTTGAGGAATCCTCTATCCCTACCAAGAGTATACTTGCATCATTGCATGGGGCAATCTATCTCACCCCTTGATTGGATTAGCAAATAATTCTTTCACAATTTTCATTTTCATTTTCAAAGTTGTAAGAAGAGCTTATTTGTGGGGGTCCAAGAGCCCTCCCTTGGAGGAAGAAGGGACTCATAGTCCCCTTGCTTCTCGGTGTTTTCTTTCACTAATATCAGCCATATCATTGGTGACATGGGTCTCATTGTTTCTTTTGTCCTTATGTCCCTATGTTTATTAATTTAGTTGTTGTTTTATTTCTTAGTTTATTTCTTAGTTGTTCTTTTTATATTTCTTTCTCTAACCCTTTTCCTTGTAGTTGTCCTTCTTAGCAAACCCAACTAAGCTTGCAAGCACCTCTATTTTTCTCATTAAGGTGACGAAAGAGGCACAAAAGATTGGAGACTCCACTGGGGAAAGGTATCAATTTCCTACCCCATTTGGGTTTTTCTAGCTCTCCTTTTGGTTTATTTAACTTGAAGGTGCATTAACCGGCCTAAGCCGACCTGCCAATCATCCAATTCCAAGGTGAATTGAGAGAATTCCACCCAGAATTTTCATTCACGGTTGTGTGTCACATGTGCATGGGTTTTTCGGCCCACAGACGCGCATCGTGTGCACATGCGCTCAAGTCACAATTATGTTCTGTTCACATGTGCTCATTAACTTTTTTCGGTCTGCGTGCATGTGCTCTGTGCGCCTCTGTCTCCACTGAGACCTGCGCACCTGTGCAAAAAAAATTCACATTGTAAGGTTCTTGAGATGTGGGGAAGGACCTTAGCCTTCTTAAAAGTGATTTTATGCATGTTTTAAAGCTGCACCACACTTAGTCCCCTCTTCATATAAAGGGGTTAGTCAAAACACATAGGCACTTAGGGGGTTAAAATCATTATTTCCTATTTTTTGCCACATGGATGGCTTGTTTTGACTCAAGATATAAGTTGTAAATCATTTTTAATCACATTTAACTTGCATTGGGACTAGAAGTTGGATAACAATCGCTTAGTATGCTCTTCTCTCGCACCTCCAAACAACCTTGAGAATCAGAAAAAGATTGTGAAACAATTCCATCTCCCTTAAGAAGATTAAAAGCTTTAGGAGAGGACTACGGACCTTCTTGGGAATCCTCTTAGTTTATTTTTTCAAACACATCTTAAGATTGTAACAGGCCCATACATGCCCACATGTCACAAAGATAGGATAGTGCTTGAAATTTACTTTCTTAGATCAAATCACTAGGGAAGTTTAAAGGTTTTGTAACGGGCCCATACATGCCCACATGATCACAATCTAGGATAGTTCCAAATCTTTTCTTAGATTAAATCACAATAGGGAGTTAAAGGAATAGTAACGGACCCACATGTCCACATGCTAGCTTCCTAGGGACTTTTGAATTACGCAAGATTGTACCAAAGACATTTAGTTAATTAGGTAATCAACACTGTAAGGACCAAGCGAAGTCCACATGTAGCAAGGTGACACCTAATTCATTAAAAATTGGCACACTTTCACTCATTAACACACAAAAGTCACTTATCAATCACATAGCTTCTTCTTGAAACATGGAGGTCAAAGTAAGTTTCCTCCAAAGGGATTCTGAAACACCCCACCCTTTTCTTGACGAACCTATCCACTCCCATTTAAATTCAACGAGATTGGTTCACACCCCCAACCTCTCAAAACAAGTACATCTAAATTTTTTCTAAAAACTCACTAAGTTTTCCACCACAGGAGGTGCCAAAAGAATTTTTTTAGTCTAGGTAGGATTTCGGGGATAAGCATCCAAATAACTCCCCGTTATCTGGTTCTCACAATGTCAAAACCATAGAAGTTGTCAAATAGGGAACTAAAAATCCTCCAAGTCAAGTGTTCCTAACACCATAAGGCAGGGAGATACCCATGAAGGGTTGAAGGCCGAGGTTCGGTTGTTCTGTGTGTCCCCCCTTGAGGCACCCACCTCTTGGACGAGATCCAACCCATGAACCATTTCTGAGGCCGAAAATCTAAATGTTGCACTTTGACTGAGGTACCTAGTGACCAAATTTTAGGGCATTTACCCAGGTGGAAATTGTGGGCTGCAATTGCACCTTGATTGGATTTTGTGCGGCTATTGGGAAATATCGCCATCTCTTTCAGGATATGCCCCCTTTACCCCTCATTATAACTGATTATTTCATCCTTCACTAGTTTCTCTTCTGGTGACTTCAGACCCCACTGTTGAGTACTATTCGAAGGTCCAGTGCTATTTGAGAGGAAGGACGTTACATCTTATAGGACATGAGCATTTGTTTTCTTTGATTCCCTACGCGGAAAAACCCACTTATCCACATATATGCTTCTTTTTCAAACCACTTTATGTATGATGCACTTCTGACTACATTTTGATTTGGATATATATATTGTGTAAAGTTCAAAATTTACAACAAAGGCTCTTGTTTCTTTATTACTCTCACCACCATTTGCACACATTCACTCAGCTAGTTGGACATCATAGGGGACCCACAAAATCCCTGTCGTTCTCGACGCTTGCTAAACCTCCCTTCTATCTTAGGGGGAGTGTTTGGTCTTGCCCACTCATCGGCACCACCTTCACACACTCCTGTGAGTGCTACTGTCTTAGGATTAGCTTTGATTGGTTCCACATTACTTGGGTCCACTTCCCAAGTCCTGCTGTCCACTCACTCTCCTTTACATGGAAGTGGAGGACCAACTTCCTCTCAAGGGGGAAGTACCAACCCACCTAGCCTCCCTCAAGGGTCAGGTTCACAACACACTTACACCATGGTTGGAGCTAATCCTCCCCCCCCCCACTACAGATGCCATATTTGGCCTCTCTCAACATACCAGATCTAAGCAAACTCACCAATGATCCTATATTCCATGACCCCACATGGCCTGCAATGCCCACCAAACTACCTTCAGACATCCCCAAGTTTGAAGGAAAGGCAGGAGATGACCCTACCAACCATGTCATGAATTTTCACCTATGGTGCTCTTCCAACAACATTATGGATGATTCCATCAGATTGTGATTATTTCAACGCACACTCACTGGCCCATCGGCCAAATGGTATGTAGATGAAAAATCAGGGTCCCATGTGACTTTCAAGTCCTTGGCCAAAGCATTTTTTACCTTCTTCCAATTACCAATCCACCATGACAATGGTATAGAACTACTCTCTAATTTCAAACAGACCTCAGCCACACATATCACTGATCACATTCACGAGTGGCGTAGGCGACATAGTTTGTGCAAAGAAGAAACCACCAAACAACAGTGTCTTGACTGGTTTCTTAGATCACGTGTCTCTCTCCTCGGTAAGGATGTAGCTTCCACCTTCCCTCAATCAGAAGAAGAATCCATCAGTAAGGCTCAACAATACGACCTCATCTAGTCATAGTCAAGATACTTATACACTATACTTCCTGATCTCCCAAAACTTGTGTCATTTGACCAAGACAAACCTGGGATGTCTGACTTAGCAGACAGATTGATTGGTAATACCACTCACCATAGTCCACAACCCCAACAACCACTAATGTATGGAACACCTCAATACCTGTCAGCATACGGGGGCACTTCTTATTACCCCCCACCCTCTTATCAACAACCATACCTTGTTGCTATGCCTCCACCCATCAGTGGGCCACCACCGGTACCCCCCATACACCCACCTATTCAAACAAGTTCTGGTACCCCCTCTACCTCAGCTTATAGTACTAGCGAA
Source organism: Picea engelmannii (assembly GCA_009831015.1). Taxonomy (NCBI): domain Eukaryota; kingdom Viridiplantae; phylum Streptophyta; class Pinopsida; order Pinales; family Pinaceae; genus Picea; species Picea engelmannii. The sequence continues at coordinate 134,181 of ML805247.1, forward strand.
AACACCACGCCTTCCTATGTACCTTACGGATTTTTACCCCCACAGAATCCATACTTTCCATTTCCTGGTCCCCCACAACCCATTGCTCCCCCACATCCTCATGCTGGGGTGAATTTTGTTCAACCCTCTCCCGTTCAGCAATATCAAAATTTTGAACAGCTGAATACGAAAAATCCGACCCACCCGTCGAACAATGCCAAAAAGAAAGAAAGAAATAGGAACAACAACCCAATTCAAGGCGGGAATGAACTCCAGCATAACCAACCTACTAGGGGCAACCAGAACCAAGGGAATTAGAACCCCCAAGGGAGCAATAACAATAAGCGTCAAGGGAGAAATAACAATACTATTAAAACCAACTTCCCTTGTGCCCTTTGCAGTGAGTTCGGTCATTATACTCATCATTTCCCCCAAATATCTGATTTCAAATGGCTGAAAGACTTAGGCAATCTACCCCATCCTCCAGCACCGTCTGCCCCTCAGCAGGCCCCACAAAAATACATGAAACAACCCCCCTTGTCGTGCTGTAGAATCCTATTCCACACCAAGTTGTGATAAACACCCAACAAGACATGCAGCCTCCCTCACCTCAGGTGGGACAGTACCTCAACCCAAACAATCCAGCAGATCGCACGATCCTCCTCACTAGTGAGGAAGAAATCCTTCTGCAAACACGGAATCGTTAGTATAATGCACCTGCTGAGTCTCCTCCCATCCCTCCATAGAAAAACCCTGCACCAACGGGACCCCCGTTGGTGATCCCTCACCCTAACATAGAGCCACCTCTTCGCATCCCTCACATCCCATTATGTAGGAATGTCCACAACCCACGAGCTAGGGTAGCTCATAGTTACAGTTGTTGGTTGTGGAGCCTGATTATCTTCCTGATTTAGAGGTCTTTTACTTTTAGCCATGTTTATACCCCATGAAGTATTTACACCCCAGAAGTATGTACACTCTTCCACGCAAGGGAGTGCAGATGGAGGGTACCCCCTCTGTGGGGTCTGGGAGGGCTATCCCCCCGGCTGGGAGGTCTGGGGGAAAGCAAGCCCCCGAAGCAAAAATTGCCTTGTAAAAGTATATTGTAATTTCATTGTAAATCTGGACCATTCATTATAAGGTCGCAGATATAACGATAGAGATTATGTTAGGGTTTTTTTCCCTAGAAGGCAACCCTCTTTTATGAGGGAAATGTATTGTGGCTATGTATGTTGGCAAGCATTGTATTCTGAGAGAGGAGACTGTGAGAGAAAGAACAGGAAGTTACAGCGGGTTTTGTTGTAGGTTGTATCCCTTCATTTTGCTGGATAATAATAAAAAAAGGACCTGGAAATTTCTCTGGTGGACGCATCCCACACTGGGTGAACCACGTAAATCTGTGTCTCTCTTGTATTGTGTATCTTCTGTGTTTTTTTTCCGCATTTGTTTTATTTTATTGCTCCGCGGTCCTGTTTTTATAACAACAGTTTGGTTGATGACTTAGCACAATCCCCAGCTGCCATGTCAGTTTTAGAAGTCCTTCAGACTTGTCCCACTCAGCGGAAATCATTACTTTCCGCCTTAGGGGTAGTTGACCCCACAGATACTTGACTCTTTACATTTGATCTCGACAGCAGAGAACCTTGCCTTCCCACTTTGATTTCTTTTCAAATCCCAGTAAAAATACGAAACATTACAGTTTATCGGTGTATCATCAATGAAGGTGCATCTACATGCATTATGTCCAAATCTTTATGGCAGAAACTTGGTTCCCCCGAACTCATACCTTCTGCCATTACCTTACAAGCTTATGATGGACGACCATCATCTCCTGAAGGGCTCTTCCAAAATGTCCCCGTAGAACTCGAGGGAAAGACTATTCTCATCAACATTGAAGTTATCAATACCCCACTCGATTATAATATCTTGTTCGGTCATAGCTACATGTACACTATGAAGACAGTTGCCTCTTCCGTCTTTCGAACAATGATGTTCCCCCACAACGGGAAGATCGTTACCATAGACCAAGTCTCACATTACGAGCCTAACCCATCTGCCAACGTCGATAACATTCTTCTTCTCATCCACACGAGTCATGATGCATACCCACTCGTCGAAATGGGTCCCGGAATTTTCAAAGATCCATCATTGTTAGGAACTTACCATGGAGCACCACCGCTCCTTCATCCTTCCAATCAAGTATGTGTCGTATCATCTAACGGAACTGCCATAGAGGATACCCTTCCTCCTAGGGAGGCTTCTATCATATTTGACGTCCCACTAGTCACAGAGCTCCCCCCTCATGAGCCTCCTATGAACTCGTCGACCCCACCAGTCCACGATTTCACCCCTCCCCAAGGACATATCCCAGTTTGGGAGATAGTTCCCCAAGCCATTACTCAAATCCCCTTCTTTTACCCTCCACCTAGCGTCGAATCTTTCCAAGTAGCCACAATGCTTACCCTCCCTAACATGGTGTTAGCAATTCCAGTTTGGTATTTACATCCACCTAAGATGGTCCCTCGACCATCCCTCCCCCCCCAAACAGAAGGAATCCCAATGACGATTCCCATACTTACTCCCACCATACCCTCTACACCCCCACTNGCTCCACTTCCCCCACGCATCCAACCCCCTTGCACGCTATGTGAGAAAGATGGACACCAAACCAACAACTGCCCATCTCTATCAGAGTTACGGAATTTGATTCCACTCAATCAAACTCCATCAACACTCGCCACCATAGCCAGTACTGTCGCTACCACCCCTCATTCAAGTAGTAAAGGGTTTCGAACCAAATTTGCTTGTACTATATGTTTAGAATATGGCCATTATACCCACCATTTCCTAGCACTACCATGCTTTCGGTAGACATTAGCCGCAGTATGCCAAAGCTTCCAAAGCGAACCCAGTCCAACTACGTCATTCCTACCAAAAATCACTAACATCCATTATGTCACAACTTCAGTCAATGAACGTATGATATGCCCTTGCTCTCTATGTGAATCATTAGATCATTTTACATACCAATGTCCTATGATCATTGAATATAGACAATGCCAATTGACCCTGATTCAAACCCCTACGCCCCCTACAGGATCGATGGTTGACCTTACCTCATCACTAGAGATTATTCATCTCATTTCTCCCGAACCCGAGGCCCTGCCAATGCCTCTGTGGTTCTTGGATGACTTATCTGAGGAATCACCCCCAAATCCCCCCAATTCCCCTGCTCATTTCCCTACGGAAATTATACATCCAACTACCATGGGTACTCCTCATTATTTCAATATTTGGTTTATGTCGAGTGAACCATCGCAATTCCATTGCGACATTCTCCCTGCTTCTTCATCACTAGGGGGCAGCCACATGACAACAATAACCGATATCACTCTTCACGACCCCTTTTATTCCCGTCACTTCCACTGTGACGAGGAAATACTCGAAGAGTTAAACACACCTGACTACCCATGGGATGCGCTCCACCACAGAGCGCTCTTCTTTCCACAAGGATCCTCCATGCCTCCTAACCAACACCCCATATACGCGGTCGAAACCAAGGATTTTATCCCATCAAGGCATATCAATTGGTTCAACAACCCCATTCCTGCCCCTGATGCTTTTGAAGAAGGCAACATGGCCAACATTGCCCCGACCATCAAAATCGATATTTCCATAAAAAATGACATCGTCGAGGAAATCACTATTGGAGCCGCTTGCACTCCTCAAGAAATCACCATCTATAAAACCCTCTTACAGGAATATCGGGATATTTTTGCCTGGTCATACACAAAAATGTTTGGCCTTGATCCCTCTATCGTCAAACATCGCATCGACACTTGGCCCAACATTACACTAGTTCATCAAAAACAACGGCCACTACACCCATCAAAAGCAGCGGCCATCAAAGCCGAGATTGACAAATTACGCACTGCTGGGTTCATCTACCCCATCGCCTATACATCATGGGTTTCCAACCCTATACTCATTAACAAAAAATAGGGCACTATCCGTGTCTGCATGGACTTTCGTGATCTCAATCACACATGTCCCAAAGACAACTTTCCAACGCCTTTCATCGATCAAATTATTGACGACTGTGCAGGCCACGAGGCTCTATCCTTCATGGATGGTTTCTCTAGTTATAATCAAATTCAAATTCACCCAGCCGATCAGTACAAAACCGCATTCACTACCCCTTGGGGTACTTTTGCATATCGTGTCATGCCTTTTGGCTTAAAGAATGCTGGCGCAACTTTCCAACGGGCTATGACATACATTTTTCACGATCTGTCCCATATCATCCTCGCATACTTGGACGACCTCACAGCTCGATCCAAGAAATGCACCCAACATCTTGATGATTTACAGATCATCTTCCAACAGTGTCGTCAGTACAACATCTGCTTGAATCCCCTCAAATGCGTATTCTGCGTCACTGCGAAGTGCCTCCTCAGATTCATCATTTCACAAAGCGGTATTACCGTGGACCCCCTCAAAGTCCAAGCTATCACTGAAATTCCACCTCCCCGGAATTTACGTCAACTCCAGAGCCTACAAGGCAAGGCTAACTTTCTACGATGATTTGTACCAGACTATGCCATTCATGCACACGGTTTCCTTCTCTTACTACGTCACGACATCCCATTTCATTGGGATGAACATGCCCAATAATCATTTAATTATCTTAAAATGGCGCTCTCCAATGCCCCTTTAATTAGTGCACCTAACTACAACTGTAACTATATCCTCTACATATCAGCATCAGTTGTTTCAATAGCAGGAGTTCTCTTTTAGATAGGTGATGAAAATCATGAGCATGTCATTTATTACGTTAGTAAAAACCTCTCAATGCCACCCTTGAAGTATAAACACGAAGAGAAAGTAGCTCTTGCAGTCATCCTCGTAGTCCAGAAACTACGTCATTACATTCTGCTTCACAAAACTAAGGTTGTAGCAGATTCCAACCCTATGCAATACTTGCTTAGTCATCAGCAAATTAACGACAAATTTGCCCGATGGATCGTTATCCTTCAGGAGTACGATCTTGAATTCTCAACACCCAAGAGCAAGAAAGCCCTCGTTCTAGCTGAACTTGTCATGGCCCTCCCCTCTGACACAACCAGTTCCCCCATCAATACCGACTTTCTCGACGAACACCTCTTTTACATCACTTTGGATGATCCTTGGTACGGTGACCTCCTCGTCTACCTTCGAACTCAAAAGTTCAGTAACCACCTTTCACAAGATGATCGTCGTTGTATTCGCCATCGGGTCCCTCGCTACCTCCTCATCGGAGACATCTTATACCGGCGAGGGGTCGACACCATTCTTCATCGATGCCTGACCATTGACGATTCCGATAGAGTCTTGAATGACTGCCATAGCGGCGCATGTGGGGGCCATCTTTCGGGAATATCCACTGCTCAGAAGATTATCCGAGCAGGTTACTTTTGGCCTACCTTGTTTCATGATTGCATTCATGTCGTGAAACGATGTGAGAAGTGTCATCTTTACGCCAACAAAGCCCGAGCACCACCTGCTCTTCTTCATCCAGTCATCAATGCCGATCCTTTTTGTAAATGGGGCATTGACTTCATGACTTGTAATCCCCCCTCCAGCAATGGACACAAATACATTGTTGTCGCAGTCGATTACTTCACCAAATGGGTTGAAGCTATGCCCACCTTCAACAATACCGTTGACACCACAGTGCGTTTTTTCTTTAACCACGTCATATCTCGCTTTGGAGTACCACTCCAACTAGTTTCCAATCACAGGAAACACTTCGAGAATGAGATCCTCGTAGAACTCTCATCTCGGTTAGGATTCTCCCACGAGTTTGCCTCACCATATTACCCTTAGTCTGATGGACAAGTCAAAGCAGTTAACAAGGTCCTCAATACCATGCTACAGTGCACGGTTAATAAACATAAGACCAATTGGCATCATATGTTATTTTCCACGCTATGGGCTTACCGTACGGCTGTGAAAACAACTACTAGTTTCACACCATTTCATCTAGTCCATGGGGTTGAGGCCACTATTCCCATCGAGTGCAAAAATCCCACCTTATGCACCACAATTGAGCTATTACCCAACACTGCTCCAATGGAGTAGCGCTTGCTGAACTTAGAGTCCTTGGATGAAGATCGTCGATCTTCATTACAGAACAATGAGGAAGCTAAAAAACGTTCAAAGGCTACCTTTGATCGACATGTCAACCTTCGCTCATTTCACGAAGGTGACCTCGTCCTTGCTTATGATATCGCTCATGATACCTTTGGCCATGGCAAATTCGAGTCACTATGGCATGGCCCATACATTATCCAACATTGCCTCACAAAAGGCGCATACATCCTGGCCTCTGCCGAAGGCCTTTCTCTCAAAGAACTAGTCAACGGGTTATACTTAAAGAAATTTTATGCATAAACATAGTCATTCTACTTTAGGTTATTTCTTTTATAGTTTTTTTTAATCTTTTTTCCATCCCTCGCGTCTAAACTATCATTTGTGCTATTGACAGATTCTTCCTCCACCATCCTACCACATCGATTACGCTGACAGTGCCAGCCATTGGACACAAAATCTCGCTTCGGCTGCTTGGGCTCTCTACACCCCCTCACATGAAATGCTCCATTCGAGTGGCATATGTTTCGGTTCAGCGACCAACAACCAAGCTGAATACACTATTGTCATTAGCCTCCTGGTTGATGCCCAGCATCATCGTATTCGTCACCTTAGCATCTTTCTCGACTCTCAACTCGTCGTTCTCCAGCTCAACAATGTGTACCGCGTACGCGATCCTTGCCTCTTTCACAAATAGCTACAGGTTAGACTTTTATCTCGACATTTCGATTCCATTACATTTACACATATTCCAAGACAATTGAATCAAATTATAGATAACATAGCTAACATTGTGTTAGACTGGCATATATCACATCAAGATACCTTTACACATACATAAACATATCAAAAACCTATCACAACATATACATAGATTAGACATCATCAAAACATTAACAAAACACATGTAAACACCACATAGATCTCAAAATGTATACTCATGTATATATAAAACGGTCCACAATGCCATCCAAATGTTTAAATACAAAAATACAAGTATTCGCAGGCCAATGAAGCACCTCATTACAAAATGGCCTCACCAACCTATATACAAAAATACCAAAATACATAGAACACGACTCAAGGTGCCTCTAGAGCACCACCTCCTGCCCCTCCCTCAGGTGGTGGTCTCCCACCCACTACTGGTCCCTCTTGACCAGGAGGTAACCTTCTGGTCATAGCAACACCTACTACTGCTACTCGTCGTACCACAGCCCGCCACAGCGGTGGAACCCCCACGCACTGCTCCAGGATGCCCTCATCCTAGATACGTGACCACATGCCCTCAGGCACGCCCTGTAGCACCGCCTCCAGGTGACGACGTATGTCCTCAAAATATGCTCCAGCATCCGCCGAAGGAGCATGTGATGGCCTGGCACCAGGGTCATCAAACCGACGTCTCCTCACTACTTTCTCAGGATCAGCTGATCTCACCTCATCGTCCTCATGCTGACGTCTCTCTCCAACTTCCGTCCCTCCCCGCGTCTGTCTCCCCGACTCCTGGCGAGCCGACGCCCTCAGCAACTCCACCTTGCACCCGTGAGGTGCCACATCTGCACATACAAACAAGCAACAGATAGTATCAGCATCTATATCATATACATATGTCATGCTATCTCAAAAAACTTATATATATAACTCACAAACATACCTCGGTGATCAAAAACCTCCCCTGGAGGTAACACCATGTCCAGATCCTCCTAGAAGTCAACACCAGCATAGGGGAACTGCAATATCACCTGTGGCATCTACCGCCATACCTACGCCGCCTCAGCTATAAAGAAGTGGCCACCCTCTCCCCCACCATGGAAAAGCAACATAGTCGACCACCACTTTAGTCGTGGCTCTCACGCCCCAGGCGCATCCAATAAAATCCTAGGGCACAACATAGGCACCCTCTCCAAAAACCATGCCACTAGGATGGACCCAAAGGCAATCTCTCCTATATCCGCGGACCGACAGTGGTCCAGCTGCCATACCATCCTGGCATGCAGCGTAAGCCCCCAGGCGAAGTGGTCACTGGCCAGTACCCTCTCCATCACACATAGTTGACCACCACGGATATGTTGCATTGCAAGGGACCCATACACTCTCACAATCATCGCTGCTATACAATGATGCGATAGATCATCCATCGCCCCAATGCTCACAACAGTGCCCGACATAAATTTCACCCCTGAAAAGTACCTCTGGCCTACTGTCACTAGCGCCACATCCCTAAGCATTACCGGCTCCGCCGGTAGGGGCATTCCCCGAAACGGGAGCCCAGTCAAAAAATATATGTCCTCCACTACAGTGAAAGGAATCTGCTCTCCTTGCACTAAGAAACAATGCAGGTCCAGACTCCACATCCAAATAAGGAACTGCAGGAGATACTCCTGTGCCCGTACCAATGGGCACTCAAAGAACTTCAGTAGCCCATAGGCTACCAAAGTAGCTCATACAGCCAGATCCTCAATCGCCACAACATCCCTCAGCTGGGAGCAATCCCGCTCTTGCCAACCAACGGGCATCATGCAAAATGATCGCCTGCAACCATATAAAACAGTCCTAAGTCATCCAAATGGACCATAAACAACATTAAAAAGATAATTTTTACACCTGTCAACCTTGCCTCCAAGGCGTGGCTGTTTAACCCACAGGCACGCACACATGCGCGCCTGTTCACTCCACAGGTGCGCACGTATGCACGCATGTCCAATCCACAGGCACACCTATCCATCCTTCAGGTGCGCATGGGTGCGCGCCTGGTCAACATATAGGGGCGTCTTCATGCTCCCCTATCACAAACACAGGCGTGCCTTAAAGCACGCTTGTCCAATACACAACCCCGCACACATGTGTAGTTGTGCAGCCAACAGGCACACACATAGTGCGCACCCTTGTCCCCCTTATAGGCACCCCCATGTGCACCTATCTGGTGGGCAGGCGCACACTTGTGTGCGCATACTTCCGGATCACCCGCGCACGTGGAGGCCCACACCCATAAAACCCCTTGTACAACTCTCTGTATAGCCCCTGCCCAAAAATGGAAACCCTAATTCTATGCAGGATGATCACACCACTAACCTGAAGCTAGTTGGTCCTCGATCGAATGCCTCATCCTCCCAAAATCTCCAAATCTCCTCTGAATACTTCTCGTCCAGTCACTATAGCAGCAAGTACAATTGAGGTGGCAATGTGGGCCCTACAGCTATATATAGGCCTTTTCGCCAAACTTCCACTCACCATTCTGGGAGCTCCAGGTGTCCATTTCTCGATCCGTCTCCAGCCACAGGATCAACATCCCGTCATCTACATCACGATAGTCCCTGGGCCTCTTTTCATCGTGAGCCCCTGGGACGCCATTTTTTCATACCCTGACCAGGTACGCATGCGCATATTCAAAATTATCAAATAAATGCTCATATGTCCGATTCTCTTTAGATATTGTTCACATCGGGTATTTGGTTTTCATGTGTGCAGGTACTTGGTCATCATACATCAACGCAACCCCTTTAGGTATATACTCAGTACTGGCATGTAGTCATTCCCTCTGAATCTCACTTGCATCTCCAGTCACACCCTCTAACATTTGCCTCTAGGACCCCCATCTTCGGCTCTGCAATACCAACACCTCCATTCACATCCTCAGTACTGACACCCAGTAGCACTCTTACCCACATGATTTGTCCCATTCATAGCACCCTTTTGCACATTGACACTCATGTTATTTTTCACACCTTTAGGGATGGGAATCCCGATAGTCTTACATCATGTCGTGAATCAGCCACATACTCATTCTCCTCATTTTGCTAGCTTTCCCACCGGACTCCCAGATTATCTCTTCAAAGTTCTATTTTTTACTGCACCTCTGCAGTATCATGAACCCTCCATTTCATCCACAATCAGTTTGCCCATCTGTAAATTTCCCTTCATTTCACCTACCTCATACAAAAACCCACCCATGGGGCCTCCACCCTCCACCAGTTCTCTGAGAAAATTGTGCCCTACCCAGGCCAACCATATCACATTGGGGCACCCGTTTCTGTATTTGTACACTTATCCCAAATTATTCTTTATTTATTGTACAAACGCCTTTGTTTCCAACAGTTACATTACCCTTTTGTCGTCACCTTTGGCAACCTTCTTCCCTTTTTGGAAAATGCAACCCATGTCACCCTTGGTTGGGGCACTCTTTATCATCTACCCTTATTGACATTGTCCATATCCTATGAGTATCCCATAGGCCACTTACCTCTTCCCTCTGAGTTTATTCACTTTGTCCCGCCTCTGGCACAACTTCGCCCACGTCTTGTTGTCCCCCTGACACTCGACTTAGTTGAACGGTTGAAACCACTTATACTTCACATATACCCCCAACCAAGGGTAGTCTTGAGTCTCCATACATATTGACTTCGACCATGTACCTCTTCCAAATTCCTAAGCTCATCTAGTAGATTTCACGAAGCCCTTTTCTTCTGGGAGTCGCGTCCCCCTTTTTGTCGACATCAACACAGTTTTCCAGAAGGGCGACAGTATCTTGATTCTCATTACCTATCCAATGAGAGATCTTGGATGGCACAGGGAGAACCATAATTTCTCCCTGCTGTCATTGACCCCCATAACATTCGATGTCAACACTTTCTCATGTTATGGTGGGTCTTACTTTGCGACTATTGCATTTATTTCTCATATTTGTCGAAGACCTCTGAAACTGGCTGGGCTATCAATGCCTACAGAATCCATGATACTTCTTACAGATATCGCTGCCTACTGTTCAGAGTAAGTTCCTCCGCAGAATTGTCTTCTTCCTTTATCACGACTGCCCCTGAGGGCGTTGTAGTTGTCTACATCAACACTTCATTCCTCTTTTTGAGTTACATCACACGAGCATGGGGCATGCCCGCCTCGTTTGTACACAGTTTATTTTTACACACCTTATGGAAGGTTGAGTTCTACAGGTTCCTTTTTCCCTCCAATGGATAGCTCTGGACAATCCCACTATCTCTCTCTCTTACAACAACACTCTCAGTAGAAGAAACATCGATGGATTTCGGCTATACATATGCTCCTAACTTCATCCATTAGGGGGCATCTGTTATCACCAAAATTTTGCCCACAAATGGTTACAGGAATTCAGCATTACCAAACAATTATGAGGTCACCCATGGACCAAAAATATCACAAAAGCATTCCCAAAGGGTCAAAAACTATACAAATAGTGCAAAAATTAAAGGGTGCTATGAAGACACAGAACGCGCGTGCACATGTGCGAAATAGAAACGCAAGATTCGCACACATGCGCATGATGCGCAACTGTTGTCGCAAAAATCTGTGCACCTGAGAAACGGTGCATTTATGAGAGTGGTCGGCCTCCCACCCACTTCTGGTTCAGATTCCAAGTTGATTTGACACTCAAATTTGGATTGGATTTGACTGGGTGGCTGGTCAAAGACCTAGAAATGCCCTAATTAGCCTCTTTACACACTACAAACTAGTTGGACAATAACTCAAAGGAATGCTATAAAAAGGCCATGGATACACTTCATTTTTCAAGGAATTCATAGAAAAGTTATGCTGCCATTATTCTCTTGAGAAATATTCTATCCTTTCCAAGAGTATACTTGCATCATTGCATTGGGCAATCCATCTCACCCCTTGAGTGGATTAGCAAAGAATTATTTCACCATTTTCATTTTCATTTTCAAAGTTGTAAGAAGAGCTTATTTGTGGGGTCCAAGAGCCCTCCCTTCGAGGAAGAAGGGACTCATAGTCCTCTTGCTTCTCGGTGTTTTCTTTCACTAATATCATCCTTATCATTGGTGACATGGGTCTCATTGTTTCTTTTGTCCTTATGTCCCTATGTTTATTAATTTAGTTGTTGTTTTATTTTTTAGTTTAATTCTTAGTTGTTGTTTTATATTTCTTTCTCTAACCCTTTTTCTTGCAGCTGTCCTACTTAGCAAACCCAGCTAAGCTTGCAAGCAGCTCTATTTTTCTCACTAAGGTGGTGAAAGAGGTGCAACAGTAGGGTTATAGGGTCTGGGGTTTTTATTGAAATGGAGAGGTGATTCTACTGTATTCTTGGGTAGGGTAAAGTTATTTCTAAACATGAAATCTTCCCAAGTATCCCCAGTCTTAGATAAATGTGACAACTGAAGAATTCGAATAAGACCATGGTGGAAAAGGCTTGACAGTGGGTTTAACCTCTGCCTCTGATAAATCTTATAAATTTTATGCAGACTCATAAAGAGATAAAAAGGCATATTTAACTTGAACCCTAGAAAAATCATCAGCAGGAGGATGTGATACAAGAAAACTAAGCCATATCTACCCTCACAAGTTATGAATTTCTTAAGAATTAGAAGTAGGTCATGCCATCAGGGTTTGATCAGAGTAATCGATGTATCGTTTGGGCAACACTTCGATTTCTTAGAGACCATGAGAAAATTCCAGGGCACACCTTCGATTTTGGTGTTTTTGAAACATCGTTATCCCTCCTGGGATAGTCTTGTAGCTTGTGCTATGGAATCCTAAGTTACTTCGAGTTGCAGATCCCCAATATTATATTTGAAGCCATCAAACGAATGAGCGAAATCCTATGCAACTTCTAGGTTATAACCCTCAAACTATTTGATGAAAATGTCTTATCCATGTGCCACAATATCGCCTATGGCATCGTCATGAGCGAGGAGGGCTTGCGAACCATTGGGTTCAATTCTTACCATGGGAGCCATGGGTACTATCACATAGACACAACAAGGGAAACGAGAGGTAGGTTTCACTTTCCAACACACAAGAAATAGTAAAAGGTCTGTAAAATCAGGAAAGGCTCGATACCTAAGGACTCAGGAGGCTACCATAACTAACAATTTGAGCTTTGGGTGGGTAAGAACCAGAGGGCGTGCAGGATAGTAAACCATTCTGTGCAATGAACACTAAACCCAAACCACCACCACTTACCTATTCCAATAATGAATGTGAGTCTAAATTATGCAGAACAAAAGGTGATGTGGAATTATGAGTGTGTCAGTCCTGTACCATGGTGATCAGATCGTGATGCAACTGATAAGAGTAGGATTAATATTTGGAATTTAACCAAAGGTTCTGCTCAGTCAAGCATATACCAAATGTGAAAAACCATATAACCAACCATAGAAAAGACTCAATCATATCTCCCAAAGTGAATAAATCAATGGTAATGGATCAACAAATAAAAAGATTAGCTTACAAACTTTAAGGTTTATAGAAATATAGATGCCCTTTAGGTGTAATCCCTTTAGCAAAAGAAACAAAGAAATTACAAATTTTATGATGATTACCCAAGCCAAAATTTTGTTCTAATTTCATGCTTTTAGTCATGAAATTAAACAAAACAAACGATAGATTGAAAACAAAAAACTCTTATACTCAGCTAGGCCAATGAACATCCTCAAAGCCAAAAGACAAAAAAGTTTGTAAGGAGAAGGAGACAGCTACATAAAAATTTTATCCCTTGGTGATGACCTTTTATTATGATAAAATTTGATTGGAATTGTTGGTTGCCAACAATGGTGACACATTGGGCGAAGCAGTTATCTCTGCTTCACCAAAACTTCATATCATGGGCACAAATGACTTAGCAATAAATTTTAGAAACAATTAAAGACAGATCAAGCATTTCGACAATAACTCAGAAAAAATAACACAGTCATAGTATTGGATGCATTTCTGTCCAAAAATTGTAATCTGGTATCTCGTGTTGATCACAGGGGTAGCGATGTTTATACAGATGACTCAAATACTGTTGATAGGGCCACTGCTTCCAAAAGGCATCCATAGCCTTGTCAGGGATGTCATTTAACCCACTCTAGTACCTCTATCTCATCCAAGATTTGTCCATTTATGATAAAAGCATCTTGATACCTGACCAAACTTTCAAAACATACTTGAAAATATTTGAACCCGACATTGCTTCGCTGCCAACATGACTGTTCAATACCCCGACGAAGTTGTATTGGTATCATATGTGCATTTACCCTCTTCCAGCAGACCTGTTCAGTGTCCCGATGGGTTTACACACAATTCCCACACCTTACAGTGTTTCCAAACTCTCCCAAATGTTTGTAATATTTTCAGAACTTTGTAATATCAAGAGAGCGGGGTGATACAAAAAGTTTCACACTCAAGTAATGAAAGGATTGTTCTTTTTTTTTTAAATTGTTTTTTTTTTCTGATGAATTTCATCATAATTTAGATTTCAACTAAGAAATCATCTGAGGGATGGGGAAGTACTATGAAGTGTTCTCATTAAAACAGGGACGACGTTAGAAGTTTTTTAAGTATAATTGTGTTTTTCTGTGATTTTAATGAGAAACTAGGAACAATAACTGGACAAAACTTACTTTTGTTGATCTGAGTTTTAGCACTTACTGTTCAGGTTCTTGAACTGTTATCAATTGCTGCTAATGAAAAAAGAATCCAATTCCCTTCAATAATGAATGGTGATCCAAAAACAATCATCTAGAAAACAAATCAAAATCAAGCAAAATGAAAAGAACCAAAAACAAAAACAAAAAAGAAAATTAAAAATATTTACAAAGGGGTGGATTTGAATTCATCAAGAGAAATATCTCTTGAGAGCCTAGCCATTCACTGGGAAAGTGTCCGACTGTCCCTCCAAGTTATGCAGACAAAAATAACTAGGACCAAATTTTAAGAAATTACAAAAGGCCCTAGCCACAAATTTTGGAACTTGGTATGTTCGCCTTTACTCTCGTGTGTTTTGTCCCATTTGAGGACCAAATCCCCTACATTAAAATTCCTATCAGATGATGAAATTGTATCAAACCAACTCTTCACAATTTTTTGGTGTTGATCAAGTTTTTGTTTTTCTTATGTCCTTACCTCTTCTAATTTTAATAAATCATTTATCCGATTTTCTAGAGGAGGACATTCTTCTTCTTGAACTCTCTGCGATAATTACAGAGAAGGAAGAAACACATGTAGGGGGAGGATGGATTCTTTTCCATAAACGAGGAAGAAAGGATAACTACAAATGGAGGCTTTTGGAGTTACCCTATCATCCCAAAGTTCCTTGTACAATGCATTATGCCAATTCTTGTGGTTTTATGAAAATGTCATTTTTATAATCTTGATCAGATTCTTATTTGTTGACTCAGCTAGACTGTTCCCTTGAGGGTAATAGCTGAAAAAGTACTTCAGTTTAATACATTTTTCCAAAGAGAAAACATTCATATCTAGGGAACAAAAAGAAGAAGCATTGTCAAAAACCAGACATTCAGGAATTCTAAATCGAGTGATAATATGGGAGTTTAGAAATGACACTACCTGATCTGTATTGAGCACTTTTAATGGTAAAGCTTCAGACCATCTTGTGAAATAGTATGTTTCTTTGAGAATGTACTTATGATTTTGTGAGGAAGGGTAATTGATTGGTCCTATAATGTCTATGCCCCATTGATGAAAAGGTGCATCTACCATAACAAGTTGCAAAGGAAAAGTTGCCTTTTTCACCCGCCCTGCAGCCTTTTGACAGATTATACACTTGCGAGACAACGTATGGGAATCCTTAAACAAGGTAGGTCAATAGTATCCATCCCTTAGCACTTTTTTGGAAGTGGTATCTCCACCAAATGACCACCGGCATCACCGGAATGAAGTTCAGCCAACACTTTTTCAAACTCCTATTTTTCTAAACAACGCAAAAAAACACTGTCAAAGTTCTTTCAAAATAATATATCATTGATCAATTGGAAAGATACAGATTTAAGCCTAAGTGCTATTCTAATTTTGGGATTAATATTGTTAGGAGCAGATCCATGTAGTAAACAAAATCTGATATTCTCATGACAGGAATTGGGCATAGTTTGTGTATAGCTGATTTGTTTTTCATCATGTTGATTTATAGTTGATGTATTCATTTGATTTTCTAATTTCTCAACTGAATCAGCCACCAATTTACAAAGGCCTTGACCTCTAATGATTTGTGCAGGTACTATTTTGATTTCATATTCCTGAAGTGATGTCATCCAATTTGCCCATTTTTTCTCCCAGCTCTTTCCGTACTAACAGATTTCTCACAACAGGGTAAGGAACAACAATTTTTGTCCTAGATTTCAACAGGTACGATCTAAAATGTTTCACAACTTTAAAAACAACGTACGCCTGTTAATCTACCGCGAGGTAATTTAGTTCTTCTCCTTTAAAGGTAGATCTCATAAATGAGATGGGTATCTCATTACTTTCTGCATTTTTCTGTGTGAGTATGACAGCATAAGATTTGTCAGATGCAAAAGTATATAATGTAAAATCTTGGGAAAAGTCAGGGCTCATTAGGGAAGGTGCCTCGATTATGGATTTTCTGATTGAGTCGAAATATTGAATCTCTTGTGGTCCCCATATGTATAAAACATCATTTTTAATCAGATTTTGTAGAGGTCTAACCATTTCAGAAAAACTTGGGACAAATCATCTAACAAAATTAATTTTACCCAAAAAGGATTGCATGTCCTTTTTGGAAGAACGAGGGGGAAGTTTGGCAATAGCTTGGGTTCTTTCAGGATCAATTATCATTCCATATTTAGATACTATAAACCCAAGTAGTTTCCCTTGTTCTACTGCAAAAACGGATTTTGTGGGATTGAGTGAAATGTCGAACTTGCGACATATTTCTAACACAGCCCTAAGATGAGACATATGATCTTTCTTGTTTTTTGAAAAGATAGTGACATCGTCAAGATAGACCACAACTGACTGGTTGATGAGGCCATAGAAATCAATGTCCATTGCTCTTTGAAAAGAAGCACCAACATTTATCAGTCCAAAAGGAATTTTTCTGTAGGCATAAGTGCCTCACAGGGTACGAAAGGTCATTTTAAGTTGGTCTGAAGGGGACATAAGGACCTGGTTATATCCTAAGAAACCATCTAATAAAGATAGTCTTTTAGAACTAAATACTTGTTGCAGAATTTGTTCCATTGGAGGAACAGAGTAGTTGTCTTTATCAGATGCTCGATTTAAATTTTGAAAATCGACACAAAGTCGAATTTCTCCACTCTTCTTCCTTACAGGGACTAAGTTAGATACCCATTGAGTATGCCTAACTGGAAAGATTATATTTGCAACAAGTAATTTATTTATTTCCTTTTTCACGGTAGGTTCCAATTTAGGATGCATTTTTCTCAATTTTTGTTGGAAAGGATGAGTTTGGGGTTTCATAGGGATTACATGTTGTATGATGTTTGGGTCGAAATTTTTTAGATTGGCGTACGTCCAAGCAAATAAATCTTTAAATTCTTTGAACAATTTTATAAAAGAGGACCTTTCTTGTTCATAACACCCCTTTACCAAATTAATATTTTGAGGATTTTCTCGTGTTCCTAAATTTACAGTTTCGTATAGCAAAGAGGAACTGTTTATTTTGCAATTGACTACCCCTCTAAACTTGTCATGTAGGTCATAAAATTTCTCTAATCTCACAACATTGGGGATAGAGTTTACCAGCACGAATGATGATTCTGGAGATCAAGGATCGGATATTATCGTGAAATATCGAAGATTTTTGTCGTGAGTGATTTCATCAATAACTGCATCCTAGAAGGTGTCTTCCATATGCAAAAAAATTATGATCTACTGATCATCATCAAATAATATCCAGTTTGTGATGTTGTTCAGAATCGATGGCTTGAATAAAAATTTGACAGAGAACGCATTAGGAGAAATACCTTCAGCAGACAACAATTTAGAATCAACATTGGCTAGTAAATCAGCTTCTGAATTACTCATCCTAGGAATGGAATTTATATTAAATGCTACAAATTTTTGCATCAAACCCCATACCTCGGTTTGGTAATTCTTTAGATGCGGTGACAAACAATGTATTTCATTTCTTACCTATTTGACTACTATTTCTGAATCACCAAATACTACCAACTTTTGCACGTCCATGTCCAGTGCCCTCCTTAGTCCCTGCAGAAGTGTTTCGTACTCTGTTGTGTTGTTAGTACATTCAAAATCTAATCGATAAGCAATAAATGTTTTATTTCCTGTAGGGTCAATGAGCAAACAACCAACACCTTCCCCTTCTCAGGATTTGGATCCATCAAAATATAGGGACCAGATTTGTGTGTCATTGACAATATTTGGCGTACTTGGCAAAGTTGGTGCCTGAGTATAGGTTGTTACTTCAGATTGATGTTATGGATTAGTGATAGAGGAAATTTCAGTCATGAAATTACCGAAAAAAAGTATTCATTCTCTACATTTCAATCAAATTTGTAGTAGTAACAAAAGGCTTATTTGGGTCGTTCAGATCTGTCACAGTGTACTTAAGGTAACGTTCTCTGTTTATTCTAGTCTTGATGGGTTGTCCATTTTCTGGCAGCCATAAATGAGACCAATATGTAGCAAAATAGCCATGTAACTGTTTTGACCAATCTCTACTCAAAAATAGACCATAGACTTCAGGAATGTCAACGAAAATAATATCAATTACTTGATGAACTTTGGAATTGGACGATAATCTTATCAACACATTTTTTAGTTCACCAATAACTTTAACATTAGTTCGATCTAACTAGATGATCTTTAAATCAAAAGGTTTTACTTCAGCATTAATTTTCTGGCATACAGATAGAGGCATCACATTTGATGATGTGCCAGAGTCAACCATATAGTTATGTACATTCCTATTAAAAATTTCAAAAGTTAATAAAAAAGGAGACACATTTTTTCGTGCAGAAACAACAGAATTCTACTGATTTTTTATTGTTGTACCTAAAACAGTTTTATCTAAGTTTCGTACATTCTTTTCTGATATGTCCCTTTTATCTTGGTTTTCAGATGTCTTTTTACTTGGGACATTTTTAGCTGTGTTTAAGTCAATTTTTGCTGATTTTTTGTTGCTAACATCATTCTTTTTACTATTTTCAACAATGCTTTGGATCATTTTCTGTAAAATAAGCGGAAATTTCAGCAATTCAAAAACTGAAATATTTTCCCTTAATTTTTTCAGATCTTCAATTAAATCATACTCTAAAACTGGGGCATCTAGGTTTTGTCTTGCTTCAGTTTGATTTGGTTGTTTTGAAAACACATTTTTACTTGTTTCGGGTGAGGGCTTGTTTTGTGTTTTATTTCTAGTGTTATAGGGGTGGACAGTTTCAAAGTTTTCTTGAAATATGTTGTGCAACAAGTGCCCGAAAATGGGAGGAAAAGAATCCTCCTCATCAGGTGATTTTTCCTCAGTTGTATCATCCTGATTTTCTGGAGGAGCAAAAACATAATTGTCTTGTGCTTCCAATATTGTTTTCAAAGCATACTGTAAACGTTCAAAATTTAGACCTTATGTGGTCGGGTTTGGCCAGCTTGGAGGAAAAGGTTTTCTAAAAGGTGGTTTGAAACCTCCTTTACTTGTATATTCCTCCTCGACGCATCTTTTCAAGTCAACAACCTGATTGGGTAATTTCTGGAAAGCTTTCTGCAAACTTTCCAAATCTAATGTTTCTTGTTGATTTTTAGCTTGAGGAGGCCTAGTGAGAATTTATATTTTCTTCTTAGAAGATGAATCTATTTTAGCCTCACTACTTAGATTATGTTTTAAGCTGAATATGTCTTTCTCAATCTGGCTTGCCTCCTCAAAGGCTTCTAATAATGTGTTTTTTTTGGACCTTTTAACCCATATAGCTATGTTGTTATGCAGAGCCTTAGTATAATATGCAATGATAAAGTTTCCTGCAGGCATCGAATCTACAGGGATTTTGTTTTTCAGTGTTAGGAATCTATGTTTAAAGTCTTTATCTTTTTATTTAGGGTTCATATTTAAACTAGAGAGTTCCATTACCAATACTTCTGGAGATTTATCATCTCTGAATTTTTCTAGAAAATAGGTTTCAAACTTGTCCCAAGAGACGATGGTCTGAGGCTGTTGGGAGAAATACCGGGTTGATTCATTCCCCTCAAAAGTGTAAGGGAATAATATGCACACGACATCTTTGTGCTCGACACTCTAGAGTCTAACAACTAGCATAAATTTCTTGATGTGGTCCTCAGCTGATTTCTTTGAATCTAGATCAAATTTGGGTAGCCATTTCTCTGGATGTTTAGGCAATGGGTATTGGGGTCCAGGCATAGCCACGACATCTTGATCGACCCAAGGTATGGTAGGATTATTTTGGTTTTCCATGGGAGTTGGTGGAGTTGAAGGTTGATATGGTTTAGATGAAGAACTTCCTTCATCCAAGGATTCACCTCCTGAAGAAGATGGAGAAGAACCAGGTGGGGACAGTGGGATACAAAATCCTCCATCATCAAGGATAAGTGATTCAGAAGGATTGGTAATATTACCACCTAAAGTGTTTCTAGGAGGACTAGTTCCTTGAGGTTGTTCTTGAAGATTTGTAAAATCAAGGGGTTGATTAAGTTGTCTAGCAAGTAGTCTAATACGAGATAAATAACTTTGAGTTCTTATGAGCGACTGGCGGACAATTTGTTGGACATCAATCCCTTGCAGAATTGGTGTCACTGGTTCGATGGGAATGTCAGGGGTATCATTTGAGGTAGTAGTTGTTTCAAGTGTAACGTTGGTGTCTGAGCGACTACACATTATGACAGGAGAACAATTATTTGGAGGGGTCTTGTGACCTCCATGTGCCATCAATTAATTCCAGGCCCTCCTTCTAGCGTCATTTGTTGACGAGTGTTTATGACACACCGTAAACTAGAAGGTTAGACCCGGACTGGGTTTGTCTAATTAACCCAAGTCATTTGGTATGATCTAACCTGACGTGTTTAATGATTCTATTATCCAACTAAGGTCCTAAAACAATAAAAATAAATAAACTAATCTAAAGCTATAGTCTTAACAATAAGTTCATTAAGCACAAATGTACAGCAAGGGTGTTAATATACAATGATTGTATATAGTTTAAAATTTTTAAACAAAGCTTTGAGAAAGTGATTCTTTGAGATGGTGTTTCTTAAACCGATTAAATAAAAGTGAAACTTAGTCTAATGACCACACCATCGAACTATTAAATAGTGAATGAATATAATTTTAATGATTTGATAAAAACAAACAAAGCTAATTACTATCTAGATAACGCAATCATTATTCATTCATCAATAATTTAAATAAATAACACATAGACTAACCTCAAACTAATCAATAAAACTAAGTTTATCTCTCTGTGTTGTGTGAGCTCTTGCTTGTCTTGCATTTAAGGAAAACCTATGACAGAACAAATCATAGTACTTTATGAATAAATTCAAAGAGGTGTTTGAATATTTGGAGTGAATTTATAACAAAAGAAAGATAATTAATTAAAAATCCTGTGACCTCAAGATAATCAATAGCTTGAGAACGAAAGAAAACTCAATTCTGAGCATTGATATTACCAATCATTTAACATCATAAGTAAACTAAAAAATAATTAAATGATCGATTGATCACAAATACAAAATGAACAGACAAATCGTGGACAACATTCAAATAATCATCGATATGAAATATCATGTGAAGACAAGGCTAAAGATAAATCGACAGAAATGATAACTTATAACATAGAAATAACAGGAGAATGCAATGAAATAAACATTGCACAATTCACACAGGTCTAAAGCCAACAGTTAACTGCTTTCCCATATCATTTCCCAAAATTATATGTGTGTATTGTAGTCCAGAAAAGTTGTCCTTTAACACTAAACATCAATCACTATTTAAACATGTCTTGGATCAATAACCTCTTATCATACAAGATAGAGGATGATCCCTGAAAATGAGTCTTCTTTACAAAAATAGAATAACAAAGGAACACTCATGTAGGAGTCCTTACATCAAAAAATAATTACATAATGACATTGTTTTATCGAAAATGAGAAATAGAGCGCATTAATCCATGATTTCTTCTCCTTAAGAATAGCATCATAATTGTTGTTTTCCTGAAAATGATAAAAAGAAATTGAATTTTAGATAATAATACAAACTAATACTTACAAATAGATTGGCTACAAAATCTCATGATTCTGCAGCTAGTCTTAAATTAAAAACAAAATCAAAAATAAATCTATCTATTTTAGTTTTACAACAGAATTAAATCAAAGAGAATCAAAACAATTTTTTACCATTTCAAAGATTAGACAATGAAGCATATGATAATTCCAAATTAATGATAGTGTTGAAATTCGTTGCATTCTTGATAATCACATTACCATCTCGTTTAAACCTTTTGTTTGCCCTGTCAGCATTGGATCGAACGCATGCTTTTAATTCTTCATTTTCCTTCTCAAGCAAGGAGTTTCGAGCTACCATATGGTTTAACTATGGTCGGAGATAAGGTATATCCCTGTATTATTTTTCAACCCAATCAAGGCAATTCTCA
>ML805247.1:156749-175706 GCA_009831015.1 Picea engelmannii
GCCTCCTAACCAACACCCCATATACGCGGTCGAAACCAAGGATTTTATCCCATCAAGGCATATCAATTGGTTCAACAACCCCATTCCTGCCCCTGATGCTTTTGAAGAAGGCAACATGGCCAACATTGCCCCGACCATCAAAATCGATATTTCCATAAAAAATGACATCGTCGAGGAAATCACTATTGGAGCCGCTTGCACTCCTCAAGAAATCACCATCTATAAAACCCTCTTACAGGAATATCGGGATATTTTTGCCTGGTCATACACAAAAATGTTTGGCCTTGATCCCTCTATCGTCAAACATCGCATCGACACTTGGCCCAACATTACACTAGTTCATCAAAAACAACGGCCACTACACCCATCAAAAGCAGCGGCCATCAAAGCCGAGATTGACAAATTACGCACTGCTGGGTTCATCTACCCCATCGCCTATACATCATGGGTTTCCAACCCTATACTCATTAACAAAAAATAGGGCACTATCCGTGTCTGCATGGACTTTCGTGATCTCAATCACACATGTCCCAAAGACAACTTTCCAACGCCTTTCATCGATCAAATTATTGACGACTGTGCAGGCCACGAGGCTCTATCCTTCATGGATGGTTTCTCTAGTTATAATCAAATTCAAATTCACCCAGCCGATCAGTACAAAACCGCATTCACTACCCCTTGGGGTACTTTTGCATATCGTGTCATGCCTTTTGGCTTAAAGAATGCTGGCGCAACTTTCCAACGGGCTATGACATACATTTTTCACGATCTGTCCCATATCATCCTCGCATACTTGGACGACCTCACAGCTCGATCCAAGAAATGCACCCAACATCTTGATGATTTACAGATCATCTTCCAACAGTGTCGTCAGTACAACATCTGCTTGAATCCCCTCAAATGCGTATTCTGCGTCACTGCGAAGTGCCTCCTCAGATTCATCATTTCACAAAGCGGTATTACCGTGGACCCCCTCAAAGTCCAAGCTATCACTGAAATTCCACCTCCCCGGAATTTACGTCAACTCCAGAGCCTACAAGGCAAGGCTAACTTTCTACGATGATTTGTACCAGACTATGCCATTCATGCACACGGTTTCCTTCTCTTACTACGTCACGACATCCCATTTCATTGGGATGAACATGCCCAATAATCATTTAATTATCTTAAAATGGCGCTCTCCAATGCCCCTTTAATTAGTGCACCTAACTACAACTGTAACTATATCCTCTACATATCAGCATCAGTTGTTTCAATAGCAGGAGTTCTCTTTTAGATAGGTGATGAAAATCATGAGCATGTCATTTATTACGTTAGTAAAAACCTCTCAATGCCACCCTTGAAGTATAAACACGAAGAGAAAGTAGCTCTTGCAGTCATCCTCGTAGTCCAGAAACTACGTCATTACATTCTGCTTCACAAAACTAAGGTTGTAGCAGATTCCAACCCTATGCAATACTTGCTTAGTCATCAGCAAATTAACGACAAATTTGCCCGATGGATCGTTATCCTTCAGGAGTACGATCTTGAATTCTCAACACCCAAGAGCAAGAAAGCCCTCGTTCTAGCTGAACTTGTCATGGCCCTCCCCTCTGACACAACCAGTTCCCCCATCAATACCGACTTTCTCGACGAACACCTCTTTTACATCACTTTGGATGATCCTTGGTACGGTGACCTCCTCGTCTACCTTCGAACTCAAAAGTTCAGTAACCACCTTTCACAAGATGATCGTCGTTGTATTCGCCATCGGGTCCCTCGCTACCTCCTCATCGGAGACATCTTATACCGGCGAGGGGTCGACACCATTCTTCATCGATGCCTGACCATTGACGATTCCGATAGAGTCTTGAATGACTGCCATAGCGGCGCATGTGGGGGCCATCTTTCGGGAATATCCACTGCTCAGAAGATTATCCGAGCAGGTTACTTTTGGCCTACCTTGTTTCATGATTGCATTCATGTCGTGAAACGATGTGAGAAGTGTCATCTTTACGCCAACAAAGCCCGAGCACCACCTGCTCTTCTTCATCCAGTCATCAATGCCGATCCTTTTTGTAAATGGGGCATTGACTTCATGACTTGTAATCCCCCCTCCAGCAATGGACACAAATACATTGTTGTCGCAGTCGATTACTTCACCAAATGGGTTGAAGCTATGCCCACCTTCAACAATACCGTTGACACCACAGTGCGTTTTTTCTTTAACCACGTCATATCTCGCTTTGGAGTACCACTCCAACTAGTTTCCAATCACAGGAAACACTTCGAGAATGAGATCCTCGTAGAACTCTCATCTCGGTTAGGATTCTCCCACGAGTTTGCCTCACCATATTACCCTTAGTCTGATGGACAAGTCAAAGCAGTTAACAAGGTCCTCAATACCATGCTACAGTGCACGGTTAATAAACATAAGACCAATTGGCATCATATGTTATTTTCCACGCTATGGGCTTACCGTACGGCTGTGAAAACAACTACTAGTTTCACACCATTTCATCTAGTCCATGGGGTTGAGGCCACTATTCCCATCGAGTGCAAAAATCCCACCTTATGCACCACAATTGAGCTATTACCCAACACTGCTCCAATGGAGTAGCGCTTGCTGAACTTAGAGTCCTTGGATGAAGATCGTCGATCTTCATTACAGAACAATGAGGAAGCTAAAAAACGTTCAAAGGCTACCTTTGATCGACATGTCAACCTTCGCTCATTTCACGAAGGTGACCTCGTCCTTGCTTATGATATCGCTCATGATACCTTTGGCCATGGCAAATTCGAGTCACTATGGCATGGCCCATACATTATCCAACATTGCCTCACCAAAGGTGCATACATCCTGGCCTCTCCCGAAGGCCTTTCTCTCAAAGAACTTGTCAACGGGTTATACTTAAAGAAATTTTATGCTTAAACATAATCATTCTACTTTAGGTTATTTTTTTTATAGTGTTTTTTAATCTTTTTTCCATCCCTCATGTCTAAACTATCATTTGTGCTATTGACAGATGCTTCCTCCACTAGCCTACCACATCGGTTACGCTGATGGCACCAGCCATTGGACACAAAATCTCGCTTTGGCTGCTTGGGCTCTCTACACCCCCTCACATGAAATGCTCCATTCGAGTGGCATATGTTTCGGTTCAGCGACCAACAACCAAGATGAATACACTACCGTCATTGGCCTCCCGGTTGATGCCCAGCATCATCGTATTCGTCACCTCAGCATCTTTCTCGACTCTCAACTCATTGTTCTCCAGCTCAACAATGTGTACCGCGTACGCGATCCTTGCCTCTTTCGCAAATAGCTGCAGGTTAGACTTTTATCTCGACATTTCGATTCCATTACATTTACACATATTCCAAGACAATTGAATCAAATTATAGATAAAATAGCTAACATTGTGTTAGCCTGGCATATATCACATCAAGATACCTTTACACATACATAAACATATCAAAAACCTGTCACAACATATACATAGATTAGACATCATCAAAACATTAACAAAACACATGTAAACACCACATAGATCTCAAAATGTATACTCATGTATATATAAAATAGTCCACAGTGCCATCCAAATGTTTAAATACAAAAATACAAGTATTCGCAGGCCAATGAAGCACCTCAGTACAAAATGGGCTCACCAACCTATATACAAAAATACCAAAATACATAGAACACCACTCAAGGTGCCTCTAGAGCGCCACCTCCTGCCCCTCCCTCAGGCGGTGGTCTCCCACCCACTACTGGTCCCTCCTGACCAGGAGGTAACCGTCTGATCATAGCAGCACCTGCTACTGCTGCTCGTCGTACCACAGCCCGCCAAAGCAGTGGAACCCCCACGCACTGCTCCAGGATGCCCTCATCCTAGATATGTGACCACATGCCCTCAGGCACGCCCTGTGGCACCGCCTCCAGGTGACGATGTATGTCCTCAAAATCTGCTCCAGCATCCGTCGAAGGAGCATGTGATGGCCTGGCACCAGGGTCATCAAACCAATGTCTCCTCACTACTTTCTCAGGATCATCTGGTCTCACCTCAGTGTCCTCACGCTGACGTCTCTCTCCAACTTGCGTCCCTCCCTGCGACTGTCTCCTCGACTCTTGGCGAGCTGACGCCCTCAACAACTCCACCTTGCACCCGCGAGGTGCCACATCTGCACATACAAACAAGCAACAGATAGTATCAGCATCTATATCATATACATATGTCATGCTATCTCAAAAAAAATATATATATATAACTCACAAACATACCTCGGTGATCAAAAACCTCCCCTGGAGGTAACACCATGTCCAGATCCTCCTGGAAGTCAACACCAGCATAGGGGAACTGCAATATCACCTGTGGCATCTACTGCCATACCTACGCCGCCTCAGCTATAAAGAAGTGGCCACCCTCTCCCCCACCATGGAAAAGCAACATAGTCAACCACCACTTTAGTCGCGGCTCTCACGCCCCAGGCGCATCCAATAAAATCCTAGGGCGCAACATAGGCACCCTCTCCAAAAACAGGCCACTAGGATGGACCCAAAGGCAAACTCTCCTATATCCGTGGACCGACAGTGGTCCAGCTGCCCTACCATCCTGGCATGCAGCGTAAGCCCCCAGGTGAAGTGGTCACTGGCTAGTACCCTCTCCATCACACATAGCTGACCACCACTGATCCACTGCATTGCAAGGGACCCATACACTCTCACAATCATCGCTGCTATACAATGATGCGCTAGATCATCCATCGCCCCAATGCTCACAACAGTGCCCGACATAAATTTCACCCCTGAACAGTACCTCTGGCCCACTGTCACTAGCGCCACATCCCTAAGCATTACCAGCTCCGCCGGTAGGGGCATTCCCCGAAACGGGAGCCTAGTCAAAAAATATATGTCCTCCACTGCAGTGAAGGCAATCTTCTCTCCTTGCACTAAGAAACAATGCAGGTCCAGACTCCACATCCGAATAAGGAACTGCAGGAGATACTCCTGTGCCTGTATCAACAGGCACTCAAAGAAATTCAGTAGCCCATAGGCTACCAAAGTAGCTCGTACAGCCAGATCCTCAATCGCCACAACATCCCTCAGCTGGGACCAATCCCTCTCTTTCCAACCAACGGGCATCATGCAAAATGATCGCCTGCAGCCATATAAAACAGTCCTAAGTCATCCAAATGGACCATAAACAACATTAAAAAGATAATTTTTACACCCGTCAACCTTGCCTCCAAGGCGCAGCTGTTTAACCCACAGGCACGCACACATGCGCGCCTGTTCACTCCACAGGTGCACACGTATGCACGCATGTCCACTCCACAGGCACACCTATCCATCCTTCAGGTGCGCATGGGTGTGCGCCTGCTCAACATATAGGGGCGTCTTCATGCTCCCCTATCACAAACACAGGCGCGCCTTAAAGCACGCTTGTCCAATACACAACCCCGCACACATGTGTAGTTGTGCAGCCAACAGGCGCACACATAGTGCGCGCCCTTGTCCCCCTTATAGGCACCCCCATGTGCACCTATCTAGTGGGCAGGTGCACACTTGTGCGCACATACTTCCGGATCACCCGCGCATGTGGAGGCCCACACCCATAAAACCCCTTGTACAACCCTCTGTACAGCCCCTGCCCAAAAATGGAAACCCTAATTCTATGCAGGATGTTCACACCACTAACCTGAAGCTAGTTGGTCCTCGATCGGATGCCTCATCCTCCCAAAATCTCCAAATCTCCTTTGAATACTTCTCGTCCAGTCACTATAGCAGCAAGTACAAATGAGGTGGCAATGTGGGCCCTACAGCTATATATAGGCCTTTTCGCCAAACTTCCACTCACCATTCTAGGAGCTCCAGGTGTCCATTTCTCGATCCGTCTTCAGCCACAGGATCAACATCCCGTCATCTACATCACGATAGTCCCTGGGCCTCTTTTCATTGTGAGCCCCTCGGACGCCATTTTTTCATACCCTGACCAGGTACGCATGCGCATATTCAAAATTATCAAATAAATGCTCATATGTCCGATTCTCTTTAGATATTGTTCACGTCGGGTATTTGGTTTTCATGTGTGCAGGTACTTGGTCATCATACATCAACGCAACCCCTTTAGGTATATACTCAGTACTGGCATGTAGTCATTCCCTCTGAATATCACTTGCATCTCCAATCACACCCTCTAACATTTGCCTCTAGGACCCCCATCTCCGGCTCTGCAATACCAACACCTCCATTCGCATCCTCAGTATTGACACCCAGTAGCACTCTTACCCACATGATTTGTCCCATTCATAGCACCCTTTTGCACATTGACACTCATGTTATTTTTCACACCTTTAGGGATGGGAATCCCGATAGTCTTACATCATGTCGCGAATCAGCCACATACTCATTCTCCTCATTTTTCTAGCTTTCCCACTGGACTCCCAGATTATCTCTTCAAAGTTCTATTTTTTACTGCACCTCTGCAGTATCATGAACCCTCCATTTCATCCACAATCAGTTTGCCCATCTGTAAATTTCCCTTCATTTCACCTACCTCATACAAAAACCCACCCATGGGGCCCCCACCTTCCACCAGTTCTCTGAGAAAAATGTGCCCTACCCAGGCCAACCATATCACATTGGGGCACCCGTTTCTATATTTGTACACTTATCCCAAATTATTCTTTATTTATTGTACAAACGCCTTTGTTTCCAACAGTTACATTACCCTTTTGTCGTCACCTTTGGCAACCTTCTTCCCTTTTTGGAAAATGCAACCCATGTCGCCCTTGGTTGGGGCACTCTTTATCATCTACCCTTATTGACATTGTCCATATCCTATGAGTATCCCATAGGCCACTTACCTCTTCCCTCTGAGTTTATTCACTTTGTCCCGCCTCTGGCACAACTTCGCCCATGTCTTGTTGTCCCCCTGACACTCGACTTAGTTGAACGGTTGCAACCACTTATACTTCACATATACCCCCAACCAAGGGTAGTCTTGAGTCTCCATACATATTGACTTCGACCATGTACCTCTTCCAAATTCCTAAGCTCATCTAGTAGATTTCACGAAGACCTTTTCTTCTGGGAGTCGCGTCCCCCTTTTTGTCGACATCAGCACAGTTTTCTAGAAGGGCGACAGTATCTTAATTCTCATTACCTATCCAATGAGAGATCTTGGATGGCACAGGGAGAACCATAATTTCTCCCTGCTGTCGTTGACCCCCATAACATTCGATGTCAACACTTTCTCATGTTATGGTGGGTCTTACTTTGCGACTATTGCAGTTATTTCTCATATTTGTCAAAGACCTCTAAAACTGGTTGGGCTATCAATGCCTACAGAATCCATGATACTTCTTACAGATATCGCTGCCTACTGTTCAGAGTAAGTTCCTCCGCAGAATTGTCTTCTGCCTTTATCACAACTGCCCCTGAGGGCGCTGTAGTTGTCTACATCAACACTTCATTCCTCTTTTTGAGTTACATGACACGAGCATGGGGCATGCCCGCCTCGTTTGTACACAGTTTATTTTTACACACCTTATGGAAGGTTGAGTTCTACAGGTTCCTTTTTCCCTCCAATGGATAGCTCTGGACAATCCCATTATCGCTCTCTCTTACAACAACACTCTCAATAGAAGAAACATCGATGGATTTTGGCTATACGTATGCTCCTAACCTCATCCATTAGGGGGCATCTGTTATCACTGAAATTTTGTCCACAAATGGTTACAGGAATTCAGCATTGCCAAACAATTATGAGGTCACCCATGGACCAAAAATATCACAAAATAATTCCCAAAGGGTCTAAAACTATACAAATAGTGCAAAAATTAAAGGGTGCTATGAAGACACAGAACACGCATGCACATGTGCGAAATAGAAATGCAAGATTCACGCACATGCGCATGATGCGCAACTGTTGTCGCAAAAATCTGCGCACCTGAGAAACGGTGCATTTATGAGAGTGGTCGTCCTCCCACCCACTTCTGGTTCAGCTTCCAAGTTGATTTGACACTCAAATTTGGATTGGATTTGACTGGGTGGCTGGTCAAAGACCTAGAAATGCCCTAATTAGCCTCTTTACACACTACAAACTAGTTTGACAATAACTCAAAGGAATGCTATAAAAAGGCCATGGAGACACTTCATTTTTCAAGGAATTCATAGCAAAGTTATGCTGCCATTATTCTCTTGAGAAATCTTCTATCCTTTCCAAGAGTATACTTGCATCATTGCATTGGGCAATCCATCTCACCCCTTGAGTGGATTAGCAAAGAATTCTTTCACCATTTACATTTTCATTTTCAAAGTTGTAAGAAGAGCTTATTTGTGGGGTCCAAGAGCCCTCCCTTCGAGGAAGAAGGGACATCAGCCTTTATTTTCATTCACTAATATCAGCCTTATCATTGGTGACATGGGTCTCATTGTTTCTTTTGTCCTTATGTCCCTATGTTTATTAATTTAGTTGTTGTTTTATTTTTTAGTTTAATTCTTAGTTGTTGTTTTATATTTCTTTCTCTAACCCTTTTTCTTCCAGCTGTCCTACTTAGCAAACCCAGCTAAGCTTGCAAGCAACTCTATTTTTCTCACTAAGGTGGTGAAAGAGGTGCAACAGTAGGGTTATAGGGACAGGGGTTTTTATTGAAATGGAGAGGTGATTCTACTATATTCTTGGGTAGGGTAAAGTTATTTCTAAACATGAAATCTTCCCAAGTATCCCCAGTCTTAGATAACTGTGACAACTGAATAATTCGAATAATACCATGGTGGAAAAGGCTTGACAGTGGGTTTAACCTCTGCCTTTGATAAATCTTATAAATTTTATGCAGACTCATAAAGAGATAAAAAGGCATATTTAACTTGAACCCTAGAAAAATCATCAGCAGGAGGATGTGATACAAGAAAAATAAGCCATATCTACCCTCACAAGTTATGAATTTCTTAAGAATTAGAAGTAGGTCATGCCATCAGGGTTTGATCAGAGTAATTGATGTACCGTTTGGGCAACACTTCAA
This sequence comes from Picea engelmannii, assembly GCA_009831015.1. NCBI lineage: Eukaryota > Viridiplantae > Streptophyta > Pinopsida > Pinales > Pinaceae > Picea > Picea engelmannii. The sequence goes on from ML805247.1 coordinate 165,756, forward strand.
TTTCTTAGAGACCATGAGAAAATTCCAGGGCACACCTTCGATTTTGGTGTTTTTGAACCATCGTTCTCCCTCCTGGGATAGTCTTGTAGCTTGTGCTATGGAATCCTCAGTTACTTCGAGTTGCAGATCCCCAATATTATATTTGGAGCCATCAAACGAATGAGCAAAATCCTATGCAACTTCTAGGTTATAACCCTCAAACTATTTGATGAAAATGTCTTATCCATGTGCCACAATATCACCTATGGCATCGTCATGAGCGAGGAGGGCTTGCGAACCATTGGGTTCAATTCTTACCACGGGAGCCATGGGTACTATCACATAGACATAACAAGGGAAACGAGAGGTAGGTTTCACTTTCCAACACACAAGAAATAGTAAAAGGTCTGTAGAATCAGGAAAGGCCTAATACCTAAGGACTCAGGAGGCTACCATAACTAACAATTTGAGCTTTGGGTGGGTAAGAACCAGAGGGCGTGCAGGATAGTAAACCATTATGTGCAATGAACACTAAACCCAAACCACCACCACTTACCTATTCCAATAATGAATGTGAGTCTAAATTATGCAGAACAAAAGGTGATGTGGAATTATGAGTGTGTCAGTCTTGTACCATGGTGATCAGATCGTGATGCAACTGATAAGAGTAGGATTAATATTTGGAATTTAACCAAAGTTTCTGCTCATTCAAGCATATACCAAATGTGAAAAACCATATAACCAACCATAGAAAAGACTCAATCATATCTCCCAAAGTGAATAAATCAATGGTAATGGATCAACAAATAAAAAGATTAGCTTACAAACTTTAAGGTTTATAGAAATATAGATGCCCTTTAGGTGTAATCCCTTTAGCAAAAGAAACAAAGAAATTACAAATTTTATGATGATTACCCAAGCCAAAATTTTGTTCTAATTTCATGCTTTTAGTCATGAAATTAAACAAAACAAACGATAGATTGAAAACAAAAAACTCTTATACTCAGCTAGGCCAATGAACATCCTCAAAGCCAAAAGACAAAAAAGTTTGTAAGGAGAAGGAGACAGCTACATAAAAATTTTATCCCTTGGTGATGACCTTTTATTATGATAAAATTTGATTGGAATTGTTGGTTGCCAACAATGGTGACACATTGGGCGAAGCAGTTATCTCTGCTTCACCAAAACTTCATATCATGGGCACAAATGACTTAGCAATAAATTTTAGAAACAATTAAAGACAGATCAAGCATTTCGACAATAACTCAGAAAAAATAACACAGTCATAGTATTGGATGCATTTCTGTCCAAAAATTGTAATCTGGTATCTCGTGTTGATCACAGGGGTAGCGATGTTTATACAGATGACTCAAATACTGTTGATAGGGCCACTGCTTCCAAAAGGCATCCATAGCCTTGTCAGGGATGTCATTTAACCCACTCTAGTACCTCTATCTCATCCAAGATTTGTCCATTTATGATAAAAGCATCTTGATACCTGACCAAACTTTCAAAACATACTTGAAAATATTTGAACCCGACATTGCTTCGCTGCCAACATGACTGTTCAATACCCCGACGAAGTTGTATTGGTATCATATGTGCATTTACCCTCTTCCAGCAGACCTGTTCAGTGTCCCGATGGGTTTACACACAATTCCCACACCTTACAGTGTTTCCAAACTCTCCCAAATGTTTGTAATATTTTCAGAACTTTGTAATATCAAGAGAGCGGGGTGATACAAAAAGTTTCACACTCAAGTAATGAAAGGATTGTTCTTTTTTTTTTAAATTGTTTTTTTTTTCTGATGAATTTCATCATAATTTAGATTTCAACTAAGAAATCATCTGAGGGATGGGGAAGTACTATGAAGTGTTCTCATTAAAACAGGGACGACGTTAGAAGTTTTTTAAGTATAATTGTGTTTTTCTGTGATTTTAATGAGAAACTAGGAACAATAACTGGACAAAACTTACTTTTGTTGATCTGAGTTTTAGCACTTACTGTTCAGGTTCTTGAACTGTTATCAATTGCTGCTAATGAAAAAAGAATCCAATTCCCTTCAATAATGAATGGTGATCCAAAAACAATCATCTAGAAAACAAATCAAAATCAAGCAAAATGAAAAGAACCAAAAACAAAAACAAAAAAGAAAATTAAAAATATTTACAAAGGGGTGGATTTGAATTCATCAAGAGAAATATCTCTTGAGAGCCTAGCCATTCACTGGGAAAGTGTCCGACTGTCCCTCCAAGTTATGCAGACAAAAATAACTAGGACCAAATTTTAAGAAATTACAAAAGGCCCTAGCCACAAATTTTGGAACTTGGTATGTTCGCCTTTACTCTCGTGTGTTTTGTCCCATTTGAGGACCAAATCCCCTACATTAAAATTCCTATCAGATGATGAAATTGTATCAAACCAACTCTTCACAATTTTTTGGTGTTGATCAAGTTTTTGTTTTTCTTATGTCCTTACCTCTTCTAATTTTAATAAATCATTTATCCGATTTTCTAGAGGAGGACATTCTTCTTCTTGAACTCTCTGCGATAATTACAGAGAAGGAAGAAACACATGTAGGGGGAGGATGGATTCTTTTCCATAAACGAGGAAGAAAGGATAACTACAAATGGAGGCTTTTGGAGTTACCCTATCATCCCAAAGTTCCTTGTACAATGCATTATGCCAATTCTTGTGGTTTTATGAAAATGTCATTTTTATAATCTTGATCAGATTCTTATTTGTTGACTCAGCTAGACTGTTCCCTTGAGGGTAATAGCTGAAAAAGTACTTCAGTTTAATACATTTTTCCAAAGAGAAAACATTCATATCTAGGGAACAAAAAGAAGAAGCATTGTCAAAAACCAGACATTCAGGAATTCTAAATCGAGTGATAATATGGGAGTTTAGAAATGACACTACCTGATCTGTATTGAGCACTTTTAATGGTAAAGCTTCAGACCATCTTGTGAAATAGTATGTTTCTTTGAGAATGTACTTATGATTTTGTGAGGAAGGGTAATTGATTGGTCCTATAATGTCTATGCCCCATTGATGAAAAGGTGCATCTACCATAACAAGTTGCAAAGGAAAAGTTGCCTTTTTCACCCGCCCTGCAGCCTTTTGACAGATTATACACTTGCGAGACAACGTATGGGAATCCTTAAACAAGGTAGGTCAATAGTATCCATCCCTTAGCACTTTTTTGGAAGTGGTATCTCCACCAAATGACCACCGGCATCACCGGAATGAAGTTCAGCCAACACTTTTTCAAACTCCTATTTTTCTAAACAACGCAAAAAAACACTGTCAAAGTTCTTTCAAAATAATATATCATTGATCAATTGGAAAGATACAGATTTAAGCCTAAGTGCTATTCTAATTTTGGGATTAATATTGTTAGGAGCAGATCCATGTAGTAAACAAAATCTGATATTCTCATGACAGGAATTGGGCATAGTTTGTGTATAGCTGATTTGTTTTTCATCATGTTGATTTATAGTTGATGTATTCATTTGATTTTCTAATTTCTCAACTGAATCAGCCACCAATTTACAAAGGCCTTGACCTCTAATGATTTGTGCAGGTACTATTTTGATTTCATATTCCTGAAGTGATGTCATCCAATTTGCCCATTTTTTCTCCCAGCTCTTTCCGTACTAACAGATTTCTCACAACAGGGTAAGGAACAACAATTTTTGTCCTAGATTTCAACAGGTACGATCTAAAATGTTTCACAACTTTAAAAACAACGTACGCCTGTTAATCTACCGCGAGGTAATTTAGTTCTTCTCCTTTAAAGGTAGATCTCATAAATGAGATGGGTATCTCATTACTTTCTGCATTTTTCTGTGTGAGTATGACAGCATAAGATTTGTCAGATGCAAAAGTATATAATGTAAAATCTTGGGAAAAGTCAGGGCTCATTAGGGAAGGTGCCTCGATTATGGATTTTCTGATTGAGTCGAAATATTGAATCTCTTGTGGTCCCCATATGTATAAAACATCATTTTTAATCAGATTTTGTAGAGGTCTAACCATTTCAGAAAAACTTGGGACAAATCATCTAACAAAATTAATTTTACCCAAAAAGGATTGCATGTCCTTTTTGGAAGAACGAGGGGGAAGTTTGGCAATAGCTTGGGTTCTTTCAGGATCAATTATCATTCCATATTTAGATACTATAAACCCAAGTAGTTTCCCTTGTTCTACTGCAAAAACGGATTTTGTGGGATTGAGTGAAATGTCGAACTTGCGACATATTTCTAACACAGCCCTAAGATGAGACATATGATCTTTCTTGTTTTTTGAAAAGATAGTGACATCGTCAAGATAGACCACAACTGACTGGTTGATGAGGCCATAGAAATCAATGTCCATTGCTCTTTGAAAAGAAGCACCAACATTTATCAGTCCAAAAGGAATTTTTCTGTAGGCATAAGTGCCTCACAGGGTACGAAAGGTCATTTTAAGTTGGTCTGAAGGGGACATAAGGACCTGGTTATATCCTAAGAAACCATCTAATAAAGATAGTCTTTTAGAACTAAATACTTGTTGCAGAATTTGTTCCATTGGAGGAACAGAGTAGTTGTCTTTATCAGATGCTCGATTTAAATTTTGAAAATCGACACAAAGTCGAATTTCTCCACTCTTCTTCCTTACAGGGACTAAGTTAGATACCCATTGAGTATGCCTAACTGGAAAGATTATATTTGCAACAAGTAATTTATTTATTTCCTTTTTCACGGTAGGTTCCAATTTAGGATGCATTTTTCTCAATTTTTGTTGGAAAGGATGAGTTTGGGGTTTCATAGGGATTACATGTTGTATGATGTTTGGGTCGAAATTTTTTAGATTGGCGTACGTCCAAGCAAATAAATCTTTAAATTCTTTGAACAATTTTATAAAAGAGGACCTTTCTTGTTCATAACACCCCTTTACCAAATTAATATTTTGAGGATTTTCTCGTGTTCCTAAATTTACAGTTTCGTATAGCAAAGAGGAACTGTTTATTTTGCAATTGACTACCCCTCTAAACTTGTCATGTAGGTCATAAAATTTCTCTAATCTCACAACATTGGGGATAGAGTTTACCAGCACGAATGATGATTCTGGAGATCAAGGATCGGATATTATCGTGAAATATCGAAGATTTTTGTCGTGAGTGATTTCATCAATAACTGCATCCTAGAAGGTGTCTTCCATATGCAAAAAAATTATGATCTACTGATCATCATCAAATAATATCCAGTTTGTGATGTTGTTCAGAATCGATGGCTTGAATAAAAATTTGACAGAGAACGCATTAGGAGAAATACCTTCAGCAGACAACAATTTAGAATCAACATTGGCTAGTAAATCAGCTTCTGAATTACTCATCCTAGGAATGGAATTTATATTAAATGCTACAAATTTTTGCATCAAACCCCATACCTCGGTTTGGTAATTCTTTAGATGCGGTGACAAACAATGTATTTCATTTCTTACCTATTTGACTACTATTTCTGAATCACCAAATACTACCAACTTTTGCACGTCCATGTCCAGTGCCCTCCTTAGTCCCTGCAGAAGTGTTTCGTACTCTGTTGTGTTGTTAGTACATTCAAAATCTAATCGATAAGCAATAAATGTTTTATTTCCTGTAGGGTCAATGAGCAAACAACCAACACCTTCCCCTTCTCAGGATTTGGATCCATCAAAATATAGGGACCAGATTTGTGTGTCATTGACAATATTTGGCGTACTTGGCAAAGTTGGTGCCTGAGTATAGGTTGTTACTTCAGATTGATGTTATGGATTAGTGATAGAGGAAATTTCAGTCATGAAATTACCGAAAAAAAGTATTCATTCTCTACATTTCAATCAAATTTGTAGTAGTAACAAAAGGCTTATTTGGGTCGTTCAGATCTGTCACAGTGTACTTAAGGTAACGTTCTCTGTTTATTCTAGTCTTGATGGGTTGTCCATTTTCTGGCAGCCATAAATGAGACCAATATGTAGCAAAATAGCCATGTAACTGTTTTGACCAATCTCTACTCAAAAATAGACCATAGACTTCAGGAATGTCAACGAAAATAATATCAATTACTTGATGAACTTTGGAATTGGACGATAATCTTATCAACACATTTTTTAGTTCACCAATAACTTTAACATTAGTTCGATCTAACTAGATGATCTTTAAATCAAAAGGTTTTACTTCAGCATTAATTTTCTGGCATACAGATAGAGGCATCACATTTGATGATGTGCCAGAGTCAACCATATAGTTATGTACATTCCTATTAAAAATTTCAAAAGTTAATAAAAAAGGAGACACATTTTTTCGTGCAGAAACAACAGAATTCTACTGATTTTTTATTGTTGTACCTAAAACAGTTTTATCTAAGTTTCGTACATTCTTTTCTGATATGTCCCTTTTATCTTGGTTTTCAGATGTCTTTTTACTTGGGACATTTTTAGCTGTGTTTAAGTCAATTTTTGCTGATTTTTTGTTGCTAACATCATTCTTTTTACTATTTTCAACAATGCTTTGGATCATTTTCTGTAAAATAAGCGGAAATTTCAGCAATTCAAAAACTGAAATATTTTCCCTTAATTTTTTCAGATCTTCAATTAAATCATACTCTAAAACTGGGGCATCTAGGTTTTGTCTTGCTTCAGTTTGATTTGGTTGTTTTGAAAACACATTTTTACTTGTTTCGGGTGAGGGCTTGTTTTGTGTTTTATTTCTAGTGTTATAGGGGTGGACAGTTTCAAAGTTTTCTTGAAATATGTTGTGCAACAAGTGCCCGAAAATGGGAGGAAAAGAATCCTCCTCATCAGGTGATTTTTCCTCAGTTGTATCATCCTGATTTTCTGGAGGAGCAAAAACATAATTGTCTTGTGCTTCCAATATTGTTTTCAAAGCATACTGTAAACGTTCAAAATTTAGACCTTATGTGGTCGGGTTTGGCCAGCTTGGAGGAAAAGGTTTTCTAAAAGGTGGTTTGAAACCTCCTTTACTTGTATATTCCTCCTCGACGCATCTTTTCAAGTCAACAACCTGATTGGGTAATTTCTGGAAAGCTTTCTGCAAACTTTCCAAATCTAATGTTTCTTGTTGATTTTTAGCTTGAGGAGGCCTAGTGAGAATTTATATTTTCTTCTTAGAAGATGAATCTATTTTAGCCTCACTACTTAGATTATGTTTTAAGCTGAATATGTCTTTCTCAATCTGGCTTGCCTCCTCAAAGGCTTCTAATAATGTGTTTTTTTTGGACCTTTTAACCCATATAGCTATGTTGTTATGCAGAGCCTTAGTATAATATGCAATGATAAAGTTTCCTGCAGGCATCGAATCTACAGGGATTTTGTTTTTCAGTGTTAGGAATCTATGTTTAAAGTCTTTATCTTTTTATTTAGGGTTCATATTTAAACTAGAGAGTTCCATTACCAATACTTCTGGAGATTTATCATCTCTGAATTTTTCTAGAAAATAGGTTTCAAACTTGTCCCAAGAGACGATGGTCTGAGGCTGTTGGGAGAAATACCGGGTTGATTCATTCCCCTCAAAAGTGTAAGGGAATAATATGCACACGACATCTTTGTGCTCGACACTCTAGAGTCTAACAACTAGCATAAATTTCTTGATGTGGTCCTCAGCTGATTTCTTTGAATCTAGATCAAATTTGGGTAGCCATTTCTCTGGATGTTTAGGCAATGGGTATTGGGGTCCAGGCATAGCCACGACATCTTGATCGACCCAAGGTATGGTAGGATTATTTTGGTTTTCCATGGGAGTTGGTGGAGTTGAAGGTTGATATGGTTTAGATGAAGAACTTCCTTCATCCAAGGATTCACCTCCTGAAGAAGATGGAGAAGAACCAGGTGGGGACAGTGGGATACAAAATCCTCCATCATCAAGGATAAGTGATTCAGAAGGATTGGTAATATTACCACCTAAAGTGTTTCTAGGAGGACTAGTTCCTTGAGGTTGTTCTTGAAGATTTGTAAAATCAAGGGGTTGATTAAGTTGTCTAGCAAGTAGTCTAATACGAGATAAATAACTTTGAGTTCTTATGAGCGACTGGCGGACAATTTGTTGGACATCAATCCCTTGCAGAATTGGTGTCACTGGTTCGATGGGAATGTCAGGGGTATCATTTGAGGTAGTAGTTGTTTCAAGTGTAACGTTGGTGTCTGAGCGACTACACATTATGACAGGAGAACAATTATTTGGAGGGGTCTTGTGACCTCCATGTGCCATCAATTAATTCCAGGCCCTCCTTCTAGCGTCATTTGTTGACGAGTGTTTATGACACACCGTAAACTAGAAGGTTAGACCCGGACTGGGTTTGTCTAATTAACCCAAGTCATTTGGTATGATCTAACCTGACGTGTTTAATGATTCTATTATCCAACTAAGGTCCTAAAACAATAAAAATAAATAAACTAATCTAAAGCTATAGTCTTAACAATAAGTTCATTAAGCACAAATGTACAGCAAGGGTGTTAATATACAATGATTGTATATAGTTTAAAATTTTTAAACAAAGCTTTGAGAAAGTGATTCTTTGAGATGGTGTTTCTTAAACCGATTAAATAAAAGTGAAACTTAGTCTAATGACCACACCATCGAACTATTAAATAGTGAATGAATATAATTTTAATGATTTGATAAAAACAAACAAAGCTAATTACTATCTAGATAACGCAATCATTATTCATTCATCAATAATTTAAATAAATAACACATAGACTAACCTCAAACTAATCAATAAAACTAAGTTTATCTCTCTGTGTTGTGTGAGCTCTTGCTTGTCTTGCATTTAAGGAAAACCTATGACAGAACAAATCATAGTACTTTATGAATAAATTCAAAGAGGTGTTTGAATATTTGGAGTGAATTTATAACAAAAGAAAGATAATTAATTAAAAATCCTGTGACCTCAAGATAATCAATAGCTTGAGAACGAAAGAAAACTCAATTCTGAGCATTGATATTACCAATCATTTAACATCATAAGTAAACTAAAAAATAATTAAATGATCGATTGATCACAAATACAAAATGAACAGACAAATCGTGGACAACATTCAAATAATCATCGATATGAAATATCATGTGAAGACAAGGCTAAAGATAAATCGACAGAAATGATAACTTATAACATAGAAATAACAGGAGAATGCAATGAAATAAACATTGCACAATTCACACAGGTCTAAAGCCAACAGTTAACTGCTTTCCCATATCATTTCCCAAAATTATATGTGTGTATTGTAGTCCAGAAAAGTTGTCCTTTAACACTAAACATCAATCACTATTTAAACATGTCTTGGATCAATAACCTCTTATCATACAAGATAGAGGATGATCCCTGAAAATGAGTCTTCTTTACAAAAATAGAATAACAAAGGAACACTCATGTAGGAGTCCTTACATCAAAAAATAATTACATAATGACATTGTTTTATCGAAAATGAGAAATAGAGCGCATTAATCCATGATTTCTTCTCCTTAAGAATAGCATCATAATTGTTGTTTTCCTGAAAATGATAAAAAGAAATTGAATTTTAGATAATAATACAAACTAATACTTACAAATAGATTGGCTACAAAATCTCATGATTCTGCAGCTAGTCTTAAATTAAAAACAAAATCAAAAATAAATCTATCTATTTTAGTTTTACAACAGAATTAAATCAAAGAGAATCAAAACAATTTTTTACCATTTCAAAGATTAGACAATGAAGCATATGATAATTCCAAATTAATGATAGTGTTGAAATTCGTTGCATTCTTGATAATCACATTACCATCTCGTTTAAACCTTTTGTTTGCCCTGTCAGCATTGGATCGAACGCATGCTTTTAATTCTTCATTTTCCTTCTCAAGCAAGGAGTTTCGAGCTACCATATGGTTTAACTATGGTCGGAGATAAGGTATATCCCTGTATTATTTTTCAACCCAATCAAGGCAATTCTCA
>ML805248.1:7017-19315 GCA_009831015.1 Picea engelmannii
TCAGATGGGTGTATAGGTCAGTTCAAATCTTCATGATCATTCTATTGTATATGTCATCTTCATAAACAATCAAACATTACACATTGTTGGAATTTTTTTGAGACTGGTCATGGAATAGGAGAGCACAACAATACAGGGGCATGTGTAAAACAAGCACTTAGAAAGTATCAGATGAACCCTTAAGCTGATCGATTTGAATCCGTTGAACAAGTTGTTGAATGGTGAAAAATTATGCTAAGCCATGAATATAATCTGTCAAGGGATGTGCGTAGGTGTGTCTATATATAAATGTTACACATGTGTACACATTATATTTTTATTTGAGTGTGTTCAAATTTATATCCAATCTTCAATCATTTTCTTTAGAGATTTCAAGTTAACAAATTCCTGTCTTGTGCATGTTTTTTTGGTATTGTGGAATCCAAGATGTAAATAGATCAATCCCGTATGACGTCAGTACAATACCTGGGACACAAAAAATACATTCAGTTAAAACAAAATGTTATCAAAATGTGTTTTCATTTGATAGAATAAATGAGTCTTGTTTTTGTTCACTTTGCATAGAGGACACATAATCCATAGGTATTTGCGAAAACGAAAATGACGAATATGTTAAATCTTGGAGACATACTGAACTTAATGTAAAAGGGAAAATTCCACTTGAAAGCTTAGAGGAGATGGAATTAAATGAAACTATAGTGTCAGTTGATGGTGATAGAGTTTATGATCTTGTTAGAGAAGGTAATTTTATGTTTATTTTTTTTCAAATAACTTGTAGATGTACTTGTGTGATAATCTAACAGGAACTATTTGTTGTCCAATATATCAAATTATTTGCATGATATGTCAACGTTGGAAAATAAAAATTCTCATTTATCCTTCAATATATTTATAGTTAAGCAAGCACAAAGCATAAACAATTTTTCCCTGATTGCAACAGAAGTAAAAGGTGAAAATGAAATGTTGCTTTTTGTTATTTTCCCTTACAAATGAACCTAAATGTTCTAAAATTAGAACAAATAATAAATAACCCTTACTTACTGCAATCCCTATCTTTCAAAACCAAAAACAATCTGCACTAAAAGATGAGAAAATCAAGAAAAGTTGTGAAAAAACAATAATACAAGGGGTATGCACTCCTTTTGTGAGGTAAATACACATGTACAAACACATTTTGTGTAGGAAAAATTCGTGTACATGCTCCTTTTTTTAAATAAAATGGTGTGCATGTCCCTAAATAAGAAAAAAAATCACAAATAGGACCAAAACTGCTCGAAAACTTGCACATGAAATCTTTGTGAAGAAACTCTATGTGTGCATGTGAATTTTAATGGACATGAATAATGTGTACTGTTGGCGACGGAAGTCACTACTGGATTGCTTGCAGGAGCAGAGCCCGATGCCCATCAGTTTTTATGTCACGATTTGATGAATGGGGGTGGTCAAATGGAAAGAGACCCAGGAAAGCAACATTGACACAGGAACCAAGGTTCGATATGTAGAAAGCAAGGAAGGTCTTGATCCAACTTCTGTCAGTAGGTTTCTTAAAGGGTAGTAGATGGAAGACTTGTGAGAAGGGTGAGAAAGACTGCCTCGGGCAACAGGCCTTCAGAAGCTTGAGGAAGAAAAAATCAGAAGCCAAGATCCTCTTGGTCCAGAGTTTCAAGGAGCTGAGGTGTGACTCAACTGGATCCTCCAATTCCAAGCCATTCTAGCACTGAGAAAACACAAGAACTGATTAGAAACGTTGTGACCATTGCAGTGATCCAACCTACATCATCCTACAACAACACAACTTGACTAGATCCTCCAATTCCGAGTTGTTCTAACCACAGTAAACAAAGAGATGGAAAAAGAGGCTGACATCCATAAAGTAAGAAGTCTCAAACGCCTTATACATTAACCAAAGTGACCAGCGCTACAACAAAACTTTACAATCGGGAGCCTAGCTCAACCATCGACCCTTACAAAAATGGAGAAAATGCCTACATATACTCAAAAATGACAACAACAGCAAAAACAAGACACTGCATTGAAGAATTGTGTCTACATGGCTTCTAACAGCCTGTGCATACAGACTCTGGCCGATTGTGCACCTAAGACTTGGTGTCCCCTCGGCCAAATTCGGATGGTTATTCTTTGTCAAGCGCCACCTTAACTGTGCATGGCTCCTGTAAGGGAAGTAGCTGAGCCATTAAGAGCCAAAATGGCGGGTGCAGACTTCTCTGGTCAGATGAGGACCGACCATGACCTTTTGGAGAAAATCAATGTACAGGATCATCTCGGGCAGACTGTCTGTCGGAACCTCCATACTTTGCAATAAATGATTGAGGCGAGGTTTCAACCACCCTCTCTCTTCTTCATTTATTCCCAGAAGGTTCCAGGATTTAGATCACGTCGAATCAACGTCTGGAGAACACAATTCCCCCCCCCCTCTGAAACTCAATTAGGCATTTTGGGACCTGAGTGGCCAAATGATAAACATTAGTGCCCCTCCTCTAGGCTTGTTCCGTTACGACGAGGCACCAAAACCACGAGCCCGATTCTGGGCGCCATCGACATTTCGGGGTTCGGGGTTTTTAGAAGTGAAGTAATGAGGAGCGCTTTCCCCTCGAACTCCCAAATGTCGACGCGACACGGATGTGCACCGCGCGTCCTTCAAATGAACATCCCAAATAGTATGTTAATATAAAGGGGGCTACCCCCATTTGCAAGCTCGCTTGATGTGACCTGGCGCTAAGACCGTGAGCTCGGATTTGAAAATCGTTTATTGGTATTTCGGGGTTTGGGGTTTCAAGATGTGAAATGATGAGGGAATTTTATGCCTCGAAATCCCGAATGTCGATATGCCGACGTGACCATATCTTGCGCCACGCATCAATGGATCGGACGACCCAGATTTAGCTTTAAAATATAGGCGCTTTCTCTTATGCTATATATCGGGTAACTTGGCAGCCCCAAAATCCCGATGACCATTGATCTTCTTCGTCAATGGATCTTGGCTGCCGACAGGAAAACCTTGCCTGCTCGCTTGACTCGTAACCAGAGAAGAGATCCTTTCGTTGCTGCGCTTGGGTGTTTCTCGTTCATCCTGCAGACCTGGGTACCTTAGGCCCAAGAAAAGAAATTTCAATAACATTAGGCTCCATGGGGGATAGAGTCATCCCTGTGATGCTCTAAGAACTCATTCTGCAACTTCAGTGCCTTGTTGTTGGGCTATGGAGTCATGCTCAAAACATCCCGCTGCTGAAAATACAGGCCGAAAAATAAAAGTAACAAAATAAAGATACATGCTCAAGGGATCTTATTTATATACAATCCTAAACTAATAAAACACTTTACATGGGCTAGGTTAAAGAAAACTTCCACCATAGACATTCAAGCAGCTTCTTGGATAGAAGCTCCTTCCTTCTGTCGATGATCACCAATAGATAGTGTAACCATGACAGAAGAATGACTACACTCTTCAACTTCTCCTTATAGGGTGAAGTTGATATGGAATAGGGCGGCTCCAAGGCATAAAGGACATGCCACTCCATGTATTCACTGACAGGGTCATAGAATGAGTGGCGAATTTCAGAAAATTGGCGACAGACAGCCTCTTCTGCTACACAGTTGTTCACATGCGGTCGAATATCTCTGATAAGAACAGGCGGGTGAATAACTGAAGTGGGCTCGCTGATCTCAGGTGGTGGTTGCTCACTGACTGGTTCTGAATAAAGGGCAGACTTCTCCTCTGGTTCTTTTTCCTCTTCTTGGCTCTCCCCCGGGTCAGATTCATAATCGTCATAAACAAGACCTGTGGGAAAGCTCTACTCTTGGAAGTCCTGCGTTTCTAGCTGACAACATGATTCATAGCTGTCATAAAAAGGTTTGTCATTCTGATCAACAAAAGGTGATGTGGGGTTCTTCTTCTCCTCTTCCAAATAATCATCAAAGTCGGGGGGGGAAAGAGCTTCTCTAATTTGCAGAAATGGAACTATCCCCCACTCCTCCATGTCGACCCCAAATGTAAACACATCATGGGAAATCTCATGAAGGAAAAGAGAACAATCCTCTTCCACAACTACTTCTTCATCGTATTGATCTGAGACAACAAGCTCATCGGGGGAAGAAGTTAATGCGTTTACAAAATATTCAATAATCTCCTTGAAAGAGCCATCTAGAACATCTGCCTCGGAAACTGGAAGATCCTCTGCATAGTCTTCAGATTTCAACCTTTCTAATTGAGTAGAGAGATACTTCACCTGTTCCCTCAGCTCGCTCAGGGTGTCTTCTTCCTCCCTGGGATTTTCATCACTTCCATAACACTCCTTTGATGTAGACGAATGGGGAGGAGAAAGGAATGATTTCCGATCCAGGTCATCAGGATCATCCTCACAGCCTATGTCAGAAATAGCTCCATTTTGTACAGAGTTGTGGTATCCCTCACCACATTTATGAAAAATCAACTCAGAGGGATAAAACTCCCGACAATAGGCGATGAAAGCTGCATGAAACTCTGAGAGTGAAGAAATGATAGCAGGGGGTAAAGAATGATACCATTTACGTGCATCCCCTGCTAGCGAGAACATGAACATCTTCAGTAATGCATCCTCATGATGTATCTCCCACTGACGCATGAGTTCATGAAACTCCCTGAGGTGCCGAGTAGGGTTTTCCTCTTCACATCTTCCAAATATGGGCAAGTAATCACCCCACTCATTTGGAGAGGGGACAACATTAGGAAAACCAAGAATAGCATAAAAAATAAAAGGAGCGAACCTGCGAGCAAGGATTTTCTCCATATCGAACCTGTGTTGTTCTAACCTGTGCATCTTTCATCTGGTGACTCCATGATTCAAGGATCAGGAGCAGTCACCAATCGATCCTTGAATCATGGAGTAAACAGGTGAAAGATACATAGCTTCGAATGTTTCTAGTCCTTGTTCACCATCAAAGGCTAGATCCTAACGTTGTTGTTATCCCAGGAAGCTTCTCAGGATGAGAAAACAGCTGTTGAAACCTTCTCGAGAAAGATCCTCTGGGTCATCTTTCAGGTGTGTCGACAGTAGCCACAGCTAAAACAGTGAAGTGGAAACAATGGAGTCACCACAGTCGAGTCTCCAAGTGCACAGTAGAAATTTTGAAGGGATCTGACGTCTGATGCACCTTCAAAATCAGAGGCTCAATGTCGTTCTGCCCAGGGAAAATCTTCAACTTCGTCCCCGG
The DNA here is from genome assembly GCA_009831015.1 of Picea engelmannii. NCBI lineage: Eukaryota > Viridiplantae > Streptophyta > Pinopsida > Pinales > Pinaceae > Picea > Picea engelmannii. The sequence continues at coordinate 12,229 of ML805248.1, forward strand.
CAACGGCGCCAGAAATGTTGGCGACAGAAGTCACTCTTGGATTGCTTGCAGGAGCAGAGCTCGACGCCCATCAGTCTTTATGTCACGATTTAATTAATGGGGGTGGTCAAATGGAAAGAGACCCAGGAAAGCAGCATTGACATAGGAACCAAGGTCTGGTATGTAGAAAGCAAGGGAGGTCTTGATCCAACTTCCGTCAGTAGGTTTCTTAAAGGGTGGTAGATGGAAGACTTGTGAGAAGGGTGAGCAAGACTGCCTCGGGAAACAGGCCTTCAGAAGCTTGAGGAAGAAAAACTCAAAAGCCAAGATCCTCTTGGTCCAGATTTTCAAGGAGCTGAGGGGTGAATCGAATAGATCCCCAATTCCAAGCCATTCCAGCACTGAGAAAACACAAGAACTAATTAGAAACACTGTGACTGTTGCAGTGATCCAACCTACATCATCCTACAACAGCGCAACTCGACTGGATCCTCCAATTCTGAGCTATTCTAACCACAGTAAACAAAGAGATGGAAAAAGAGGTTGACATCCATAAAGTAATAATTCTTAAATGCCTTATACATTAACCAGAGCGACCAATGCTGCAACAAAACTTTACAATCAAGAGCCTAGCTCAACCATCGACCCTTACAAAAATGGTGAAAATGCCTACATATACTCAAAAACGACAACAACAGCAACAACAAGACGTTGAATTAAAGAATTGTGTCTGCATGGCTTCTGACAGCCTACGCATGCAGACTCTGGCCGATCATGCACCCAAGACTTGGATTCCCCTTGGCCAAATTCGGACGACTATTCTTTGTCAGAAGCCGCCTTAATTGTGCATGGCTCCTGCAAGGGAAGTAGCTGAGCCATTAAGAGCCAAAATGGTGTGTGCAGACTTCTCTGGTCAAATGAGGACCGACCATAACCTTTTGGAGAAAATCAGTGTACAGGATCGTCTCGAGCAAACTGTCTGTCGGAACCTCCATACTTTGCAATAAATGAGTGAGGCAAGGTTTCAACCACCCTCTCTCTTCTTAATTTATTCCCAGTAGGTTCCGGGATTTAGATCACATCGAATCAGCGTCAGGAGAACACAGTGCCCCCCCCTCTGAAACTCAATTCGATGCTTTGGGACCCGAGTGGCCAAATAATAAACATTAGTGCCCCTCCTCTAGGCTTGTTCCCTTACGACCAGACGCCAAAACCACGGGCCTGATTCTGGGCACCATTGGCATTTCGGGGTTCGGGGTTTCGAGAAGTGAAGTGATGAGGAGTGCCTACCCCTTGAACTCCCGAATGCTGATGCGACACGGATGTGCACCACGCGTCCTTCAGATGAACAACCCAAATAGTACGTTATTATAAAGGGGGTTGCCCCCATTTGTAGGCTCGTTTGATGTGACCTAGCACTAAGACCGTGAGCTCAGCTTTGAAAATCGCTTATTGGCATTTTGGGGTTTGGGGTTTTGAGATGTGAAATGACGAGGGACTTTTTCCCCTCGAACTCTCGAATGTCGATATGTCGATGTGACCAAATCTTGCGCCACGCGTCAATGGATCGGATGACCCAGAGTTAGCTTTAAAATATAGGCACTTTCTCTTACGCTATATATCGGGTAACTTGGCAGCCTCGAAATCTTGATGACCGTTGATCTGCTTCTTGGATGGATCTCGACTGCCGACAACAAAACCTTGCCCGCTCGCTTTACTCGTAACCGAAGAAGAGATCCTTCCGCTGCTGCGCTTGGGTGTTTCCCGTTCATCCTGCAGACCTGGGTACCTTAGGCCCAAGACAAGAAATGTTGCTAACATGTACATGCTCATTTTTTAATACAAAGTATGCACAAAAATACTTGGGCAAAAAAATTCATAAAAAGTTGACAAATACACCTGAAAAACTCACCTACAGATAAGAAAACAAGGTATATTATTCTCAAATGCACAAACAAAAAGAAGCGAAATCAAAATGAACTTTTTTATTTTTTATAGTGAACGATAATATGCAATCAATCAAAATCCTTTCAAATGAAAACATTCTTCAAGAAGACACATAAATCCGAAATAACCAATAGACTGCAAGAGAAAAGAGAAAACATAGCCAAAAGGGAAAAAATTTACCACTCAGGAAGCACATGTGCCTTTCTCAAGGAAAACTAGCATGCACCCACACTTTTCCAAAGAGAAACTCACATTTTTATGGTTTGTAACCACAAGAAACGCAAGTGTGCATATAATTATGACTAGAAAAACTCACAAAAATGTTGAGATTACCCTTACAGGATGTTCTACAAGACCATAAACATGCAAACAAACTAAAACAACACTATTCAGGATCCTATACTAAGACTAAAAAAAAACCAATTAAACCCTATAGGAGGATAACTCAAGGATTTATCCCTAGCAGATTCTCTAGTTCTATTGTGGATAATTTCTATCTATCCTGTGGTTTGGTTGGACCATAATGTTTATCCTTCCCTAAATTAGTTTACAACAAATCAAGGTAACTACTATTTTTTTATGTTGAGAAAACCTTTATTAACATATGGTTTGAGATGATCTTGGTAGATTTATTTGACTACAATCCTCTTTGTTCCTACCCAAATTCACAAATCTACACACAATTCAAACGAAGAACTCTCATCAAACAAATGGCTAAAAATGAAAGAAATTCTAAATAACTACCTGAACTAACATTTCCAAGTAAGTTAGAACCATTTCTAAAGAATGGAATTGGATCAATTAGATTCATAAAACTTAGAGTTTAGGGGAGGTAAATAAGAGATATCTCCAATTTGTATTGAAGTTAACAACAAATACAACAAATGTTTCCTTGACGTTTGCTGCTAACAATGACCATAACCACTATCCAGGCTCCTCTAACCCAAAACCACTCAAGACTACTTCACCTCCCATGTTCTATTCCATGGAAGGAAGAGGAAAACCAATATTTACTAGGCCTCAATCACATGAAAAGGGATATGGGAACTATGGGAAACAAGGATTTCCAAGGATATGGTGGTCATAAAAACTTCGGGGATTAAAAGGATATGACTTCTTAAGGCTTGATCATAGCTTTGATATAGAAACTATGATCCCTTTGTCCTTCCATTAGGTCTCTTTTATACCATTTTAATATGGTTGATACCATTTTCCATGAGATTCTGGGATTTACAAAGTGGTTATCATGTAAATTCTACTTAGAAGCACACAATTTTCATGTTTGTTTATATATTTTAATGAATTTTGAAGGTACAAAAACATTTTCTAAAGGATAGTAGCATGTGTACATGCCTTTGACGATGCATAATAATGTGTGGATTGTTAGGAAGGCTTTTTTAGTTAGGAGAAGAGTGGGCTCAAGTTGCAGATGACTGGGGTGTAAGGGATCAAGGCCAAATAAAAGCATCCAATGATATTAGGGTATCAAAATATGTTATAACAATTGTTGCACATATTTGATTAACTGGTACACAAGGAATATGTTTCTATACACAACCAATATGATGTGGATAGATATGAGGGGTTGTAGGAAGCTATAGAAGTTACACAAAGTCACAATATATGTTCTTATTTTAGCTACCATTTCTAAGTATGATAATGGCTAGTTGGTATTTAATTTAGAAATTATCAGTGAAAAGACAGTTGTGAGATGGAATGGTGTTATCCTACATTAGGATAAGGAGATATTGGTCTATTGTGATAGTTTTTGGTAAGGTAATTATTTCTAGAGGTGATAGAGAGGAGGGCTCTATGGGCTGATCTTCATCTTCAAAATTGAGTTGATCTATATACAATTCTTTCTATGGATGTCGATATTTTAAGGCATGGAAATCTATTGTAAAATGTGTGTAAGTTAAATGGAAGTGACACCATGTGTTTTGACTAGAGGGTGAAGGGCCTATGAATTTAGGGTTTTAAGGGAAAGTACGAGAAGGTCTTGGGCTAATAGAAGGGTTGCAAGGATTAGGGATGGAATTAGGGTAAGGATTTCAAAATGAATGAAATTTAGGGTGCCTATGTATTTTTATTTCAACAACCAACGCACAAATAAAGGATTTCTCAAGGGAGTTTATTTCAATCAAGGAAACTTCAAAATGAATAACAAGCCGTAATATAAAGATAAATTTGAGAATAAGTACCTCATTTTAGTTTGAAATTAAAAGCTAGAACCATAGTTGTGTGAACACCTTAATGCATTTTTTTACTGTTTGTCCAAGAACTTGATGAATATGTAACCATTTGCACATTATATTTTCCATATAGACAAAGTAATAAAATATTGCTTGATAGTATCACAAAATGAATTCCATGTAGTGGTTGCCTTTTTTAAGGTTCTAGAGAGTTGTGGACGTAAAAGAATTCCATCTCTGGCATCGACTTTGTATAATTTAAATTTACCAAGTAATAAATTATGATAATTAATTAATTATATTGGGTTTTTATAGACTTGGACACCACCATCGATGTGCTTCCATGAGGAGAAAACAACATTGGTACATATTTTTTTATTATGTAGACTAATTAAATACTTGTAATACATTGATGTAATATTATTTACCCGATCTAATTAATCGCACAAAATAATCCAATGGTCTCCTTCCACCCAATGGTTCAATATTAGAAAGTATTCTCAATAAAATGCAATTAATATTTGCGTCATAAAAAATGATCCAATTAGCTACATGCGTAATTCATATTGTAATCGTGAAAGTTCACATAATTTTTATCTACATTGTTTTTAATAACAATGTACTTTAATGATTATGGGTACAATATGTTGGCCCAACGTAATATCGTGATATTAAAGATATCCATAGTAGTGGAGAGTGAAAGAATGTTGAAAAGTTTGTGCAAGTCATAGGGGTCATTTGTTCCATCTCTGATAGTTTGATGCCCTAATCCATAATCAAATGAAATTGTATTCCTATTACATATGGGCATCATGAATATTTTAGTATGTGCACTAGTAGAAGGATATAACCTATGTTGCTCAATCTTATTAGCTAGTATTATTGCATTACATGTTAGTACATGTAGCTAAAAAATAATGCTAAGTGTTTATTTTCAAAATTCAAACACGTATTTAAAGTTTTGTTTATATTTTACTATTTATTTTTCATTAATAATATTGAATGCGGATCTATTTATATTTCACTGATAATAGTGAATAATGATTAATGATGAGTATTTCAAGTACGTTTCTCTTTACTTCTAGTGTAAATCTTTTATTTTGTAGTGCATTAAAGGTTCACACTAAAGTTTAGTGTCTAGCACCCAAATCGAAGGGTTTCATAAAAAATATCATGTAAACCTTCAATGATTATAGAAAGTCATAAAGTCACGAGCTAATGGATGTGTTTCTTGCATTACTGTTTTAATTTTAATTTTCATAATACAACTACGATCATGTTTTTCGATCATTAGAGTTATAAACTCTAGATCCACGTAATATTCATAATTTAAGATCTAAAATGTGTAAGTATAGTTATGAGCATTATGTTCCCATATCTCATAGACCTAGAACCTTATGTAACATGATAAAGGTATTTGACCATAGTAGTGGCCATGTAATATTTGTTGGCCTCCCTACAATGTTATAAAGATTGTCTTAAGATCAGTTTAGATATGGACCACTAGCCATAGGGATAAAGTTAACTAGTCTCTAAATCATGTTGAACCATATTCCTAACTCAACGGTGAATGCCATAATGGGTTACTTTGATATAAACTATTCATTTTATAAGTTATTTGTCGCAATCCAAAAATGATTAAATGAGTGGGTTAGGTACAAGAAGTTTGTTAAAGTATTGTATTATGTCTATAGAGTGTAAGTATTAGCTGAACACATATCCTAATGATATTGTGCAACAAAACCTTGATGAGGCAAGCCCCTACTCAACTAAGAAATACAAGAAATTTTGTACTACATTGTGTGAAATTGTGAGGAACTCTTCCTAATGGAAACTCATAACCATACACCAAACATCATCATTTTTAAAAGTTTTTTAGACTACATGATCTTGAGACTTCATACAGGTCACTAATCTTGTCAATTGAACAGTTTCCGAGAATTCTTTGAGAGAATCTCATAGGATGGTCTTTGCATAATTTTTAGCATTGTATTGGATCATTGATAACGTTTTCATCTATTGACTCTTCAAAAGTTCACATTATTCATGGATTAGACATCCCAATTGTTGGACCTATCTCTCTTCGTTCGTCTAATGTTGTAAAAGTCATGAAAATAACCAGGACTCACAGTCCCTAAATCATTATAAATTTCAGTTCTTCTCATAAACCATAGTTTTTAAACATCTTTTTCACGTTACTCTTAGAATCATCCCACTATAGAAAACCTAGAATATCCCACTCTAGAAAACCTGGAGTACATTAGGATGCATTTAATGCAGTCACTAAAATGGTCTATTTCACACCATTCCTAAAATCCAACTTCCCCATGAACTACATGATCAATCTCAGAGTGAGTTTCATGTCTAAGATGAAATCGATGAGAAAAATTATTGAAATCCACTCTAATCATTCAAAAAAATTTAATACAATTATTTAACAAATTAATCATGTATTTATAATCTTTGCAATAATATAAAGAAATATGAAAATCTTTTCTTCAACAAAATCCATATATAGCTATACTTAAAACATGTTAATAATTTAATAGAACTTTAATAATCATCACCATATTTTACAATAAAAAAAATTATGACACTAATAAAAATTTATTTTAAAACATATTTTTCATAATATAGTTTCTAAATTAAACATGATTTTTGTTATCAATAACTAATTCTATCGAGTTTTTGTGACATTTCCTTCCACTGAGTTCTTATTGGAGACATAGAAATAGGAGAACGCACCGTTGTATACCTTTCCAAATACTTTAATTAAAAATTTAAAAAATGCTAACCATTTAATCTTAATAAATTTCAATATAACAATTTTTTTTTTTATTTATTTATTTATTTATTTATTTATTTATTGTTGATTGAAATAAATTACAATGTTATCACATATAACAAATCATATGTTTTTATTATTTGATGACATATACAATATTCTATGCTAAAATTAAAAAAATAAA
>ML805248.1:19448-38319 GCA_009831015.1 Picea engelmannii
TAATTTTTTTTTAAGTAATTAAGAAATAAAGTATCTCAAATTTATTTAATCTAAATTTAATATCATTTCATTTAAATAATTTTTATTTAATGTAAAAAAATAAATTATAATTATAATGGTTTGTTTATTTTTTTTTTTAATAAATTTAAATAATTTTAATTTAATTTAATTTTAAATTTTAAATATTTTTTTATAAATAATCATTATAATGATATATACATAGAAATAATTTAATTCATTAAATATAATAAATATTAATTAAATTAAATTTATAGTTGTGTGTAAAAGAGTTTTTAAAAGAAGATGTATTAGAAAATAAAAAGATTAAATTAATGATTAAACAAATTTTAAAAATAAAAATATTTTCAATGAAATTATATTTATTTAAATTTTTGACTTTGTATTTAAAGAGATTGGATCATTTTTAACATTTTATAAAACTAGGATTAAAATGTTTTTAAGTTCCTCATATGGGGTGTTAGTAGAGTACATGTGTCAAAGAGCAAGGGACAATGCCTGTGAGCGTTGTATGAGCCACATCCCCTCCTCCCACACCATCAAGTTAAGCAACCCGCACTACAAAAAGCATGCCATTAACACTTTGAGCACACTCCTCTCTGTCTCCTTGTCCGATCAATGGAGCTTCCGTTATTATGGTCACCTTTGCATGTATGTGTCCTCCCTGTACAACATTATTCATACCTGGAACTCCTCGGTTGGTTCATCAGTTCTTCCTCTTCTCAGCAGATCCACCACTCAGTCTACACTCCTCCTTGGTTCTCACCTGTTGCATTAGCCAGTTCTTAGTTCCTTCTCACCTTCTTCTTGCATCAGCCATGCCTCAACTGTAGGGGAAATCCAAGTGGGAATCGGCCTAGTACCAAAATAGGCCTCGCATGGCCATTTGGCCTCAGCCTACCCCCACACATTCGCACAAATTTCTACCTTCTTCTCCCTCATCCTCTGGCCAGTCCTCTCAGATTCATAGCGGCCTCATGCCTTTGTCCTCTCCATGGGATTGTTGAGTCAAGTGGTTCGATCTCCTGGGGAATTCACTAGGATTCGCCCTTGGGCCATTGCTGGATATGTCCTCTTCCTTGCAACCTTCCTTGGTCGTCCCACCAAATTCACCTGAGAATTCATCCCCTACGCCACCACAAGTGCACTCACCATCGGATCAGTCTTTTTTGGAGGACACCTCCATCCACTGGAAGAAACCATCGGACCACCCCCACTCTTGTTCGAACTACACCACCTACACAAAGTTTCAAGACGACCTTACAAGTCTGCAAGACCTGGTGTTTGAGGTCCGCAAGGAGGTGGACAACTTACAATTATGTTTGGAATACTGGATAAGAAGGGGACACAAATTATGCAACTTCTCTCAAAACAGGGACCCACTCCACCAGCGGCCTCAACAACGATCTTCGTTTCAACTCTCCAATTGTCAGCAGTGGAAAACATGACAAGAATCTTGGCTTCAACTCTGTAGGAACCTACATTGGACAATCGGGCATGCAACACGTTGACTACATGAGACACAACATCTACACAGGTTACAAAATGCATGGCATGCTTTTACTTTTTGTTATGTTTTGACAACTATACTTCTAGACAATTCTCCTTTTGTCTGTCCTGGATGATCTACAAGGTCAAACGAATCGGTTTTCCCATGGTGTGATTTAGTTCCAGATGTTTAAAACTGATGTTTGAATTTGGAGTTAGATTTGGTTTAGATGGCACTAGCTGAATTGGTTTCCCCCCAGGGAAACTCAGTAATTACAATCCTTGGACAAACATGGCGCTACTGTAATTTTTGTCTCTGAAAGATTTTTTACATATATACTTACTTACAAAAAAAGAGATGTATTTAAGTTAGTTAAGGTGTTATGATGTTTTTACAAAAAAATGAATTAAAGAGATTGGATCATTTTTAACATTTTATAAAACTAACATTAAGATGTAAGTTAGTTAAGGTGTTACGATGTTTTTACAAAAATTTACATTAAAAAAAATTGTTTTAATAAGTTTTCAAATTACATAATAGATTTAATGAATTTTGCAATCTTCTAGTCCTACAATTAAAAATTCTTTTAAATTTGGACAAACACCCTTAAGCTCATACTTTCACAATATATTGAATTTGGATTATGCTGAAATTGTCATGTCATTAAAAAAATGATCATTTTGTTACAAACATAGTTTTATCCAAGAACACTTCATTATAAGAAATTTGTGCTAATTAGTTATTAAAAAAATTGCATTATTTTTGTTGAGTGTTGATTAGTTATTGTTGTGTCTTGCAAGTCTTGGAATGTATAGGTGTCATTACATAATTTCCTAATAAATTCACCTAATGAAAATTGTGCCTAATTTCTGTAATATTTTTTCATAGTAGAAAAATGTGAAGGCTATCGGTGTTGACCATTCTTTCCATTGTTGCTTTATCGTAGCTGCAAAAAGTGTCGTCTTGCTTATTGATGTTGATTTCATAGTTGGAAAAAATGTTTGTTTGCTAGTGTTGATCATGCTACTCTCAATGAGTTTTCACCCATTCCAAAGTTGTTGATGTTGTGACATGCACGTCTTATGAAATGGACGTTATATGACAAAGGTTTTTCCATGTATGCCTTAGAATATTGCACCATCACATGGGACTAAATACCATCAATCTTGGGATGAGTGTAAACTACACATCACATTATATGCAGATATTGTGCCATGCATGCCTTAGAATATTGCACCATTACATGGGACTAAGTAACATAGACTTGGGATGAGTGTAATGCATATTTGTTAATGTTAACCGAAAAAAACCTTAGGGTACTTAATTACACCTTAAGCATGGCCAGTTCACATGCCAACTAGGATTATACATCTTGCAACTTTTGAAAGAGACTTAGACGTTTGACTAGAGCCTAGGATGGGAGTGCAGTTATAATCCCTTGTTTGGGTGGTCTACCCAATCAAATGTTTTGACACCTGAGTTGTGACATAAATAGGTTTTGACACCCTTGTTTGGGTGGGCTACCCAATTAGGCACTAAATTGATTAACGTGAAGGCCAATTGTTTATTATATAAGAGTAGGTGACTCATCATTCATAGAGATTATAATGCTTTCTCTCTATCATGAACTGTTCATCTCTCTAAACTGGGATACCTTGTCCCACTACTCCTGATGTTAGGTTGGTAATCATCCATTTCCCATATAATATTGCATTCCTTTCCTTCCATCCTGAACTAGTTGGCTCTGACTTTGTTATGATTCAAATACTCAAAATATCATAAAATAATAGAAGTAATAGAATGTCAACGTGGAGCACAACTCCAATATAAATAATTTACACAATAACTCCTTAAAGAATAGGGGAACCCTCTCCAAATAATCAATTATGTTTCATATGTCCCATTTCCACTAATAATGAATACATGATCTCTTATATATAGTTATTCGCAGTTGCACATGAGGCCCCTTTATCTCTAGGTTGACCCTATTACATATGTATTTACACATTACATGTACATTTAGGCCCATATATGCCCCCCCTCGGGGTCATATCATATACATTTATCCATATATATGCCCCCCTTGGATCATAACAGACTTCCATGCCTCCTTGATTTCTCTGTCAGTTGACCCAATTAGATGGGCCAAGTGCTCTCATTCATAGCAGGGTAGATTTGGATAGCTATGCCATCCTCTTGAGTTTGCGCTATTCAGATCATAGAATTGGAAACCATTACATTGAATTATCCAATCTATTAGGAACTTATGAGTCTGCCATACAGATGGCCCTTAGTAAGGTTAAATCTATTTATCATATTGTCTCGATAGGAAATAGTAATTTTGAACCTGTAGAACTAGCTCTTATTCACCCACGACACAATTTGGAACTCCACCAAACTAGTCACAACTATGGTACTCTGCGCATTTTAGATTCTAGAGCTTTAGGAAGGTATTGATTTTGTCCAGAAATGGGTACAAACTATTGATGTTTGGGAAGCATCGAAAATACATTCTACTAGATTAATAATTAATAATATGATTATTAATTTTTTTTTTGTAAGTTAGGGTTTATATTAATTCCTGTCAAAAAATACAGTTGTCTATAGATCATTTGCAATCGTGGCAGTGACGCCCTTCTAGGAAACCGTCGCTTCCACTTGTCCATGGTTCTAGGTGCCAATGGTGCCCATTCGAGAAACCACCGTTGCCATTTGTCTAGGAAGGAAATTGTGCCATGCAAAAACATAAAACTACATCGACACGTAGGGAAAAATGTTGAGAACTAAAATGGAACTTAGGAAAAACAAGGCCATCCTTCCACGACTGCCAGGAAAAGAGAGGAGAACTAAACCTAAGAGAAGAAAACATTAGAAACTTAGTCCGAGCCATGGTCGGATGTAGACTTAGTGTGCATGTGATTTTCCTTTTTCGTGGTCTATTATGGCTTTTCAAAGATCCTGAAGGAAGGACATAAGGGTGTCAACTCGGCTTCAACAGTCTGTGTCCCTATCCTGCATGTCGAGCATGGTCATCCTACCCTCCCCCAGGTCCTTTTTGGGGTATCTTATGGTATCCATGTTCACTGTTCGATAATCACACCTATCACAAAATGGTTGGTGTTGGGTGGACAACATAGAACTAGAAGTGGAGGAAGGAGAGAAGGCGAGACCCGAGTTGGTGGGGGGGTGACGAAAAAGGGAGGGTGGAAAAGTGGATCGTCATGGGGAGGAGGGGGGTGGGAGAGTTCAGGGGTGTGCTAGAATAGTGGGTCAAACAACTCGATGCTAGATGTGTAGGGGTTTGAGAGAGGGGAGAGGTCAGGGGCGTTCTCGCAAAGTGGTTGAGTAGGTGTGGGCGCAATGATAGGAAACAAGAAATGGGGGATTCAACTTCCTGAGGGGGAAATTCAGCTTCCGAGATTGGGGAAATCGGCTTCAAGAGGAGGGGAAATGGATTCTGGAGGAGATTATGGGATGGTCGGATTCCTTCCTGTGGATGCATACTAGGTAGGCCCTCCTTTTTCCTTGCCTCTGAGTTGGGGCATGAAGAGAGCTAGCGGAACCCTAGGAGGGAAGACTCTACGGGTCAGTAAGCCTAGATAGAGGGGACGCAAATGCAAGCTCAAGTTCGAGTGGGGGTCACACGAGACACTGTCCGCAAATCTGAAGAAGAGATGAACCAGGGACGTGTGTTGTTGTTGATTGTTAGGGGGTGAGTAAGGAAAAGAGTGTCCAAGATCGGATTTAGGAGAAAGCGAGCGAGTATGGATAAAATGTGACCGAGGAAGCCCCCTCCATGGTGCCATGAAGACTCCCATGCTGCAGAGCTTCCAATTTGTGTGGCCTACAAGATTCAAATGGAGAAAGGAGGGTGGTGGCAGAAGGTTTAAATGCATGAAGTGACTAGAGAGGGATGAGGGAGTTGGCCAAATTCCAAGTGGCACGCATCTTGGCCAGGTGGCCTCCCCATGTTGTGTGCACTTCATTGACTCAGAAGCACCCCATCTAGGGCTCAATATTTGGTGTGGGCTATGTTCCTGCAGGTGATGACTGTGGGGTGAGAGGGATTAGTGGATCAGGAGCATGAGAAGACTCCTTCCTCCAAATCCACACCGAAATTTGCCAACAAGTCAGTAACTTGATTTTTCATTCCTCTAACATGGGATGGGAGGATTACGCATTGAGGATGGAGTATTGATTTGATTCTGCAAATCCCATTCATGAGTCTCCATCTTGGAGATATTTTTTCCTGATCTGCCCCCTTGAGTAGATGTGAGAGGAGATTTATAATAATTTGCGAGTTGGGTTCTGTGATGATGGGGAAAAGATATTGTTCTGTGGCTGCTTGTAGACCACATAGGAGGCCCCATATTTCCATAGTGTTGTTGGTTTTGTGCCCAATATTACCTACCAAGATATGGAGGATTTACCCTTTACTATTTTGGATGACTGCTCTGTAGCCTACGGGTCCCGGATTCCCTTTGGAGGCCCCAACAAAATTTAGTTTGTAGCAGCCTATGGGAGGAGCTTCCCATTGAGTGGGGAAAGGCCTACTTCCTATAGTAGCAATAGGCCTTTCGAGGATGGGTTGGAGATTGAGAAGTCAGGCGTCGAGGAAGAGATTCTCATTCTTTGGGCCATTTAGATCATGTTTCATCCAACGATGCAAAGAGATTGTTTCAATGATGTTGGTGTGGATTGTGGTCCACACTTCTTGCCAATTCATGGTAACCAATTTAAATATACATCTATTCCTCTCTTTCCAGATTTGCCAGAGAATGAAACCCGGTAGAAACTTCCAGATTCTATTAAGAATAGGGGATTGAAAGGTAGAGCTTCACCATTCTCTGATAGATTCCCTAAGACCTGTGTTGTTCCTCTCTGTTGTTCTCATAATGTTGGCACTGTGATCCTATATGCATGAACTATAGGTGTACAGGTTTAGGACATGGTTTGGTTTTTCTTCCTCTAAGCCACATAGATGACACCAGGAAGGACCGATGAAACCCCTTTTATTTAAATTTTCTTAGGTGAGAATGCTATTGTGTGCCACTAGCCATAGGAAGGTGCTAAGTTTTGGCCAGGATTTCGTGTCCCAAATCTTTCCCCAAACCTCTTCCTGAGGTAGGGTTTTGTGACCTACTTTTATGTGGTAAGATTAGTGGATGTTGAAGGTACCTATGGTGGAGTGTCCCCATATAAAAATATCCTCCCATTGTTGAATTAAAATTTTCCTTGAATCAAGATTCTCTTGAAAAGGATGGAGGTTGAGCTCTTGGGGTATGTTTAGGTTCTTGTGAGAGTTTTTCCAGGTGTGCCAGATTTCCCCTGGAATAGTTGGGTTCCAGAAATCAGCCACTTTATGGAATCTTGCTATGGTTGTGAAGGGTATGATGGTATTGAGAGTCATATCAATGTGCAGGGCTAGGAGTTGTTGCCAAGAGTCACTCTAGAAGAAAGCCGAAGACCCACTTTTCACTTCTCAGAAAGAGTGGTCTGTGATGAGTCCCCGATTATTACTGGTCGTGTTCCAAATGAGCGAACTTGGGCTTTGACCACTCCACCTGATGAGATCTCTTTCTGAGATTGTGAGAGTGATATTTTTCCTCCAAAGACATGCCCAAAGGTCTTGGGGTCTCTTTAACCATCTCCACCAAATTTTATCACTGAGGACCTTGTTGAGACTAGTTGGGTCTCTAAGGCTAAGGCCCCTTACTTTCTTTAGATTACAGACTTTTTTATAGCTTACTGGGGATATTTTGCGCCCTTCTTTGTTGCCCTGCCAAATAATGTTTCTTTGAATATTCATTATGGTGTTGAGGATAAAATTTGGGGCCGACAAGGCATAGAAGGAGTAGACAGGGAGATCCTGAAGGACTGACTTGAGGAGGATGAGGCGACTAGGTAGATTGAGGGAACAGAAGGTCCAAAGGGAGAGTCTCTTTCAAATTCTGGATAACAAGGAGTCCCAGGATGCGCTTCTTAGTGGATTATCAATGAGGGGGATGCCCAGGTAGATGGAGGGGAGAACACTTCGAGTTAAACCCAATATTTGAGTGAGGTGATTTTGGATCGCAATAGGCATGTTGAAGAAGCAGACTTAGGATTTGGTCAAATTCACCTCCATGACTGAAGCTTCGCAGAAGAGTTCGATGATATATCTGAAACGAAGGGCTTCTCTAGCTGTAGACATTCCCATTAGAAGGATATCATTCAAAAATTGTTTATGCGAGATGGGGGGAGAAATTCCATGGGGGAAAAGGCCAGAGGGGGAGTTATCCTTGATGGATGCTTTGATAGTGCGAATTGACCCTTCTACCATGAGGATGAAATAGAAGGGAAAGAGTGGGTCCCCTTGGGTTATTCCTCTTGAGGGGGATAAGGGTTTGGTAATGAGGATGGAGAACAGGGATGAAGAGGTAAGGTTGACAATCCAGGAGACCCAATTGGGGTCAAAGCCAAAGGCAAGGAGAGTTGATCTTAAATAGCTCAATATTAACTTATCAAAGGATTTAGAGAGATCTATTTTTAGGAGCATACCTTGAGTTTTGGTCATGTAACGAGTTGATAATTTTGTGAGCTAGGATTACACTGTCCAGGATTTGTCTTCCCTCCACATAACCATATTGTTCCAGGGATATTAGGAATGATAGGATGGGTTTAAGGCGGGTTGCAATGATATTCGTTAGGAGTTGGTAGATGACGTTGCAAAGGGAAATGGGCCTAAAGTGAGAGGGAGAAGTAGTGTTTTTTTATTTGGTAATGAGGGTGAGAAAGGTCGCATTGAGGGCTTGAAGGACCTTCCTGGATCTTCTGGATTCCTCGATGATTTCCCAGACATATTCTCGGATGATGTTCTAACAATAGTGGAAGAAATATGAAGTGAAGCCATCTGGCCCAGGGGCTTTGCCCAGTAAGGTAACCTTAAGAGATTGGTTGACCTCCTCCTGAGTGATCGGTCTCATGAGGGCCTCATTTTTCTCTTTACTGACCTCCTTAGGAATTTTCTTGAGGATGGACTCAATAGCCCGCGAGAGATCTGTTGGGGGTTCCGTTAGAAGATTTTGGTAGTAGGAGATCATTTCCTTCTCTATATCATCATGTTGTTGAATATTTGTTCCTTGCTCTAAGACTAGGTGAGTGATGTGATTTGTTTGGCATCATTGAACCATGGATCAGTGGAAAAATTTAGTGTTTTTTACCCCTCCTTTAGCCATTGGATGTGGGATTTTTGTTTCCAGAGTGTTTCTTCCTATGCCCTTCTTTCTGCGATCTGGTTGTTTAGGAGAGTCTCATGTTTTTTTAGGACTTCTGTGAGGCCTTGTGTTTGGATTTGCTATTGTAGTATTTACATGTGTTGATTGACGTTCTCCTGTGCTTGAAAGATGTCGCCAAAGGTGGACTTATTCCAGGATTTGAGATGTTTCTTGAGGTTTTTTAGCCTTTGTTGGAATCGGTACATCGGGGTCCCTGTTTGGGTGGCCACTTCTTCCCAACATTTCTTGATGTTTTCTTGGAAATCTGGGTGTGTCAACCATAATTTTTGAAAGCAAAAAGGTTTTATGCCTGGGGTATGACTGATGTTGATAGTCAGTAAAATTGGCCAATGATCTGGTCCCAGGGTGTCAATGATCATGGCATTCCAACTGAGTCCTTCCATTATTATGGCTTCTAAGAGGAGGAAACAATCTAGTATGTTGGATACATGTTGGGCTCCTAAGTGTATGTTGGGCCAAGTGAAAGGTCCATTATCTATTCCTATGTCAATGAGTTTCAGAAGGCCTATGGTGAAATTGAAGAGAATATTGTCATTTCCCAAAGTGTGAGTGCCCCTCTTTTTTTCCTCTAGCCCTGTGATCATGTTGAAGTCTCCCCCGAGGATCCACATTTTGGAGCCTATGTGGCTGGCTATCCAGTCCAAGTGCTGGAGGAAAGCTTCCTTGTCTCCTGGTCTGGGGGGTCCATAGATTCTTATGATGTAGCCTTGTTTATTTGAGACAATAAGGTGAAAGGAGGTTGTGATGGTCCATTTAGAGGAAAATAAAGTGTCAAGTAGAACTGTGGTTGGATTCCAGAGAATCGCTAGGCATCGAGTTTCCCCCGTCGCATCCACTTCCACCTGTTGGGCATCCTTCCAGCATCTTTGAACAATAGCATGCGCTTCCTCTCCCGCACATTTTGTTTCCTACAGAAGAAGTATTTCAGGTTGTTCCTTCTTGATTCTTTCTTTTAGAAAACCTTGTTTTATTTTTGCATTAAGGTCCCTTATATTCCAAGATACCATCTTCATGAGGATGATGGGGGTTGGTGGGGAGGAAATCTATCTGAGATCAAATGAATTTGACCTAATTGATGAGAAAGTTACCGACATCTTGAATGAGTTGGTGTTTTGGTTTTCTACCCCTCTTTTTCTCATCTTATGTGGGATTGTGTTGTTACTTTGAGGTTTCTTTTTTTATTCCAATATTTTTACTGGCTTGGGCTGATCCTCTTATTGAAGAGTTGAGAAACACTTTGTGCACTTTGCAAAGTTGGTCAGGTGGTATGGTATATAGTTGTTTCTTACAACAGGCTTGATCCAGATGTGCCATATCTATGCCTTCTAGCTCTTGATCCTCCAAGTCCATGTCTGTATATCCCATTTCCGGGCCAAGATTAGCAAGAAGGGAGGTCTTCTTGACTGGTGGTTGTGAGGATGAAGGAGAAGGGGGGTTGGGGATGGAAGATTTTTGACTAGTCGTAGGGGTTTCCAAAGGGTTGGTGGAGGAGGAGGGGGTATCCGAGCAGGTTTGAAGGGATTCAAAGGAGTTCTTGGTAGGGGGTCCAGGGGGGGACCTGGGGGGTGCTCTCTTGGCTTGTTGTCTACATTAACCCGTGACCTGGGTGAAACTGTTCTTGGATTTTTCAAAGTCTTCCAGAGAAGGATTGGGGTGGTTATTTAAAGGGAATTCACAGAAGAGATGTCCATGCTCATGGAATTTGCGACAACGAAAAGGGATGTGCTCATAATCTAGTGTTCAGGACTATTCGTCATCTTCTTGAACTAGGGTGGTGGTGTGGGGGAGGGGTTTCGAAATATTTAGATAGACATAAATGTAGGCATAAGAAGTGTACCTTCATTGTCTGGTCTCCTCCAAGGATTTTTCATAGATGTCGATGGTGTTACCAATTCATGCGAGGATCTCTTCCAGCTAAAATTCTTATGGGAGAAAATATAACCTCAACCAAAACAGAGTGTGGTTGAAGTCTTCCTTTTCTGGGTTGAATCTCTCCATCCAAAAACGAAGAAAAAGGCATGTCGAGTTAGAGAAGTACGACTCTCCGTAGAATATTTGATTTATGTCCTCTAGGTTATGCAATATGATCGTAAGTAAGCCTTTTGATCCAAGTTGGAGGTCATAGTGACCGTTGGGTTTCCACTAGTGTTGAATCTGTTTACCAGGTCCTTTTCTGAAGGCCATAATCCCAAGAATTTCCATATCAGGGCAACATCCCTGATGTATTGTTTCTGATCTTCTATTATTGGAGAGATAATGATGTATTTAAGGGATATCGGGGCTTACGGGATGCATTTTCCAGGTTCCCAAGGGCGATTAGTTTTTGGGTGACTTGCTTTTGGGTCAATTTCCATCGGTTTTTCCTTTGACATTTCTTCCCCCCAGATTATTTGTCGCATGCCCTCTGGGAGTTCGAAGGTTGGGCCTTTGGAGTGATTGGAGTTGTGCTCCTTTGTTGTGAAGGAACTGTAGGAGGGGGCCTAAAGCCCCCATCCCTCAACTTCCATGGTCACGGTTGTGGTGAAGAAGGTGGTTGGTTTCGAGAGTGAACCCTAAACATAGAGCTGGATAATTTTCCAATGCATATTTGGAATCATATGAATATTAATTATTAAACAAAATTATTAATTATAATATTATTAATGTAATAATATATTTATAATACAAAGTGGAAAATTAATAAAGTTGGGTAACACTTTCGTGAGAATCGGATCTCCAAAATTCTGAAAGACCTTTCTTCGGTCGAACTTTCTATTTTTTCGTCCTAAATATGTTTTGGCTAAACCTTTGAACATCAAATCAAACGGTACCATGACGACGCCCTCGATTTTCATGTACAGTTTTAGCTGGATAGATTTTTTTCATCCGGTAACAACTTTTTGGATGAACGATATTCTGGTCGAAAATTTCTTTCAGCCGAAAGCATGTTTCGACTGAAAAATAGTTTCGACTGAAAGAACTTTTCGATGGAAAGAAAATTTTGGCTGAAATGTTCTTTCGGCTGAAAACATGTTTATATATTATTCGCACATCACAATTGTTATGGTTTTTTTGAGTTCTTGGAGATAATGTGAGTGTGAGTGTTAGTGTTAGTGTGAGTGTCAGTGTGAGTGTGAGTGTTAGTGTGAGTGTCAGTGTTAGTTGATTCTGTTGGCTGGTTGCAGGAGGGTGGATGTCGAAGCTGCAGGTGGGTCGGTCTTGGAGATACTGGTGGGTCTTGGAGATATGAAGCTACAAGTAAATTTTGGTTCACCTCTTTTCATTCTCTTTTCTTTCCCTATATTACGTCCTGTAATTAACGCCTATTTTTTTCATCAGTTCCTTAATTTGTTTCCAAATATATACTAGATATATTATATATACTAGGCAATCCCTTTGAAACTTTTAAATCATTAATGATGCTCTACATATTTGATTTAAGTTGGAAACTACACCGTTCCTTCAACTTGAGAAACAAGTTCTTCTCATTATCAATATTTACACTCCTATCAAACAATAATCTTCGAGCTAATTTTTTCGTGGAAAATTATGCAAATAAATCTTTATCATTCACATAGTCAATAAGTTTTACAACCTTTTCCAACATATTTAAAATATGATCATCGATCATTCTTGGAATTCCACCCTCCTTCACTGCATTATGACAAAAGGTTGCCAACAACTCTGGAAATGAGCTTCCACCCACTACTTTATTGCATATTACCTCAAATGCTTCATGTAAAGTCATATGGATGCATTTATTCTTTTGAAATGCATGTTCCACATAATCCATATAAATGTCATCAATTTCTATGATCTCTGCATGAATTTATGTTCTTGTATTATTGACTTAAGGTTTACAAAATCTTCTGCCCATTTCACTAATGCTATTCCTTGGGTAGTTATATGTTATTTAAACATACTCACCACTAGTTCCATACCTTTGGGTATTCTGCAAAACAACTTCTACATCCTAGAAACATCATTTTTATTATCATCCTTAAGCAGCGCATCACAACCTGAATCATGTTTTCCTAAAAGTTTATTTTGATAATGGAAAAGCAGTTCATTTTGTACCATCTCTAATAAATTATGATGGTTGTTGGAGTGCAAATAATGGGTAATTTTGTTCTCCTCATTCTCCATAAATTCATAAACCTTTAGCATATATTCTGGAAAAGAATCCTCTAAAATCCAGGAAGCAGCCTTTTGAGAATAGTAAATTCCAGGATCTTCCAGCATGGGCTTTTCAAAATTAATCTAGTAGTAATCCAGGTCATTCATACAAATTTTCACATAAATGTCAAAAATGGTTTTCAACAATGCCCTGTCCATCTTCTCTCCCTCCTGCTCTCTGTTAATCAAATCGAAAACAACATTGTTCACATCATTCCCTGTGGCCTCACTGAAACACATGAATACATCTTGTCTTAGAGTCAATATTGCAGCAAAGATACATTTAACATCCATTATCTGTATGTTGTTACAATATCGATACATTATCTGTATGTTGTTATAGTATTTCCGCAAAGATACATTTAACATAATGCAATAATGTATGTTAAATGTATCAATGTATGTTAAATGTATGTCGTTACCGAAAAGATATGTTGGCCAATACATTTAACGTTGTTATAGTATTGAATATTGAATAAAACAACATACATTGAATTTGTGCTCATCTTTCTTTGCATAAATGATATTGTTGATCCTCTATTTTAAATTTCGGTTTCATATACTTCCACTTAGCGTGCAGTATGACGTTGAGAACCGTTATCCCGATCAATCTGCGTTGAAAATGTTGAGTAATTAGTAATAATTTAACTAGATCGGACTACAAACATATAATCACAATCCATATAATTTTTTCATTATGCTCTATGAAAATATGTCTGACATTCATTATGCTCTATGCAAATTATTCTCTATGGGAATCTGTCTGATCACAATCAATTTTCATTATGATCTATGAAAATATGCATGATTGGACTACGAACATAGTGTTCCAAGAGCAAAGAGAAATGAACATAGAGTTTTCATAAATGTTTTAGGCTTCTCAAACATCTATTAGTGAAAATAAGGTGAATTTCGTGGGACATTTTCATAAGATGACATTTATAGAGGATTTTAACTTATTTAAAAAAACATCTAAATTATTTTTTATTTACAAATGGTTGATGTAATTGTAGGTAGTGATTTTGAAATATTTTGTTTGGACAAAAAAATAGACTAATATTTATGTGTATTATATATATATATATATAATAAAATTTATATATTATAATTTTCTTTTGTGTATTATAAATGTTTTGACAGTTTGACAGTTAAATTGTTTGTCATTAATTTTCTGTCAAAAAAATAAAAGAAATTAAGAAACCATTAACATTCTTTGTTAAAGGTTTGAAAATAGACATCAAAGTTGTGGAAACTCTCAAATTTAACTGGTTATTTCAATATGAAATTCCAACTCTGGTCTATAGAGAACGACAAAAATATAAATAAATTTTAACTTCCTAATTGTGATATATAAAGAACAACAAAAATATAAATAAATCAAGATAACAAATAATGTCTTTTAGCCAAATTTGAAATTCCAACCTTTATCTCCGGATCTATAGATAGCAACAAAAATATAAATAAATGTACACAGTAAATAATGTCTTTAGCCAAAATTGTGTCAGATTCCTAAATTGATATGATTTGATTTGTAAGTGTTAATATATACGAGAGAGAAATGATAACATCTATCCTTTCGACATTCATGGTTCTCTTTAGCTCACATATAATATGTCCATTAGCTCACATAAAATATAATTGTGCTCACAAGTATTTGGTCAGCCTACAAGAAGCTTGCATGTTTACGGTTTCGTCTCATTCATTGCTTGATGGAAAAAATATCTCTAGAACAAACATAACCCTGCAAGCTAAAGGTTTTCCCTTTGTCAATATATTTACCAATGAACTAATAAATGTTTTTTTAATATAATCACATGTGTTTCTAATCTTAGTTGTATCTTCAATGTGAAACCTCCTTCAATCCTTTAAAAAACAATATCTCAGATTTTCAGAAATAACAAATAACAATATTTCCCCATATTTTCCTATTAAGTTAGGACACTTGTGAATATTTATGAACCCATGTACCTCAATTGACCTATGGTATTGTATTTTTCATAACATGGATTGTCTTTATGTGTATAAACCAATTCGTAGAATGGTGTTCCTTATTATTTGATAAAATTATTATTCGATATCTAAAATGCTATTTAGATCCATTTAACTATTCTTTGATAAATGTTCCTGTTGTGTGCTTCCACACTAGTGTATTAGTATGATCAGGTCGACATAATTAGGGGCATCTTTGTAAAACATCAATGTTATACATATGTATGTCTTCAGATGTGCATTTGATGAAGATTTATGTCGTTTGATGGAAATCTAATGGAGACAATCAGACTATTAAATCGTGATTGTTATACTTGCATAAATGTAAATCGTGATTGTTATACTTGCATAAATGTAAATCATGATTGTAATACTTGCATAAATATATGTGTCCATTATCTCACATATAATATATGTGAGGCCCTGTCCATGTACAGGGACATGCCTAAACTCGGGCTTGTCCCTCTACATGGACAGGGCCATATTCGGCCCTGTCCCTTAGCTTAGTAAACTATGCATGTTGGAAAATATGGAATATATATAGGAAAATATGGAAAATATATTGAATGATAGAATTTCAAAACAAAACATCCCAGAAAAGAATTTTCTAAATCACAAAGATAATGTAAGAATATCACCTAAACTACTACATTAGCATCATTGTAGACATTACCATTTGGAACCATTAATTTTGTGACAATTAAGACTCACTCAAATGCATCTTCTTCAAAATATATACGCCATTAAATGTCACATTACTATTTGTAGAAATAGACTTCATTACCACCATAAATTTTGTGACAACTAAGATTCACTCAATTGCATCTTCTTCAAAATATAAATCCCATTAAAACTCACATTAATATGTTTACAATAGGTTATGATGCACTTACATTTGAATTTATTGTCATGATTTCTCTCAACCAACGTGAAATTCCACCTTATAGGACTATAGTTTATCTAGATTTCTAACTCCAAGTAAGCCTCACAAATGTTACATTTGCTCCATCGCATCTTAATTTATATTAGGAATACGAACAACCCTCATACCCATCCCATGTAACATGACAATAAAGGAATTAGGATAAAAACTCAATGACATAAACAATGATAATGGGAAGTTTATCAATGGCATATAATCCATGTTCATGTAAGACCTTCACCTCGTTGTGATTAAAACATGTTGATGTTATTAGTGGGTGTGTGAGGTTATGAAGATTAAACTCTTTGTTTTGTGGATTACAATGCATTGCATTATATGTGGTCTTAGTGGGTCCAAACATAGGGAACTTTTAAGGAATCCTAAAGAAATGTTCTAATACATTTTTTTAGTGGATCCAACCATAGGAAACTTTTAATGAATCTTAAACAAATGTTATAAGGAATATACATGTGGTCTTAGTAGATTCAACCATGTTCAAAGACTATGAACATTCTATTGAGTTAATTTTGGGTAGTAATCCACTCAATGTTAGACTTTATTATTTTCTATATTATCAAAAGTGCGCGAGAGAGTAAATGGGTAAAGACATATCAGAAGTTGAAATCATGTATCTCAACAAGAATGTATTCTCTTCTCTAGTGATATTGGTAAAAAAGAAGGATAAGTCTCAAAGGATGGTCCTAGACTATAGGGAATTTAATAAATTGCGCTTAAAGATAAGTTTCTCATTCCTATCATTAATAAATTATTAACTTGTATTTGTAATCCCCTTGCTTGCTAGTTTTATGAATTGATTTCCCTTGGCGAACCCAACTTATGATTTCAATGACTTCTCTCTGTGGGTTTTATTGATTATTATGAAAATATTGTGGTTTTATCTTTCGTACCTTATCCCTTTATTCATCAGCCTGTGCCTGAGTAGTCGTCCAAGAGTCGAATCGGCGATCGTCACTTCAGTGTTTAAATACATATAGATTCAAATGCCTTTCTTTTCTGTGCATTGATGATGAGTGAAGGGCAAGAATTTTCCCTATTGTTTATCCCTTACTTATCTCTGAGTTGATTGATTCATAGCTGAATGTTTAGTCTTTGCACCTTCTTATGGAAGATTACCTCTGCACCTTGATTGATTAAAAATTTTATTTCTATATGCATTTTTAATTGCTTGAACTTGAGTACATCTATGCAATTTTATTGATAAACTCTGCATTGTGAATGATAAACCTCTGAGTTGAATGGAAATTCCTTGGAGAACCCAACTTATGATTTCAATGACTTCTCTGTGTGGGTTTTATTGATCATTATGAAATTATTTTGTTTTATATTCCATCCCTTATCCCTTTAGTCATCAACTCGTTCTTGAGCAGTCGTCCAGGAGACGAATAGATGGTCGTCACTTCAGTGTTTAAAGACCTATAGATTCAAATTCCCTTCTTTTCTGTGAATGGATGATGAGTGAAGGATAAGAATTTCTCTTGTTGTCTATCCCTTACTTATCTATGAGTTTATTGTTTCATGGATGCATGTTTAGTCTTTGCGCCTTCTTATGGATGAGTACCTCTGCACCTTGATTGATTAAAAATTTGATTTCTCTCTGCGTTTTTAATTTCTTGAACTTGGGTACATCTCTGCATTTTTATTGATAAACTCTACATTGGGAATGATAAAACTCTGAGTTGAATGACAATCCCTTGGCCAACCCAACTTCTAATTTCAATGACTTCTTTGTGTGGGTTTTATTGATCATTATGAAAATATTATTTTTTTATCTTTTGTCCCTTATCCCTTTAGTCATCATTCTATGCCTGAGAAATCGACCATGAGTTGTTGGCATGCTTACGGGGAGAGTGTGCTTGTCATTTATGGAAAGAATAACAACGATGTTGGCAGGTTTATAGGCAGAGTGTGCATGGAAAGAACTATATTGACGATGGCATGTTTACAGGCAAGAACAACAAAAAACCAAAGCTCGAGAGACCAACAGATGAGAAAGGCATAATGTGCCAGGTGGGCACCATAAGTATTATGGGAAGACGTAGATGAGAAAGATCAAGAAGCTCAGAAGAGATAGTGCAGAGTTGCACACAGAGCGCAAGTGTGCGCCAGGGCCGAGGTTAATTCCATTACCAAAGATTAGGGTAAAAAATGTAGATGATACCCAAAGTCATCAAGGCTCACAGAAGGATTAAAGTTTGAGGCCTTTGACACTTAGAATTTATTCCAAGTCAGGAGGATGCATAAGCTCAAGAGGAGGAGCGACAGTGGTCGTTGGATCACCAATCCAAAATATTGGATGGATGTCAGATCAGAGTCCAGACAGGAGCAGTGTGCAAAGGAGGATATTAGACCTCAATCGTCGAATCAGAGCACAAAGTACCAACAACCGTTAGATCCAGTGGAGATACAAGGAGGATAAGTCTAGGAGTCAATGAACACTCCAAAGTCGTGAAATGATCCAAGCCTTTGGAGCTAGAGGACATGTGGTGAGAGAATGGAATTTCGTTGACTCACAAACTGGAGAAGTCAAAGGTGGGTGTTGTGGGAACTCGCGATATGTAAGGTTGCGAAATGATCATGGCCATTGGAGCCAAAGGACATGTGGCAAGAGATTGGAATTTCGTTGACTCGCAAATTGAAGAAGTCAAAGGTGAGTGTTGTGGGAACTCGCGATATGCGAGGTCATGAAATGATCTGATCCATTGGATCTAGAGGACACATGGTGAGTGATTGGAATTTTGTTGACTCACAAATTGGAGAACTCAAAGGTGAGTGTTGTGGGAACTCGCAATATGCGAGGTTGTGAAATGATCTGAGTCGCTGGATCGAGGACTAATTTGTGCCATCAGATATAGGAGAAGAACATGTGCCCAGTGAGGAGATCCACGTCATCAAGGACAAGTGTCAGACCACATCAGCCAGATCCACATCAACAAGGACTAGTGGCAGACCACTTCAGTCGAATCCACGTTAGCATGGACAAGTGGCAGACCATGCTAGAAA